>CM069154.1:11008151-11375651 GCA_035221665.1 Okamejei kenojei
CTTCAATCAATAATCCTGCTATTCCCAACCTAGAACTTCTACATTCCAGCAATATTATTTTCTCTTTCAAATATACGGTATATTGAATTAATTTTGAAGGCCATTACTGAATCTCTATCCTTTGTTCTTTCACATTCTCTAATAGAAAGATTTAGTCACAGAGTTGTACAAAATGGAAACTGGCCCTTAGGCCCAACTCATCCATGCATCCAAGGTGCCAAGCTAAATTAATTCTATTTGCCTGTGCTTGGCCCATATCCCTCTAAACCAGTCCAAATTTATTTTAAGAGTTGCAGTGATACTTGCCTCTACCATTTCCTCCGACAGCTCGTTCTATGTACCCGTCACCCTCTGCGTGAAAATACTTGCCTCGATGATCCCCTATAAATCTTTCCCCTCTCACCTTCAACCTACGCCCTTTAGTTTCAGACTCTCATACACTGGGGGAAAAACGATGACTATCTACCCATCTATACGTATCATGATTTTAAATCAACTCTCCAAGGTCACCCAACACCCATCACCTTCCTTCCTTCCAGAGAAAAGAGTTTGCATCTATCCAATCTCCCTCCATAATTAATGCCCTCCCGGTCTGCATTTATAGAATTGCTACAAAGATAGGGTGCAGGAGTACCTCGGGCCTTGGTAGGGGGGGATGAAAAACTATCGAGTTGGTGGATTCCTTTTGCGTGATATATATAATATAGTAACTGGCTTTTTTTTCTTTCTTTTCTCTTTCTTTGTCAATCTTTCTTTTTTCCTTTTCTTTTCTAGGGTCTATCTCTAATTCTTTGACCAAGGGTTTCTTCTCCCCTTTGGCACGCTCTTTCACTATCTCAACTCTTTTCACCTACTTCACTCTCTTTCCTTCTATTCTTCTTCTATAAACGCCATAAAATTATGGGGTACAATGATTGTAACAATATATATGTGATGTACATTGATGTATTTGCCTCAAATAAATAACAATATTAAAAAATAATAATAATTAATGCCCTCCCATCTCGTCATTGTTTTTGTGAATGTTTCTGTATTCTCCCTCGCTCAACCTGGACCTGGATCTGGATGTAGTACGCTGAAAAGCTCTAGGTAGAGCATCACTCAGCACTGGACAATTTATTTACATTTTATCAAGCCAATTAAACAAGCCAATTAATCTACAAACCTGTATGTCTTTGGAGTGTGGGAGGAAACCGAAGATCTCGGAGAAAACCCAGGCAGATCACGGGGAGAGCGTGCAAACTCCATACAGACAGCGCCCGTAGTCAGGGTCGAACCCGTGCTTCTGGCGCTGCATTTCGCTGCAAGGCAGCAACTCTACCGCTGCGCCACCGTGACCGCCCTGGCAGTATATGCTCTGTAGACACAAAATGCTGGAGTAACTCAGCGGGACAGGCAGCATCTCTGGAGAGATCCCGCTGAGTTACTCCAGCACTTTGTGTCTAACTTTGATTTAAACCAGCATCTGCAGTCCTTTCCGACACAATATATGTTCTGTGGTATGTATGTAGAAGTTTGTAAGAGTCATCGGTGACATGCTGAATTTCCTCCGTCTCCCAAGAAATTAGAGACATTTGTGTGGCTTCTTGTCTGTTGCTTCAAGGTGTTTGGTCCGTGACAGGTATAATATAACACCAAGAAACCTGAGCTATCAGAAGAGGTTGAGCAGGCAATGACTTTTATTCCTTGCAGTTCAAGAGGATGAGGGATGATTTATAGAGGTGTATATACAATTATGAGGGGAATAGACAGGGTAAATGCACAGAATCTTTTAGAGTAAGGGGATCAAGAACCAGAGGATATAAGTTTAAGGTTAGGGGGGAAAGATTCAATAGGAACCTAGTGGCAGCTTTTTCAACAAAATGATGGTGGTGTATGAAACGAGATGTCAGAGCAGGTAGTTGAGGCAGGTTCTATACAACATTGAAAAGACCATTTGGACAGCTGCATGGATAGGAAAAGTTTAGCCTCGGATGATCCAAACGCAGACAGTTGGGAGTAGTGCAGATGGGGCGCCTTGCTCAGCATGGGCAAGATGGGCTGAAGGGCCTGTTTCCACACTGTATCACTATGATTCTGTTACATTAAAATTGGCATGAGGTAAATAAAGCTGATAATGTGGGCTATGTGATATAATGCCATTGCCAGAATTTATAGAATAATTGAGTCATACAGTGTGAAAGCGGGTCCTTCAGTCCATCAAGAACTCACGGAACATCAAACACCCACTTATATATTACTCTTACAATAATTGTATTTTATTCCCACCCCCCCCACCCACATTCCCATCAACTCTATCCATTTCAACCACTCACCCACACACTAAGGGCAATTCAGCATCCAAATAATCCGCCAAACTCCACATCTCCAGGATGTGTGGAAGAAAACTGGACCACCCAGGGGAGACCAATGTGATCACAGGGAGCACGTACAAACTCCACACAGACAGCATCCGAGGTTATAGGTTCAAAGGTCACGTGTGCCAATTAAGGGACAGTGAAACTCGAATTACCATACAACCATACTGGGGAAAAAAAGCAACAAGACACACAACTCCATAAAGGTTAACACAAACATCCACCAGGTCAGGTTGTAGCTCAGAGGCAGTAGCTCCACTACCTGTACCACAGTGCCACCCTAATCTAGGGTGTTTAGCGTGATACCTTCCGACATTACAGATTCAGCTATTCAGTCACATTCCCCGAGGAACATGCAAGGAAGAGGTTTATACATTTCCCAGAAAATGATTTTTTTTAGTTTAGTTTTAGTTGAGTTTAATTTAGAGATAGTGCGGAAACAGGCCCTTCGGCCCACTGACTCCGCACCTACCAGCGATCCCCGCACATTAATACTATCCTACACACACTAGGGACAATGCGATGCCAATTTACCTACAGTACATACCTGTACGTCTTTGGAGTGTGGGAGGAAACCGAAGATCTCGGAGAAAACCCATGGGGTCACGGGGAGAACGTGCAAACTCCGTACAGACAGCACCCGCAGTCGGGATTGAACGTGGGTCTCCGGTGCTGCAAAGGCTGTCAGGCAAGAACTCTAATGCGCCAGACACCCGGGTTCAATCCTGACTACGGGTGCCACCCGTACGGAGTTTGTATGTTCTTCCCGTGACCAGCGCGGGTTTTCTCCGAGATCTTTGGTAACCTCCCACACTCCAAAGACGTACAGGTTTGTAGGTTCATTGGCTTGGTATAAATGTAAAATTGGCCCTAGCGCGTGTAGGGATCGCTGTTGGTGTGGACTCAGCGGGCCGCAGGGCCTGTTTCCGCGCTGTATCTCACTAAACTATTTGTTTTTCCATCATCTCTCTTTGCCTGGGGCTTGACACCTCTTTGCAAAATTTTATTTTTTGTCCTCCACACTTTCTGCACATTTGACCCTTGGCTGGGCAGCATGAATCCATGGCAAAATGTCCAAAATTCCCACATCTAAAACACTCACAGACCTCCCTGCAGTTTTGTGTCAGTGAAAGCAGAGCGTCATTTCAAGAGCAGCTACTATCGATTCCAAGGCAGATTCTGACCATAAGTGACACGTGATGGTATCATTGAGATCAGCCAACATTTCTCTGAATGTGCCAGAAATTATGCATTTTATCAGGATGCATCACAGCATTGGCTCGGGAACAACTCCATCCAAGAAATTGTGGACGCAGTTCATAACATCACACGAACCAACCTTCCTTCCTTCCATCGACGACATTTATACCTCAGTTTGCCTCGGCAAGGCCAGCAGGATACTCAAGGACCAGTCTCATCCTAGTCACACCCTCTTGTCCCCTCTCCCCTCCCATCGGGCTAGAGGTAAAGAAGTGTGGAAATACTCACCTCCAGATTCAGGGACAGTTTCTTCCCAGCTGTTATCAAGCAACTGAACCATCCTATCACCAACTAGAGAGCTAACCAGACGTTACTGGACTGTATCTTGCACTAATCGTTATTCCCTTTATCCTGTATCTCTACACTGGGGACGGCCTGGTTGTAATCATGTATAGTCTTTCTGCTGACTGGATAGCACACAACAAAAATACTTTTCACTGTATCTCGGTACACGTGACAATAAATAAGGGGTAAGCCATTTAGAATGGAGACGAGGAAAATCATTTTCACCCAGAGAGTTGCGAATCTGTGGAATTCTCTGCCTCAGAAGGGAGTGGAGGCCAATTCTCTGGATGCTTTTAAGAGAGAGTCAGATAGCGAAGTCAAGGGATTATGGGGAGGAGGCAGGAACAGGGTACTGATTGTGGATGATCAGCCATGATCACAGTGAATGGCGGTGCTGGCACGAAGGGACGGATGGCCTCCTCCTGCACCTATTGTCTATTGTCTATACTAAACTGTCAATGTTTGGCAATGTCACCTTTTGCTAGCAGATAACAGCTGGGAAGAAACTTTTGTATAGCTTTTGTAAAACAGGTTAAACTGGCATCTGCAGCTCTCCGTTTCTGTACTAAATGAAACGAATTCAGCAATGGGCTTGTCCCACACCGAGGCGTGTTCTCTGGATCAAGGGCCTCCAAAATGAAGGTGAACGCGCGGGCTCTTAAGTTCTTATACCCAGACATTTGTATTTGCAGCAAAATCTGGTGAGTGCTCGCTGGATTTCAGAGTGAAACTGTTTGTTCAGCATGGTGTAAATGAAAGGGTTCACAGCAGCTGGAATGCAGGACAAGGCAATGGCAAAGGTCTGGATCTCCAACGCCATCTGTGTAGGAAAGGCAGAGTGGACATGGTTAGAAACATGCCTCCTCATCATGACCTCCCCCACCCCTGTAACAGTTCCCAGCAGCAGAGCGACAACGCTCTAGGAAGGAACTGCAGATGCTGGTTTAACCCGAAGATAGACACAAAATGCTGGAGTAACTCAGCGGGTCGGGCAGCATCTCCGGTTCACAATGTACAGGCAGCCAGGGAAGAGTTGATTGAAAAATCTCTCTGTTGATCAACGTTAGAGGCACACTGTTGTTAGAGACTGAGATTGATCATATGTACTTCATTTGTATGTAACCTCCACTGTCAGAGTGAGACCACACACCATTCCCATACTGATGTCTGCGTCCTGGGCCTCCTCCACTGTCAGAGTGAGGCCACACGCAAATTGGAGGAACAGCACCTCATATTTTGCTTGGGCAGCTTACAACCCAGCGGCATGTTAGAAAGAACTGCAGATGCTGGCAAAATCGAAGGTAGACACAAAATGCTGGAGTAACTCAGCGGGTGAGGCAGCATCTATGGAGAGAAGGAATGGATGACATTTCGTGTCGAGACCCGAAACGTCGCCCATTCCTTCTCTCCATAGATGCTGCCTCACCCGCTGAATTACTCCAGTATTTTGTGTTTACACCCCAGCATTGGTTAGAAACATTTCTCTAATTGCAAATAACTCCTGTAACTCTTTTCTCTCACTCTCTTGCCCATTCCCCCACCCCAGCCGTCGTACTAGTTCCGCTGTTTGCATCCTGTATCCCTGTCGTTAGCACATCTTCTCCAGCCAACAATGGGCCATTGTGGGCTCCACCCTTCCTGAGGCCATCTGTTGCTGGCCCCGTTTCGTTCTGGCTTTCTCTATCTTTCAGTCCGAAGAAGGGATCCGACCAAAGATCCTACAGCGAGCAAGAGAGTCCACTCGACGAAAAAGACGTAGTGCGGTCAAGGGCAGATTCATGGGTAATTTTCGGCCCCATTTCCGTAACTGGCTTCCGTCTCCGCACCAAAGATCCCATAGGATACTCGTGCAGAGACGGAAGCCGGTTACGGAAACATGCTCGTAAAAATCAAAGTTATTTGGGAAAAATCTTCTCCTCATTTTCAGAATTATAATTTATTAACACAAACTGTTCCCCCGCAACGTTGATTGCGCTGGGAGTCGGGTCGGGTTACGGAAATGGATGAAAAAAAGGCCCACGTTCCGCTCCGTTGCGTACTACAAGTCAGCCCATTGCATTTAGCAGGAGTGGTCTATCTTGCTTGCTATGGGATCTTTGGTTCCGACCAGTAAGGTAATCTATTCCTTTACTCCAGAGATACTGCCTGACTTGCTATGTTACTCCAGCATTTTGTGTCTATCTTTGGTATAGACCAGCATCTGCAGTTCCTTCCTACACTAGAGAAAGTTTAATTGTCATATGTGCTAACAACAGAACAATGAAATTCTTCCTTGCAGCAGCTTAACAAGCCCCGTAAATGCAATATATACAGATAAATATGATAATCCAAAAAATCATTAAACTAATTACCATAATACCAGTTCAAAATACCAAAATCCATAACGCAATCAAACCATAGTTCCTAGCTAAGGTTTAGTGTTGTGTCGTGTTCAAGAGCCTGATGGTTGCAGGGAAGAAGCAATTCTTGAACACGGAGTCACGGTTTTATTCTTGAACACGGAGTCACGCGAACACCCTGTACACTAACACTATCCCACACATTAGGGGCAATTTGCAATTGCACCAAAGCCAATGCACCTACAAACTTGGAGTGTGGGAGGTAACTGGAGCACCCGGAGAAAACCTACACAGGTCACGGGGAGAACGTCCAAACTCCATACAGACAGCACCCGTGGTCAGGATCGAACCCGGGTCTCTGGCGCTGCAAGGCAGCAACTCCAACACTGCGCCACCTTGCTGCCGTGTCTGGTCACAAGTGTGGCAAGTAAGATGGGTATTAAGATGTACAAAATAGTCTTTTATGGCTCTCGAGGTATGAAACCACCATTGTAGTTTTATTTCGAATTTACAGTACGTGCATTTTATTTTTCTAAAATTGTAGTTTAGTTAAGCTAAACACCATGTCTTTGTTTTAATTTGTGCCTTTAAAGTATCAGAGCGTTGTTGCGAGCTTGATTGCTTAGAGTCTTGTATTATGAGACTCCATTAACAATCAATGTTAATTAAAATTGTGTAAAATGTCAAGGCACCTGTTTGAAAACAAACCTCCTGCACTAAGGGGCTGTTGGAAACCAAATCTCCGGTAGTGAGCTAATTAAACTAAATGCAAATAAATATGTGCAGGAAGGAACTGCAGGCGCTGGTTTACACCGAAGATAGACACACAGAGCTGGAGTAACTCAGCGGGACAGGCAGCATCTCTGGAGAAAAGGAATGGGTGACATTTCGGGCCGAGACCCTTCTTCAGACCGAGAGTCAGGGGAGAGGGAAACTAGAGATATAAAGAGCTACAACGAACAAGTGAATGAAAGGTGTGCAAAAGAACAAATCAAAGCCAGCTACGAAGGTCAAGGGAAGGTGGGGCCCACAATGGTCCATTGTTGGCTGTGGGGAAGGTGATAAGGAGTGAAACCAACGAGTGAAACTAAACAGATCGACAGTGAAACTAGTACGCCTACTAGGGGGGGGAGCGAGAGTGAGAGAGGGAATGCAAGGGTTACTTGGTTAGAGAAATCAATATTCATACATCTGCTACATCAGGTTAGAAAAGACAAGATGCAGAGGTACAGAGGCCGGAGACTTGTGCAAATCAAAAAGTGCTGCGGGAATTCAACGAGCCAGGCAGCATCTGGGGAGGGAAAGGACAGATGACGTTTCAGGACGGGACCCTTCTTCAGACTCCTAAAGTCAGGACATGACCAGGTTCAACAGCCTATTCCCCCCCCCCCCCCCACAGAGTGGTAGTTGGTGCCTTGAATATGCTACTGGGAAGGTGGGTAGAAGCAGATGTAGTAGCAGTGTGTGGGAGGCGTGTGGGCAGGTGGGGACTAGAGGGATGCAGACTATAAACAGAAACATAGGATTAGTTAGCTAGATATTATAGTCAGTGCAGCCTTGGTGGGCGGAAGGGTCTGTGTCGTATGTTCCAGCCATACGTTACAGAATTCAATGATACGTTATTGTCTCATGTAGCTAGGTACAGTGAAATGCTATGTTTTGCATACAACCGGGTAAATTCACACAGCAGACCTCACCTGGTAATAAACATAGAAAATAGGTACAGGAGTAGGCCATTCGGCCCTTCGAGCCAGCACCGCCCATTCAATGTCATGTCAGTACTCCAAAATCAGTACTCCGTTCCTGTTTTTCCCCCATATCCCTTCATTCCGTTAGCCCCAAGAGCTAAATCTCTCTCTTGAAAACATCCCGTGAATTGGCCTCCACTGCCTTCCGTGGCAGAGAATTCCACAGGACGCAAGAGTAGCCACGTTTCTGGTGGCAAGTTACAAAAGTTCACCGCACAGTTTTATCTTCTGCCTTCCGCTGGATCTCATCTTAATTCTCGCCGCACTCGCTCCCCTCCCAACCAGATCCCCGACCCAATGCCCTTCGAAAGACCTCACCCATTAATTCCACTTCCCTGCCTTTTGCCCCCCCCCGAATGTAAAAAAAGGTCCACATCCACTTACCAAATGTTGCACGAACATGTTCAACAGCAAAACTGTGACCAGCGGCATCCAGCACACGAGGAAGGTTAACATGATGTATCCAAAGCGTTTGGCAAGCTTGCCCTCCATTCTTTTCTTGGCAGACTCCCTGGATGACCTGCTAATGAGGCACACCGCTCCCACTATGTTGCAGGCACCAGGAGGTTCACTCTGGAGTGACGTGGAGGCTCGACCGTTCGTCGAGACCATTTGGCTCTGGACGGCCCGCGATGCCTTCCCTGTCTGATGAACAGGGCTGAGCTCAGCTGGTGGACATCCGTCCTCCACTCTAGCCACCGCCTTGGCTGCTGTCTGCTGTCCCCCGCTATGCCCCACTTGCCCAGGTAGGTGTACAACACGCTCCTTTGGTGAGCTGGGCGTCATCCCCCTATCGAAGATTCTTTTATTGTGCCTCTTGACAAGTGCAAATATTCTCAGGTAGTGGCCAACTATCAGGGCCAAGCTGATAGTCCACGTGGGAACAAGGATAAAAGTACCAAAAGGGTCAAAATATTTTTGAGGGTCCACAGATAGATGCCTGCATCTCACATAGGCAGGTGTCTTCTTGGTCAAAGTGATGGACAAAACTGATACCATAAAACCCATGGACCAGATGATTGGGCCCCATCCCTGGATCCGAATCTTCTTCTTGGCTACCTGGAATGGGTGGGCGATGGCTTGGTAGCGTTCCACGCTGATGGCCACCAGAGTAGCAAGTTGGACACAACTGCTCAGGGAGTAGGTGAACGGTTGCAGGACGCACGGCGTTTCACCCAGGTCCACCCGGCTGTTGCCCCAGATGCTGATGGCCAGCAGCAAGGGGATGTCCACCGCACATTTCAGGAGGTCGGTGGCGGCAAGGTTGAGAAGAAGGGCGTTGATCGGGGTGCGCGGAGACTTGTCGGTGCAAAGCAGGCGGCAGGCCAGCCCGTTTCCCAGCACGCCGATAACACATGTGAATCCCAGGATCAACGTACTCACAGCCTGGGAGACGGGGTGGAGAGGAATGAAAACTTGGGAGTCGGTCTCGTTGCATTCTATAGCAAGGGGACCGAGCATCGCTGGGTCTTCAGCACAGGACTAAAACTTCATGGGACTGCACTGAATGGCGACGCCTAGACACATCCCAGGCGCTCTCCAAAAAGGGAGTCCCACGTGCAAGAAGCCGACCAACCATCGCTTCACCATGTAGAAGTTCCTCCACGTTTTCTTTAAAACACGTTGCATCTAATCACTGCATCTTTCCTGACCAAATCCGATTCACACCAGCATCCGTCCTTTAAGTGCTAATACCCCAACCCCATCGATTGTCGAGAAGGGCAGTTGAAATTGGCCAATGGCAGTTAGCAGTCGACCTCCAGTAGAGTCAGAGAGTGAGATGCTCTCACTCAGGAGAACTCAAATCTTCATTTTCCTCACCAAAGGCTTCTCTCCAAGAGCTGTCGGCTCCGTGTGTGTTTTTACAAGCGAGCTAGGCAGGGTTAAATCCATTTGGTACTCTCACCGATCTGACCACTCATCACAGAATGACAACAGTCGTTGAACAAGCTGCACAATTAGTCTCTCACTTCCCTCCCACCGTTTAAGTATTTAGCTAATTCTCTCTCAGCTGACACTTCAAACAGAAATTGTTCTCCAGCCTTTTCCCTCTCCAAGGCACAGGGTCTACCTTTTTTTTACAAAATTAAATCTATTTAATTTACAGCAATATTTACCTCAAAATAATAAACACCCACAAACATACTACAACAATTGCCAAGTATTCTTACTACTAAACATCAAATGACTATATTACGTGATCTTTGTAAAGGACGGCACGGTGGCAGAGTTGCTGCCTCACAATGCCAGAGACCCGGGTTCAATTATGACCTTGGGTGTTGTCTGGACGGAGTTTGCACGTTCTCCCTGTGACCGCGTGAGTTTCCTCCCACATTCCGAAGGCGTGCGGGTTTGTAGTTAAATTGGCTTCGGTAAAATAGTTTTAAAAAAATTGTGCCTAGTGGGTAGGACAGTGCTAGTGTGCAGGGTGATCGCTGGTCGGTGCGGATCCAGTGGGCCAAAGGGCCAGTGTCCGCGCTGTATCTCTAAAGAAAATTTATGGAAACCAGGGCACGCACATGACCCAGGAAAACGTGGCAGGCAGTCAGCTCGGCAACCACGGATGGCCGGCTTGGCCAGGCCCAGGAGCAAAACAACCAGGACATTCTCTCATCTACCCGCTCACCGAGCCACGCTTTCTACAACAGATGGTGATGTGTGTTCCTCTCTGGCTTTGGGGCACAGCCTGTGCCAACATTATGATGCAGTGAGTCGTGGTGTACGCTGTAGTGTCCAGTGTGCTGTCTCACATCCTTGTCTCTTCATCATTGCCCTTTGCCCAAGTAAACATGTTCCAATCTTCTCCCCCCCCCACCCAACCTTTATGTGTATCCACCTACCACTTAAAAAAAACGAAGTGCTGGAGTAACTCAACGGATCAGACAGCATCCTAGTGTGGACACGTTGGGCCGAAGGGCCCGTTTCCTCGCTATATGGACACAAAATGCTGGAGTAACTCAGCGGGTCAGGCAGCATCTCTGGAGAAAAGGAATAGGTGACGTTTCGGGTCGGAACCATTCTTCAGATATTGAGGAAAGATATTAGGGAGGGGGACTGGAGGCAAGAAAAGGCCAGAACAAATCAAGGCCGGCAAGAGATGACTTCAGGACGAGTAGAGTCCATAATGGCTCATTGCTGGCTGGGAAGATGTGTTAACGAGGGGGATACAAGATGCGGACAGTGGAACTGGTGGGAAGACAAGGGTGGGGGAGGGGGAAAGAGAGGGAAGACAGGAGTTAATCAAATTAGAGAAGTCAACGTTCGTACAATGACAAAACCTTTATTGAGGCAACATAATTTTAGTAAAAAAGTTTTGCAAACCAGGCTGGATAGTTATGGTTTGAACAGCTCCTTAAGATACACAGAGTTCATCTGGTAAGCTTTCAACCAATCTGAATTTCTCTCCGAGCTTCCATAGTAAGGGTAGCCGATGGTGGCATAATAACTCCGCCAGGCATGATAATAAGACTTCCAGTAATCACCTGCATTTTCAGGGTCAGCAGGTAAGTGTGAACTTTCACTCTGAGGGAATGTTGCATCCTCGGCATTCACCTCCATGACACGAGGCACTTTGGCTGTCCTAGCTGATCCAAACTTAGGACCACCTTTCGATCTCTTCACATCACACTGAGGAGACCTGCCTCTCAGGGAGGGGTTTTTGTGCCCTAAACCTTTATCACTTTCAAGTGGCCTCGTGGAAGATGTATTGGAAAAAGAATCAGAATGGGCACCACCTGGCAGCCCACCTTGAGATTGGATAGTTGGAAAACTCTTCTGGTTGGGGTGGAGAGTGTCCAATGTCACTGGGCTCTGGTCTCGCTTCAGTTGGTCTTCTTTAGAGACTTGTGCAATCACCGGCATCTCAGCCTCCGTGGATGATTCTCTACTGCTGGTCCTGCTTCTCATGGACGAGCTAGTGCTGGAATTAGAATCACTCAGGTCTTGGTTATCAGACCCAGGTGGTTCTGTGCGTCTTTGAGAGGTATGCAAACGTACCATGTCCCTTTTACTCAAAAATAGCTTGCTGTTTTCCTCCCTGCTCATCTGCTCCACATACACCAGCTCCGTGCTTTCCGCATCTTCGCTTTCATCCAGTGACCTCTCCTTCAAGAAACCCTTCCACTGCCTGACTATTTCCACCGGCTTCTCGTTCCGCTCCGTCAGAAAGCTCTCGTAATCCTTCACGATTTCCAAGAAATTCAGCAACCTCTTCTCGCGTTTCAGCCTTTTCTTAAACGATGTCAACGGTGAGATTTTTGGAAGGGATTCCTGCAAAGCCTTCTTCTCTTGAAGTGTGATGGCGGACTCTATAATTACTGGCTGACGCCCCTCGAGGGACAGAGCGCCAGAGAGATTTGACTGCACTTTCATTTTGATGTCCTTGTCAGGCACATAGCCACCACTGACCTCGGCTGTCCTTCCAGCATCTCCCCCGAGCAGATCCTGACCTTCATTCGCAGTTGGCACCTTCCTCGACTTCTGAACCTTTCTAATTGCCAACTTCTTTCCAGCAGGTTCAATTTTGGAGAGGGATAATAGCTCGGAGTCTGGGGACTGCTGCTTTGCAGTGGCTGAAAAGTCAACTTCAAGAGGTGGCGTGGTAGTTGCAAGGGATGGATCCTCAGCCTCTTGCATCTTAATAACATTCATATCCCAGTCAACTGGCTCTTCCAGTAATCCAGATGGAATTGGATCTGTGTAAGAAAAAAAAAGTTTTTCAATGCCCATGCCTATTCATAGACCTACAGCTTAATCTACAGCTTAATTCTTGAAGCCGTTTGATGGAAAGCAGATTGGACAGGAAGTGGAATCCAATGCATTCCACAGAGTCCACTACCAAAAGGAAAAGTTTTACTGAAAATGACAGACTAGTGTAGATGGGGCAAGTTCCACGCTGTATGACTAGCACTTTATGAAAATCAGCAACATGTATACTGGTTGATATTTTCAACCCAGGAACTGGTGGAAGTGAGTTAACATGGGAATCAAACCTCTACTTACGGAAGTCGTAGCATTTTAGTTTATTATTATCCCAATTCAATCACCGGGAGACACATTAATGAATAACTGATACATATTTACTGATGCACTAATAACAGTTGAATTTAATATTTAGTCCAACAATTTAGTCCAACAGTTCTTACTCTTCAGTGTTTCTTATTTGAACAAGGTGTTTTATAGAGGCTATCAAGTCAATCTCTGGAGAAAAAGGGTCACGACCCAAAACGTCACCCAGAGGCCATTAGGATTGTAAACTCCCATCTCACCAGGGACTAACTTTACTGTACCAATTTACTGTTGTGTGGTGTCTTTTTAAAATTGCTGTTTTTTTCTTTTTTTTCCACCCACAAATATGTAATATGTGAATATGGGATTCTGTTCCATTCTGTTTTGTAGTTTTTTTTTGCACGATTCACAAGCATTGCCACTTTTCATTTCACTGCACATCTCGTATGTGTATGTGACGAATAAACTGGACTTGACCTTTTCTCCAGAGGTGCTGCCTGACCCTCTGAGTTACTCCAACTTTTAGTATCAGTCTTTTTGTGAAGAGAAATGTTTTGTTTATTTATGTTTATACAAGGACATTGCAGGTGATTAGCTGCAACGTTCTCAGATTTGGCACTAAATGTATGGCAAGTAGAGCCAATTTATTTTTCTTGTACAGTCTACCCTCTATTACATAAGGAATAGTAGAAGTAGGCCATTCGGCCCATCAAGTCTACTCCGCCACTCAATCAAGGCTGATCTATCTCGCCCTCCTAATCCCATACTCCTCTGACACCTGTACAGACCCCTTTATAATGGATTTGGTTATAGCTAATGCAGCATTCTCACAGTAATCAAACACCAGTGTCTACAAGAACACAGGCTGTAAGTTACACTACGGAGGACATTGAAATTGATAAGCAATTGCTTTGATCGACACATAACTCTTTTAATGAATATTTAATAAACAGCCATTAGTAATTTTAGCTTGCAGTACCAAAAATACATTTTTAGCTGTTTAAAAATAACTCTGTACACTCAGCATGTGAGGCATGGTTTTTGGAAGGAGAAACGGAGTTAACGTTTAAGTTTGATGTCCTTTCACCGTGAACTCCGGGCGGATGGCCTCTTCTTGTTGCGAATGGCATGCACAGTCTAAAGTTGTCGGACAACTTGTTCGATTTGATTTGCATACCAGGTTGATTACATTCATTAAAACAGGGCGGACCACGTGAAGCTTGCAATCTCCCACCCCAAGGGTGGGCGGCTAGTTGAGGGAGTCTCACAGAAAGCCGGGACAGGGCGCCCTTATCCCGCTACACCAACGCCCCAAACCTCCCATTATGTTCTCAATCACCCAACGTGGGAGTCAGCAGCATTGGCAGTGGTTGTTGCTGTTCCCCGGCTGCACCGGTGATGCCGGGTGGCCTTCTTGGGCCACTGCGCTTTGTGTGGTGAGGGAGGTCCCATTGGGCTCTCAGTGACTGGGCTCCAGGATTCTTACCCGGTTCCCGGGCAGTGATATCAATGGGGAGAAAACCCTTTACTTGATTATATTGTAAAATCGGTAATAACAGACACCATTCCCCACCCCTTCGTCCGTTATAACGAGGGTTTACTGTCTTCAACATCAATACAGTTTAGCCTTAAAATGTAGAATTGCAGAGTAAAATATTGGTATTCAAAAGGTTAAGATGACATGTAGTAGGTATGTTACAAAAATTACCTTCAGCAGCGCTGCAGTTCTGTCACTGCCCGTGTGCGCGACTTTGGCACCTTTGAGAGGGGGGCGGGTTTAAATTGCTGTATTTCTTCAGCCTGTTCAAATCGATTTTGAACAGGCTGTTTAGTTGCTCAAGAAAAATCGCTTCGACTGCCGCTTTATTAAGTTTATTAAAAGTAGCGCTGGATAATTTAATAGCAGGAGTAAAATTAAAATCATCTTCTAATGCCGTCAATGCCAACAACGGGACGGATCTCACGTAGGGGAGAAGGCAAGGTACACCATTTATTTTTTCATATAAACTTGCTTCTTAGGATGCCTTTAATCAAAATTTCACATTGCGAAAAGGTGACTTAGGACCCATACGAACCGGCAGTATTTTTCCTGCCAATATAGCGTTTAAATTCACCGCAACCGCAACGTTCCAATCGGTCGCGTTCCACAAAATCCCACTCGCAAGATGATTTAAATGGCCATTAATTTACAGGAATTAAACATTAAATTCCTTCCATTTGGCCTATAAATTCATGACAATGAGATTTTAAAATCATGTTATATTGTGAATTCTTGTGTGAATGTTATTTGGACACTTAGGGTATTTAAAAATGTTAACCTTTTCTTAAGAAATGGATAGATGTTTAGATCCAGTAATTGCATTTTGTAATTAGCTACAATTAGGTAACTAACTAATTATATGCTTTAATTTCAGGTCATCCAAGTAAGATTGTTTCATAGTTGTTTCAGAATGCTTCAATCTATAATAACTGAACATTTCATTCAGTTCTCTTAATTTTTAAGAACATTATGGGTTTTTGACTGTCCTTGATCACAGCTTTTGTGTTAAGTCAATGGAAAAGCAATAGGGAACAAGATGCTAATTTCCAAGTATGAAAATGGCCATAACCTTTTTTAATACTGAAGATATGAAAGTGAATTAGATGTCAAATTAAACTTTTTATGCTTTATCTGATGGGATAAATTGCAGACTTGATTTTCTAAATCTCAAAATGCTATAACATTGCTACATGTAGTGTATCAATATAAAGGTTTATATCTAGAATATGTACTGTGGTGTACAATATTTTATTTCATGCAACTTTGATCAGATGCTGCATCGAAAATACTTGACAGCTAATATTAAGGCGAAGCAGGTACATTAAAAGCCAAGTATAGCCAAAAATTATTGAACAGATAATATGGGCATCGTAACTGAGCTTTCACCTACCAGGAAGGGATAGAAGCTGAAGATTACAACGCTGTGCTATCAATCCCAATTCATTCTCCTCTTCACCACGGCAACAGTATGTCACAGATATACCCCGAGTGCCTGAAAGAACAGCAAAAAATTAAATTGCTAAAGGTTTTGCCTCTATTCAAAGCATCCATTACACCAACTTAATTCAAAAACATGCTAACTCACCAAATAATTTTAGTTTAGTTACAACATGGAAACAGGCCCTTTGGCCTGCCGAGTCCACATCAACCATCCGTTCATACGAGTTTTTGTTATCCCACTTTCCCACCCACTCCCTGCACACGAGGGTCAATTTAGAGACCAATTAAATTGCAGATGTTCACATCTTTGGAATGTAGGGGGGAAACCAGAGCACCTAGAGGATTACTCCAGTTTCCTCCTACATCCCAAGGATGTACACCCCAAAGATGTGCATAGTGGCGCAGCTGGTAGAGCTGCTGCCTCACAGCACCAGAGACCCAGGTTTGATCTTGACCTCGGGGACTGCTTGAGTCAAGTTTACATGTCCTCCCTTGTGACTGTGTAAACTCCACGCAGACAGCACCGAAGGTCAAGATCGAACCTGGGTCTATTGCACCTGTGAGGCAGCAGCTCGACCAGCTGCACCGCTTTGTCATTGCTTCAGTTTTTCTAAAGGAACATACATGATATTAAATGCCCTCCTGCTTATGGACATTCCACCAATGGTAAGTGTGAAGTAGTGTGGAAACAGACCCTTTACGGCCCACCAAGTCCACGCTGACCAACGTTCCGCACACACCAACACTATCCTACACACACACACTAGGGACAATTTATAATTATACCAAACCAATTAACCTACAAACCTGTATGTCTTTGGAGTGTGGGAGGAAACTGGAGATCCCAAAGAAAACCCATACAGGTCACGGGGAGAACGTACAATCTCCGTACATAGGATCGAACCCGGGTCTCTGGCGCTGTAAGGCAGCGACTCATAAAACTGTGCCACCCTACCTGACTCAAGCCCTTAAGGACCGGGCAATGAGTAGAGTTTGGTTTGGAGATAAAGATGATGGTCCCTTAAAAGACTGATTTTGTACATTATAACTCAGTGCTGAGTACTTTTACAGAGGCACGATTAACATATCTGACAGGTAATGCAAGTTAGCACCTGCACATTATTAAATCTAATAAGCATGTATGGTAAAACAAAAGCTCCACGTGTGGAAAATTAGCAAAAAACAGAGGCTTCAGTTAGGGGATTTGCCTCAGTTTTCCTACTAGGGTTACTGTTTTGTAAATAACAGAAAACCAATAAACTATCAACCTGTGATTTTTTAGCAAGCTGCTATTACAATATCACAAAATGTCACCTCTCAGCCTGCCTCCAAATCAGCAGTTTTCACTTATTAGGACACCTCGGCCTATCTAGTGCATGTCAGCTTCTAGTAAAGCAATCCCACTAGTCGTCGTCTCCCCGCCACCGTCACCTCCACTTCCTTATTTGTCTGCAACCCCGCAATTTACTCTCTCCCACGCCTATCAAACTCTGATTCATTTGCCACATACCTACACTAAGGGGTAGCTGACAGTAGCCAATTCATCTGCCTGCATTGAGATGCGGGAGAAACCTGGAGCAGGCAACAGAAAACTTTATGACCACAGAGGGGGGAGAGGGGGGGAGAGGGGGGAGAGGGGGAGAGAGGGGGGAGAGAGGAAAGCAGACATTGGTGGAAGGCAGAGAGACAGTTCCCCTTTTTGCATTAAAACAAGAGCATGAGCCAACTGGGCAAATAGTCAATTGTGTGTTGTCAATGTAAAGTAATTCATACCGAAACGGCCGGCTCTTCCAATGCGATGCATATATGTCTCCCAGTCTTGAGGAATATCAAGGTTAACAACTACATTCACTTTTTCGGCATCAATTCCTCGGGAGGTCTGAAAGAGCCACATTAACAAAATCTTAACATGAGAACAAAATATTAACATGGATCTACTATAATATTAACAAAATCTACTTGGTGCTAGAAAATTGATAAGCAATACTCAGCAAGACATGCAGCATTAACTCATGTGTTGACCGGTCTTTATCATCTATACCAAACTGTCCTCACAAAGCTGCCATCTTCTGAAAAAGTGCAGCTGTAGTTCAGTCACTGAATATTTTAAAGGCAGATCGATGGATCATGAAGAAAATCCAGACATCAGGATGAAGTGGGAGAGTGAACTTTGAAATCTGCCGCGATTCTGCTGAATGATGGAGTAGATTCAGGTAGCGGAGAAGATTCATGTCATTGTTTCTTCTGCGCATAAACCTACCGAATCCATGACGTGAAAATACTCAGTTCACGTGGGAGGGTGAACTTTGAAATCTGCCACGATTCTACTGAATGGTGGAGTAGATTCAGGCAGTAGAGTAGATTCATGTTTTTTGTTTCTTCTGCGCATAAACCTCTGGAGTCCATAATGTAAAGATACTCAGTTCAAGGAGTATTATTGGGTAAGAACTTCCCAGATTTTGACCCAACAACATTGTGAACACACATCCAAGCTATAATGATGGACATCTTGCAGGTGCCACTGATCTTAGAAACATAGAAAATAGGTGCAGGAGTAGGCCGTTCGGCCCTTCGAGCCTGCACCGCCATTCAATATGTTCATGGCTGATCATCCAATTCAGTATCCTGTACCTGCCTTCTCTCCATACCCCCTGATCCCTTTAGCCACAAGGGCCGCAGTTAACTCCCTCTTAAATATAGCCAATGAATTGGCCTCAAATACCTTCTGTAGCAGAGAATTCCACAGATTTACCACTCTGTGTGAAAATTAAACTTGATTTTGAAATTAAATCTTGAAGGTTGCCAGTGGGTGGCATCAGAGTCCTGAAGAAGTCACTGCAGTGCTTGTTCTTGGATAATATACACTGCTGCTGTGGTGCACTAGTGATAATTTTGATAACAACATGCATCCAGGAATGTAGGCAGAACAATAAGCCCTGGTCAATCTTCTGAAAATGGACAACTTTTTTTAAGTAAAACACAAACTGCTGGAGTAGCTCAGCGGGTCAGGCAGCATCGCTGGAGGACATGGATAAGCACATTTCAGGTCAGAACAGTCAAAACCTTTTGAAGCCAGCTCTACCCAAAATATCAAAAATGTGATTCTGCTTGGAGCACTTCTTTTAAATATCCTACTCCCCACATCCACAACCTGGCTCAACCAAAGGAAATCAGAGAGTGCCTCGCCGAATACCGTGACATTTGAGTGCAATAAATAAAGTAACCACTAGAGGATGTCCATGAGCAGCGTAGCTAGTGCCCAATGACAAAAGTCAGCTTGCACTCTGCAGTTTAACCGAGTCCAAATGCTAAATTCACATTCAAAGAAAAGCTCAGTCTTGGGCCCAAACACTGGCAGATTACTAATCATTAATGTAGGAAGGAACTGCAGGTGCTAGTTTAAACCAAAGATAAGACACACAAAGCTGGAGTAACTCTGCGGGACAGGCAGCATCTCTGGAGAGAAGGAATGGGTGACATTTCGGGTCCAGACCCGTCTTCAGACTGAATGACATGGGAAAGGGAAACGAGAGATACAGAACAATGAATGAAAGATATGCAAAAAAGTAGCGATAAAGGAAACAGGCTATTGTTAGCTATTTGTTTGGTGAAAATGGGAAGCTGGTGCACTTGGGTGGGGAGAGGGAATGCTGGCGTTACTTAAAGTTAAAGAAATCAATATTCATACCACTGCACTGTAAGCTGCCCAAGCGAAATATGTCTATCTACAGTCCTAACCATAAGTGTTAGTTTCAAGCTCCCAGAGAGCAGCGGCCTGCAGGGGGAGCCGCCGAGCCAGTCCCCCACAGCCGAACACAAACTCGTTTATTATATTGTTTACAGCGTACTATGCTCACATATTCTAGACACAAAAAGCTGGAGTAACTCAGCGGGACAGGCAGCATCTCTGGAGAGAAGGAATGGGTGAGGGTTTGGGTCGAGACCCATCTGCAGAGTCTCAAACAATTGACACCCAAAGAGGAAAGTGTAAAGAGTGACAATGTGACGCAAGTGAACAGCTGATTCAGAATATGTATTTGCACAAAGACAAAGCCAAGCGGGTTTAATCTTAATCACACCTATACTCATGAGAAATTGGCACTCATTTTTTCTTTGTATCCGTGCTCCATTTTCATAAAGGAACACAACTTGTTCACTCCCATTCAACCCAACTCCCCATCGCCTTGGGATCGTAACAAAGTGTAAAAAGCAATATACCAAGCAGACCACAGGTACACCGCTCACAGTTTAATCTGCTAAATTAATCTAAATCCTTTTTAATGAGGTTAGGTCATAAATTATAGGACCAGAATTAGGCCTTTCGGCTCATCAAGTCTACTCCGCCATTCAGCCATGGCTGATCTATCTTTCCCTCTCACCCCCCTTCGCCTGCCTTGTCCCCATAACCCCTGGCAGTACTTCAGGAAGATTCAGTCATTGGTAGCAGGGCACTCCCTGCTTTGCAATCTTGGCTTTGCAATGAATCCATAAAACTCACCAAGTCAGTGGAGATGAGAACCCGACATTTGAACTGTTTTAGTTTCGACATGGCTTCAAGCCGCTGGTTCTGGTTCATGCTGCCTGAATGAAAACAAAAAAAAGACGGATGAATGCAGATAGCAACACATTGCGAGCTGTGAATAGCAGCAGTCTGGATCAATATGTTTAACAGCATTACAATTAAACTGTGCTCTCATTAAGTCTTCCCAATAAATATCCGAGTGTGAAACAGCTGGACTCAAATTAATAGTCCCACTCACCCATGCAAAGAATTAACAATGTGGACAGCACAGAGAGGCTTACATCTCGCTTCAATATCTTTAGTTTCGTTTATTGTCACGTGTACCAAGGTACAGTGATAAACATTTGATGAGTTAGTGCTAACTAGTCGGCGGAAGGACAACACATGATTACAATCGAGCCATTTACAGTGTATAGATACATGATAGGGGAATAATGCTCAGTGCAAGGTAAAGCCAGTAAAGTCTGATCAAAGATAGTCTGAGGGTCACCCATAAGGTAGATAGTAGTTCAAGACTGCTCTCTGGTTGTGGTAGGATGAATCAGTTGCCTGATAACAGCTGGGAAGAAACAGTCCTGAATCTGGAGGTGTGTGTTTTCACATTTCTATACCTTTTGCCTGATGGGAGAGGGAAAAAGTGATAGTGGCCAGGGTGCGACTCGTCCTTGATTATGTTGCTGGCCTTGCCGAGGCAGCGTGATGCATAAATTGAGTCAACGGAAGGTTGGTTATGCGTGATCAATGAGGAATATCCCATATTGGATACTGCCCGGTTGACTCCCTACTGAAATATATATGGGCACTGGGGAAGGACCCAATCTGATACGAGCTGTGATTTTCTCGATCGGATCATGATGGCTCTAACAAACTCTCATCCTGCCTTCATACAAAATGAAAGTACATTTCCACAGAACCGGAAAACTCCAAAATGTCAGCAACTTCAAGAAGAAAATAATCAAGCGTCTTTGGATTTTGACTCGTTTCATTTGAAAAAGGCCACATCACATCAAAGACCCACACCACCCTGGCCACACACTCATTTCACCCCTGCCATCGGGAAAGTTGTGCAGAAGTCTGTAAACTAACATCCAGGTTTAGGAACAGCTTCTTCCCTACAGCCATCAGGCTATTAAACACTACAACCTCAAAATAAGCTCTGAACTACTTAGACTTGGGTGCATTAGTTTTGTCATTTTGCATCATTTTTGTTTTTTCGCATTTACATGTGCATATATGTGTGTATATGTTTATTTTATTATATTGTTAACAGTGTACTATGTTTACATATTCTGTTGTGCTGTTGCAAGTAAGAATTTCTGGGACAAATGACAATAAAACACCGTTGACTTGAACTTTGGAACAATCTATTATACATCTCTACCAGATCACCCACCTGAAATACAGACAGCAGGAAGTCCTCTTGAGGTGAGGATGTCTGCAAGACGCTGAGCTCTATTCCAACACAAAAGACAAAAAATACTCAGTAACATGGTTAAAAAAATATCTCAGTAATTTCTGAACAAAAGCACACAAGTTGTTGAAAAGCTCATCAGACGAAGAATACAGCTTTAATTTAAAAAGAACAAAAACCAAAGGAACCCTGTCAATTACATTACATCAAAAATAGCATCTTTATTAATAGAGAATACCTAAAAGGCAACAGGGTGGAATATGATTCTGAATTGTAATGACATGACTGTTGGTAATTACTATGTAACATGAACAGACCCATAAAAGTCACGGATTCCCTTTCAAATATAGCTCCCACAAAATCCTCTTCACCTACAGAAGCATTAGCTTTCAAAAGAAGTTGATATACAAGTCCACCATGGATTTTCCAGCAACAAATGGTCTGGTGCCTCCCTTAATTGAGACAAAATCACGAGGGCACAGGTGAAACCATACCTGGAAGTCCTCCCAAAAATATTTTTTAACCATGTTACTGGATCGAGTTTGCCCCCTGCAAACCAGTGGTCTGGAACTCCGGCCCGGCCTGAGCCAGCTAATCCATTCCCACAGCCAACTTCCGAGGCCGACCTTGCACGCTGTTATCTCGGATCCGAGATGGCCGAGACTCCACTTCGAGGCCATGACCTCTGTTAGTGCTACAAAACGAATAATCCAGAAAGGCTCTGGAACCAAGGGTGCTGGCAAATCGGTGGTGCGCTTGCAATACTTAGATAATGAAATATTGCAGTAGTATTGGGGAATAGGATTAAATCACAGGGTTCAGAGAGTAAGGACATATAACATGAGAAAGGCCATCTGTGAATATGCCATGATCGTACCACACACAGATGAAGAGCCAACACATCCACTTACCTACTGTGGAGATTTGAAAAGACCAGGGCCTGATTGAAGGGGATTTTGCTGAACAGTTCCAGTAAATGCTGCACTTTCTCTTCAAATATCTTGTGTGGAAGTGGGTAGAAATTTACAACCTTATAAAACTGCTTCAGCCCTGTTGTATAAAAATATTAACACAATATTGCCTTGCTTCAGTGTGGTCCCAAACAAGTGATAGCATCAAGGACATTAACAAAACACTACATGAAAATAAAAGTTTGACTTAATAAACACGCTTGAATCATAAGCAATGCACTGCAATAATTATTTAGATGTATTTCTAAGCACCAGCACTGACCCTCGAGTTATGGAGCTATAAATGCTTTATTCAGTCAAAACCCTAGACGGGCTAAACAGTTTGAGAATGAAAAAGGCATAAGTTCAGCTAGGAATAATACAAAAATAAATCAGTACAGAAGTAATTTTCAACCAATATGCTCCTCTGTGACAGATTGAAATACAAAAGAACCGCCAGATGTTTAAAGTCACTGCTCTAACACCATGTCAAATGTCGGTATCACTCTTAACCTCTGTGACTGGAATAATAAAATTAATAGCATTTAATTAAACAAAAACACAGCAGGGTGTCAGCTCATTAGCACTTGCAGAAACAAATGATGAGTCAATATTTCAGTCTTTGGTATCTTGCAGCATGCAGCCTTTGGCAAATACCCTGCCACCCAGAATCTAAATTCCAATACAGCAGTTCAGTGAATTAACTATTGACAGCTGTGGTGAACCATGTAAATTGTCACCAGGACAACAGGAAAACAGCAATCAAGTCAAACAATCTTAAGCCTCTCCCCACTCCATTCTGGGAGTCCAACCTAGCCTTACAGCAGCTTGGACTGTGTAAAATGGCCTATTGCATATGGACCCAGTGGGCTGTTTCTATGGATGGGGTACTTAAACAGGGATTGTCTTTATGTATGGCAATATTAGCACTGATCCATATGCAAAATAAAAGGTATTTAATTGTACCTTTGGTGCACGTGACAATAAAAGAACCATTGAAGACGACCACTGCCACCTCAGAGCCAAGGAAAAGCAAGGTACCATGCCTTAACACCTACCGGCCAGTGATTCCTACATCCACCATTATGAGTCCTTTGAGAAATTTGGTCAAGATGCACATCGACTCAAGCCACCCAGATAGTATTGATCCACTGCAGACTGTCAAGAGTCACAACAGATCCATGGCAGATGCCATCTCCCTGGCTGCACACTTATCCCTGGAACATCTAGACATCAAAGACACCTACGTCAGAATCCTGTCTATTGACTATTGCTCTGCCTTCAACACTACAATACCATCCAAGCTCATCTCCAAACTTCTGGCCCAAGAACTCGGCACACCTCTCTGCAGCCAGACCCTCGACCTCCTGGGCAATTGACCACAATCAGTGAGGAACGGCGATGAAATATCATCTATAATAATTCTCAAACAACTCTGACCAACTGATCAGGATGCAGCTCTGTCCAAGAGCACAAGAAACTTCAGAGGTGTGGATATAACTCAGTTGATCTCACAGACCAGTCTCCCCGCCATCAAATCTATCTACATTGCCTCAAAGCAGCTAACAGAGTCAAGGCCCTTTTTCACCCTGGTCATCCCTCTTCTCCCATTGAGCAGAAGGTATAAAAGCTTGAAAGCAAGTATTAACAGCTTCTTCCCCACTATTCCCTGCACCTTTTCTCTATAACGGTCATAATCTAATGCTGCAACACTATATTCTGCGTATATTCTTGTTCTGTGTATGGCTGTATCTGTGTATGAGTTGATTGTACTCATGTATTGTATGATTGGATTATAAAGCACCCAAAGCTTTTCATTATATCATGATATGCATGACGATTATCAATAAATAAGAGCTATAGGAATCTATAGGATCTTGTCATACAACTGAAAAAGACAAAAACCACATGACTCACAAATGTAATCATTACCCATCTCAAATGAGGATTGTCAAGGAAAAAGTGCTTATCATTCTCCATCTTGTTTCCTTCTTCCACTCCATAAAAGCCGAAGGGTTTTCACCCGTTGCTCTCATATACAGCTTTCAGAAATCTTATCCAAAGTAGACAAGGCACAAGAGCCAAGAGAGAAAGGCCAACACTTATGAAAATGAAAAATGTAAATGTCTCCCATCACTTCCAAGTGGGCTGAAACTGTGGTGTGGTGTCAAACTGATTACTGCACTCATAAAGGAGACATTAAAGACATGTCCTCCTTCTCTGCTGAAGTTGCCGTTTACAATCGCACGGCATTAATCAGAACAGAGGTGGGAGTTTGCTCCATATCACTGCCTGCATTCCATCACAAGGGAAACAAAAATGGGAATTAACCTTGCATTCCTTTTGTGGTAAGCCCGCTCTGTCTACCAAAGTTGAAGCATTGACCACGCGTACAAAATAATTTGTTATGGAACAGAATGTCACTTCAGCAAAGTGAGAATGCAATGAATAAATCCCAATTCTTATGAAAAGGTTTATTTTCTGCTGACTCAGTGATTATATTGAAGCGGACAAGTATCAGCAATTCCAGGCATGGGAATTAAAAGTCACCACCCCATCCCTCAACCACAAAGGATCCATGTAGGGGCCTTCAAGCACGCAATCATAATCTGGTTTAGTCTTCAGTCTGATTTGTAGATTTAATACTCACAACAGACTGACATAAGGCCAATGGAAGTCTTTGGACACCATTGCCTCAGGTATGGACAGCTCTCCATTCACAGTAACAAGAAAACCAAACCAGATAACTGGAGTTAAATCACAGATCAATTAATTTGGTGAAACAGGCCCAAAGGTGAACAACAGGAGCAGATAAAGATTTCAGATAGGTAATAACCTCTGCATCCATAAGTTCATAGGTTTTAGGAGCAGAATTAGGCCATTCAGCCCATCAAGTCTGCTCCGCCATTCAACGGCTGATTTATCTTTCCCTCTCAACACCATTCTCCTGCCTTCACCCCATAACACTCGATACCCTTACTCATCAGGAATCTGTCCATCTCTGCCTTAAAAATATCCATTGACTTGGCCTCCACAGCCTTTTGTGGCAATGAATTCCAGATTCACTACCATTTGACTAAAGAAATTCATTCTCATCTCCTTTCTAAAGGTACAACCTTTTTATCCTGAGGCTATGACCTCTTCCACTCAAAACATTCATTCTATAGAAGGCCTTGCATTATTCATTAAGTTTTAATAAGATCCCCCTCGTCCTTCTAAACTCCAGCGAGTACAGACCCAGTGCCATCATACACTCATCAATGATCACAATCATTCCGGGGGGCCATTCTTGTAAATCCCCCCCTCCAAGAATTAACACTAGGAAGAGTAATGAGCATGCAAGGTGTAGGGTAAAGCTACATCCACTTTGGTCCAACATCCCAGAAGCATCATTTAACTAACAGCACGATGCTTCATTGCATTCTGTAGCCAAAGTTTACTGGCGTGAACTTGCAATTGAGGAAACTGGTTGAATTGAATTAAAACTAGAGAAAGTGAAAGACAGAAGTCCTGCATTCCAACAGTGGCAAGTGACTGCAAAGTGGCACTGGAGAGAATCAGAGGTGATGCCTTAAATAACTGTAACAGGAACAACTTATCCTCCCTTGTATTAAGTTTGAGATTCCAAACTTCACACCTGTTAGCTTTCTACTGAATCCATTACACGTCAAGGAATACTCACCAATCAGACCTGGATCTGTAGGATTCAGTCGAACAAAACTGGGATCCCTCATGTACCGCATTAAGTGCTGAGCCAGTGATTCTGGGTACGTTGCAGACAATGCCAGCATTTGCTTGTTGGTTGGCAGCGAGGAATAAATCCAACTACAGAAACAGAAAACAAAATCCTCAAGGACTGTTCTGCTGCTCGGTTATAACTCCCCTCTCCCTCCAGGATTAATGGAAGAATGCCAAAATGCTGAGTAACTCAGCGGGTCAGGCAGAATCTCTGGAGAAAAGGAATAGGCAACATTTTGGGTCGAGACCCTCCTTCAGCCTGAGTTAAGGCCCTAACTCTCGGTCTGAAGGGTCTCGACCTGAAATGTCACCTATTCCTTTTCACCAGAGATGCTACCTGAACCGCTGAGTTACTCCAGCATTTTGGGTCTATCTTTGGTGTAAATTAGCATCTGCAGTTCCTTCCTACACATTAATGGAAGAATGTTTTGCAACTCTAGCTGGTTTAGTTATTAGAGTAAAATAAAACTTTAACTGAGAAGTTTTGGCTAAAGTTTTCTGAACGGCTGCAGAACATTCTGGAGGGGGAGGGTGAACAGCCAGTTGTCGTGGTGCATATTGGCACCAACGATATAGATTAAAAAAAAGGGATGAGGTCCTACAAGGTGAATTTAGGGAGCTAGGAGATAAACTTAAAAGTAGACCTCAAAGGTAATAATCTCTGGATTACTAACACTACCACGGGCCAGTCAGAGTAGAAATAGGAGGATACTGCAGATGGATACGTGGCTTGAAAAATGGTGCAAGGGGGAGGGATTCAAATTTTTAGGGCACTGGGAACAGTTCTGGGGGAGGTGGGACCAGTACAAACAGGTACAGTCTGCACCTGGGCTGGAATGGAACCAATGTCCTTGGGGGAGTGTTTGTTAGTGCTGTCGGGGAGGATTTAAACTAATGTGGCAGGGGGATGGGTACAAGAGCAGAGAGGCAGGTGGTGTAAAACGAGGGTAGAAGCAATAGGTAGCAAGGTGAAAAGTAAAAGTGGCAGGCAGACAAAACCAGGGCAAAAATCAAAAAGGGCCACGTTTCAGCATAATTGTATAAGGGGTAAGAGCGTTTGCAAAGACAACCCTGAAGGCTTTGTGTCTCAATGCAAGGAGTATTCGTAATAAGGTGGACGAGTTGAACGTGCAGATAGCTATTAATGATTATGATATAGTTGGGATCACGGAGACATGGCTCCAGGGTGACGTAGGCTGGGAGCTGAAAATCCAGGGATATTCAATATTCAGGAGGGATAGAGAGAAAGGAAAAGGAGGTGGGGTAGCGTTGCTGGTTAGAGAGGAGATTAACGCAATGGAAAGGAAGGACATTAGCTTGGAGGATGTGGAATCGGTATGGGTAGAGCTGCAAAACACTAGGGAGCAGAAAACGCTGGTGGGTGTTGTGTACAGGCCACCTAACAGTAGCAGTGAAGTTGGGGATGGTATCAAACAGGAAATTAGAAATGCGTGCGACAAAGGCAAAACAGTTATAATGGGCGAATTCAATCTACATATAGATTGGGTGAATCAAATTGGGGCAGGGGTGCTGAGGAAGAGGATTTTTTGGAATGTTTGCGGGATAGTTATCTAAATCAACATGTAGAGGAACCAACGAGAGAACAGGCTATTTTAGACTGGGTTTTGAGTAATGAGGAAGGGGTAGTTAGCAGTCTTATTGTACGTGCCCCCTTGGGCAAGAGTGACCATAATATGGTTGAGTTCTTCATTAGGATGGAGAGTGACATTGTTAATTCAGAAACAATGGTTCTGAACTTAAAGAAAGGTAACTTTGAGGGTATGAGAGATGTGAATTGGCCAAGATTGACTGGCAATTAATTCTAAAAGGGTTGACGGTGGATATGCAATGGAAGACATTTAAAGACTGCATGGATGAACTACAAAAATTGTTCATCCCAGTTTGGCAAAATAATAAATCGGGAAAGGTAGTGCATCCGTGGTTAACAAGGGAAATCAGGGATAGTATCAAAGCAAAGGAGGATGCGTACAAAGTAGCCAGAAAAAGCAGCATACCAGAGGACTGGGAGATATTCAGAGACCAGCAGAGGAGGACAAAGGGCTTAATTAGGAAAGGAAAAATAGATTACGAAAGAAAACTGGCAGGGAACATAAAAACTGACTGCAAAAGTTTTTATAGATATGTGAAGAGAAAGAGATTAGTTAAAACAAATGTAGGTCCCATGCAGTTAGAAACAGGTGAGTTGATCATGGGGAACAAGGATATGGCGGACCAATTGAATAACTACTTTGGTTCCGTCTTCACTAAGGAAGACATAAATAATCTGCCGGAAATAGCAGGGGACCGCGGGTCAAAGGAGGAATTGAGTGAAATCCAGGTTAGTCGGGAAGTGGTGTTGGGTAAATTGAATAGATTAAAGGCCGATAAATCCCCAGGGCCTTTTAGGCTGCATCCCAGAGTACTTAAGGAAGTAGCTCAGGAAATAGTGGATGCATTAGTGATAATCTTTCAAAACTCTTTAGATTCTGGAGTAGTTCCTGAGGATTGGCGGGTAGCAAACGCAACCCCTCTTTTTAAGAAGGGAGGGAGAGAGAAAACGGGGAATTGCTGACCAGTTAGTCTAACATCGGTAGTGGGGAAACTGCTAGAGTCAGTTAATAAAGATGGGATAGCAGCACATTTGGAAAGTGGTGAAATCATTGGACAAAGTCAGCATGGATTTACGAAAGGTAAATCATGTCTGACGAATCTTGTGGAATTTTTCGAGGATGTAACTAGTAGCGTGGATAAGGGAGAACCAGTGGATGTGGTATATCTGGACTTCCAGAAGGCTTTCGACAAGGTCCCACATAAGAGCTTAGTATACAAACTTAAAGCATACATGGCATTGGGGGTTCAGTATTGATGTGGATAGAGAACTGGCTGGCAAACAGGAAGAGTAGGAGTAAACGGGTCCTTTTCACAATGGCAGGCAGTGACTAGTGGGGTACCGCAGGGCTCAGTGCTGGGACCCCAGCTATTTACAATATATATTAATGATCTGGATGAGGGATTGAAGGCAATATCTCCAATGTTTGCAAATGACACGAAGCTGGGGGGCAGTGTTAGCTGTGAGGAGGATGCTAGGAGACTGCAAGGTGACTTGGATAGGCTGGGTGAGTGGGCAAATGTTTGGCAGATGCAGTATAATGTGGATAAACGTGAGGTTATCCACTTTGGTGGCAAAAACAGGAAAGCAGACTATTATCTAAATGGTGGCCGATTAGGAAAAGGGGAGATGCAGTGAGACCTGGGTGTCATGGTACACTAGTCACTGAAAGTAGGCATGCAGGTGCAGCAGGCAGTGAAGAAAGCGAATGGTATGTTAGCTTTCATAGCAAAAGGATTTGAGTATAGGAGCAGGGAGGTTCTACTTCAGTTGTACAGGGTCTTGGTGAGACCACACCTGGAGTATTGCGTACAGTTTTGGTCTCCAAATCTGAGGAAGGACATTATTGCCATAGAGTGAGTGCAGAGAAGATTCACCAGAGTGATTCCTGGGATGTCAGGATTGTCTTATGAAGAAAGACTGGATAGACTTGGTTTATACGCTCTAGAATTTAGGAGATTATGAGGGGATCTTATAGAAACTTACAAAATTCTTAAGGGGTTGGACAGGCTAGATGCAGGAAGATTGTTCCCGATGTTGGGGAAGTCCAGGACAAGGGGTCACAGCTTAAGGATAAGGGGGAAATCCTTTAAGACCGAGATGAGAAAGACTTTTTTCACACAGAGTGGTGAGTCTCTGGAACTCTCTGCCACAGAGGGTAGTTGAGGCCAGTTCATTGGCTATATTTAAGAGGGAGTTAGATGTGGCCCTTGTGGCTAAGGGGATCAGAGGGTATGGAGAGAAGGCAGGTACGGGACACCGATTTGGATGATCAGCCATGATCATATTGAATGGCGGTGCAGGCTCGAAGGGCCGAATGGCCTACTCCTGCACCCAATTTCTATGTTTCTAAGTTAAAAAATAAACTTTGATAAGTCATTTTCGATGAGTGTGCATGGATGGGCAAGAAGCAGTTCAAATTCTATTTCACAGTACATTTTCCCGTTATCAAGAGATTGGTACACAATCTTTTAATTGAATAGCATTTTGATGTATAAATCTAAATCATGAGATATCACAGTGAAAATAACCAAAAGTACATCTCAAGTTGAAATACCAGCTGCCAAGTTGCACGGATATTCATATCTCAAGGACATGTTTTTTATAGGTAATCAGACAAGTGCATTAGTTACTTTTAAGATCGTTTTACTATTTAAAAGACTCTTGAACATGTGAATGGAATAGGAAAGGTTTAGTGGGATATGGCCCAAATCCGGGCAAATGGGACTGGCTTAGATGGGGCATCTTGGTCGGCATGGATGAGTCATAGAGTGATACAGTGCAGAAACAGGCCCTTCAACCCAACTTGCCCACACCGGCCAACATGTCCCAACTACACTAGTCCCACCTGTGCGCTTGGTGCATATCCCTCCAAACCTGTCCTATCCATGTACCTGTCTGTTTCTTAAATGTTTGGATACTGCCAGCCTCCTTTGGCAGCTTGCCCCATTCACCCACCACCCTTTGTGTGAAAAAGTTACCTATCAGATTCCTATTAAATCTTTTCCCCTTCACCTTTAACCTATGTCCTCTGGTCCCAGATTTCCCTACTCTGGGCAAGAGATTCTGTGCATCTACCCGATCTAGTCCTCTCATGATTGTATACACCTCTATAAAATCACCCCTCATCCTCCTGCGCTCCAAGTAATAGAGACCCAGCCTAACCAACCTCTCCCTATTTCTCAGACCTTCTAGTCCTGGCAACATCCTCGGAAATCTTCTCTGAACCTTTTCAAGATTGACAATATCTTTCCTATAACATGGTGATCAGAACTGAACACAATATTCTAAATCTGGTCTCACCAACGTCTTAAACAAATGCAACATGACCTCCCAACTTCTATACCCAATACCATCAAAGCCGCCAGCCAGACATAAAAACAGCTTCTTTCCACGAGCAATAGCTCTATTCAATAACCACAAGTTTGTAGCCTCCTTTTGCTCTGGTATTTTAAAATGTTTTATTCTTAATGTTTTAATGTTTTGTTGTATTCTTAATGGTATACTGTATGTTGTGTTGTTGCTTTGCGAGCGGAGCACCAAAGCAAATTCCTTGTCTGTGTACATCCGTGGTCAATACAATTATTCATTCATTCAATACTCTGATGAAGGCCAATGTGCCAAAAGTCTTTTTGACCACCTTATCAACCAGCGACTAGACCCTCTAGGAATCATACACCTGCACTCCTAGATCCCTCTGCTCTACAACACTCCCCCAGAGGCCTACCATTCAGGATGTAGATCCTGCCCTTGTTAGATGTCCCAAAATGCAACACCTCGAGTTGGGCTGAAGGGTTGTTCCCGTGCTGTATTACTCTATTTATGTACAGCTTTGCTTTAAATTATTTTGGGGTATATCATCCCATGATCCCCAATGCCCAAGGGTATTTGCAGGCAAGGTACAGCTGAAGCACAAACCATGCCACTGTTACTGCGAGGGAGAATCACTTTACTCCAAGTGACATGAGTTTTATTTGTTTTATCAGCAAGAGTGGCAGTGTTGTCCTTTATTTTGTAGATGCAGGCTTTTTTTTGGATAGGTAACAATCTGTTTTGTCATGGAAATAAACACCGTCAATCTTCAGCCGAGTCACATATTCTGAAGAAGGAACTGCAAATGCTTGTCCATACCAAAGATAGACACAAAGTGCTGGAGTAACTCAGCGGTTCAGGCAGCACCTCTGGAGAAAAAAAGATGGGTGACCGTTCGGGGACGGGACCCTTCTTCAGGCTGAAGAAGGGTTGCGACACCCATCCTTTTTATCCAGAGATGTTGCCTGACCCGCTGAGTTATACCAGTACTTTGCGTCTATGAGCCACATATTCTCTTTAGTTTCGAAGGCCTTGTTTATAGGCAGTGGAAACACAACAAGCTCCCAGGCATTACAAGTGCCGGCCTTGTAGATAACCTAGAATCCAAGGTGAAGGAAGGGTGTGTGCAAGAACATACTTCATAGCCTCAACGATGAGCAAGATGAAAGGTTAGATAAAGAGAAGTGCAAAAGGTGACTGGTATTTTTGTCAAGTTTATCCTGACACCACTCTGCCCTCTCCCCAACCTGTTCCCACCAATCACTCAATTTTACCCAATCGCTTTTTTTTACAGTAGACAGTAGAGCACATAGTCACCAGTTGCCCCAAACACCGGTCACCGAATGGTGAACGAGGTCTGATTGACCTGGACGATGACACATTGGCCTGGCTCTCCTCAACGGAGCTGCAGGTCCAAAAGACACACGACAGAAGACCCAATCGCTCAAGGAAGGGCAGCACGGTGGCACAGCGGTAGAGTTGCTGTCTTACAGAGCCAGAGACCTGAGTTTGACCAGACTGTGGGTGCTGTTTGTACGGAGTTTGTACAGTCTCCCCGTAACCACATGGGTTTTCTCCGAGATCTTCAGTTTCCTCCCACACTCCAAAGACGTACAGGTTTGTAGGTTAATTGGCTTGGTATTAAGTGTAAATTATCCCTTGTGTGTGGAGAGTGTTAATGTACGGGGATCGTTAGTGGCCTGAAGGGCCTTTTTCCGCGCTGTATCTCTAAACTAAACGAAAGTAAGTTATTCTCAGACTTCCATCAGCACGCTCCTTTAGTCAGCCTCTGGCTGGCGATTCTGAAACACAGCTGAGATTTGTTGACATGGCGGTTTCCAAGAGCGACACAGTGATGATCAGGAAAGCACCATGTAGGAATGCCTGGGGCAAAGGCCAGACTTCACACATCTACTCAGTAAATACCATTTGTCACCTGTACAAATTGCTGTTTCAGCAGCGGGATGCATGCTCGCATATCTGACGATTGACAAAAGGAGTTAAACACAGGAATGCTGCAGTAACAGGTTATGTAGAAGCACTTAATCAGGTTTTAAGCTTGAGAAATGTCATCAACAGTACAGTCACTCTGTAGAAAACCAAAGCATGCATGCACAGGACAGAGGGCTTCATTTGTAGAGGATCTCCACTGTTGAAAGCTAAACAGTTTTGTTCAAACATTCACTTACGTCTAATCAAGCAGCCACCAACCTGTGTAAATAAGAGAGAGAGAGTGAGTGTGTGTGTGTGTGTGTGTGTGTGTGTGTGTGTGTGTGTGTGTGTGTGTGTGTGTGTGTGTGTGTGTGTGTGTGGAGGTGTGTGTGTGTGTGGAGGTGCGTGTGTGTGGAGGTGTGTGTGGAGGTGGTGTGTGTGGAGGTGTGTGTGGAGGTGTGTGTGGAGGTGTGTGTGGAGGTGTGTGTGGAGGTGTGTGTGGAGGTGTGTGTGGAGGTGTGTGTGGAGGTGTGTGTGGAGGTGTGTGTGGAGGTGTGTGTGGAGGTGTGTGTGGAGGTGTGTGTGGAGGTGTGTGTGGAGGTGTGTGTGGAGGTGTGTGTGGAGGTGTGTGTGGAGGTGTGTGTGGAGGTGTGTGTGGAGGTGTGTGTGGAGGTGTGTGTGGAGGTGTGTGTGGAGGTGTGTGTGGAGGTGTGTGTGGAGGTGTGTGTGGAGGTGTGTGTGGAGGTGTGTGTGGAGGTGTGTGTGGAGGTGTGTGTGGAGGTGTGTGTGGAGGTGTGTGTGGAGGTGTGTGTGGAGGTGTGTGTGGAGGTGTGTGTGGAGGTGTGTGTGGAGGTGTGTGTGGAGGTGTGTGTGGAGGTGTGTGTGGAGGTGTGTGTGGAGGTGTGTGTGGAGGTGTGTGTGGAGGTGTGTGTGGAGGTGTGTGTGGAGGTGTGTGTGGAGGTGTGTGTGGAGGTGTGTGTGGTGTGTGTGTGGAGGTGTGTGTGGAGGTGTGTGTGGAGTGTGTGTGGAGGTGTGTGTGGAGGTGTGTGTGGAGGTGTGTGTGTGGAGGTGTGTGTGGAGTGTGTGTGTGTGGAGGTGTGTGTGGAGGTGTGTGTGGAGGTGCGCGCGTGTGTGGAGGTGCGCGCGTGTGTGTGTGTGTGGAGGTGCGCGCGTGTGTGGAGGTGCGCGCGTGTGTGGAGGTGCGCGCGTGTGTGGAGGTGCGCGCGTGTGTGGAGGTGCGCGCGTGTGTGGAGTGTGTGTGTGTGGAGGTGCGCGTGTGTGTGGAGGTGCGCGTGTGTGTGGAGGTGCGCGTGTGTGTGGAGGTGCGCGTGTGTGTGGAGGTGCGCGTGTGTGTGGAGGTGCGCGTGTGTGTGGAGGTGCGCGTGTGGGTGTGGAGGTGCGCGTGTGGGTGTGGAGGTGCGTGTGTGTGGGTGTGGAGGTGCGTGTGTGTGGGTGTGGAGGTGCGTGTGTGGAGGCGTGTGTGTGTGTGTGGAGGTGCGTGTGTGCATGTGGAGGTGCGTGTGTGTGTGTGGAGGTGCGTGTGTGTGTGTGGAGGTGCGTGTGTGTGTGTGGAGGTGCGTGCGTGTGTGTGGAGATAAGTAGTTTCCTTGGTTCCAAGGCTACACAGCTGATAACAGTAGCAAGCTCAATAAACTAATGCTGTAAGCAGAAACTGTGAATATTCTGAATAACTTTAATCAATGCAGCACTGGAGTACATGACATATTTTCTATCCTTTTACATGATGTCTTGAATATGGCGAGCACCAATAATTTGTTGTCATCCAAAAAGCAATGTGGATTTATTGGATTAAAATCTGCCAGATTTCATTACATTCAATTGATCAATGTAACACTAATTTAGAGAAAGACAAAAAGCTGGAGTAACTCAGTGAGTCAGGCAGAATCAATGAATAGGTGATGTTTCGGCTCGAGACCCTTCTTCAGACTGAGTCAGTGGAAAGGGCAATGAGAGATATAGACGGTACTTAGGACAAATAAATGGAAGTTGGGCATAAAGCACCAATAATCAAGGAAATGTGGAGCCCACAAGGGTTCATTGTTGGCTGGGGGATAGGTGATAACGAGTTATACAGACGATGGAACTCAACAGGATGACAGAAAACGAGTACACCGGCTAGGGTGGGGGAGACACAGCGGGGGTGGGGGGGGCAGTTTAACTTGGGTCTATACCTTGTTTGAGATAATTAGATTCCATGAGAAAATAAGCAAAGATTATTTCTCTGTAACATCTTTCAGAGACTTACAATGGCTGAAGCAAAGCCCATGAAAATGTAGCTGTCAAATTCTAATATTGAATGCAACCATATGAAAGAAGTCTTTCCCTCAGAAGGCACAGCTTTAAGATAACCGGCAAAAGCCCCAGAGGTGGCAGGTGGAAAAATAATTTTACACCATAACTGGCTCAGATCTGGCGGCTGGATAGATTCAACTGCAGCTTTCAAAAGTGAATCCAGAAAAAAAATAATGGCTAGGTTACATGGAGAGAAAAGATTGTTCTCAACGATGTGCACTTGAATCACCACAGTATAGAAAGCTACAGACCAAGTGTTGGTAAATGAGATTGGTATAGATATTGGGGATAGCATGGACAGTGAGGACCAAAGAACCCATTGCTGCGCTACATGACTAGTTTAGAGATACAGCGTGGAAACAGGCCCTTCGGCCCACCCAAGTCCGCACCGACCAATGATCCCCACCGATTAAAACTATCCTACACACTAGGGACAATTTTTACATTTATACCAAGCCAATTAACCTGCAATCCTGTACGTCCTTGGAGCGTGGGAGGAAACTGAAGATCTCGGAGAAAAGTCACACGGTCACGTACAAACTCCGTACAGACAGCACCCGTAATCAAAATTGAATCCGGGTCTCTGGCACTAAGTGCTGTAAGCCAGCAACTCAGGCAGCAAGTGCCGCCCCAAATTAGGAAAAATAAAAACCCGGAGGACAGCAGGTGACTAGAAACCACTGAGCAGACAGAAAACCTCACTAAGTTTAAAAGTGATTAGTCGTGCACTACGACCTGTAAGGGTACAGATCAAATGATGCCACATGATTGCTAGATTTATTTTAACGTTTTGCAAAAAAAAATGTAAACCACTAGCTTCAAAAGCAAGTCCTACAAAGATTATTTTTAATCCCCAGAGTGGAAATGCCTACTTACTTGATTTGTTCCTGGAAGCTGCCCTCTTCCAGCAACTTATCCGCCTCATCCAGTACAAAAAGCCGTATACTGGCCGTTGTCAGAAAGCCGATTTCAATCAGTTGCTTAATGCGACCTGGATTAAGGGAAATAATTTGCCATTAAATATGGGGATTACTCTCAACTGGAAGGTGCTTCAATGGGGTTAAAGTAAGGTTTTTCCATTTGCATTAATATTTATTACAAATACCAACAACCCACTACCCCCCTCTTCCAAATGCAGTAGTTCTTTTCTCAATCGTTAACCTTGGAAAAGCAGAGACTAGTAATGTAATCTTAGTCCATTACATTAATTTTCACATAGCTGAGGCACACAACAAAAGCTTTTTGCTTTACCCGAGTACACGTGACAATAAATTAAACTAAAACTAAACTTGCAAGTAAATGAAGTGAAAACAGAGTGGTCGTAATTTTAATGAATAGATGAACAGCTTCAAAGGGCTCAATAACCCACTCCTGCCGTTACTCCATCGAATACCATAGCATTGAAACATGCAGGCCAAGAGGTATCGTGCCTGAGATATCTCTTCAAATTATGTTTCCCCATGCATCAGCCAGTCCAATTCTTACCTTCAAGACTATGTGTGCTTGGCAGAGAGCATAGCATCACAGGCTGACCACCCATTAAATATTGGAAGTGTTGTACTGTCAGAGGTGGACTTTTTAATATCACAAATGATCTCAATCGACTGAATGCAAATCAGTACACGGGTCACATTAGAGAGTAGCAATATATCAAAATTCTTCATTGTCACAAAAGCATGTTTAGCTAACAAGTTTATAAAATTGACTGTTTTAATGCGGTACATGGGGCAGCACCGTGGCACAGCAGTAGAGTTACTGCCTTACAGCACCAGAGACACAGGTTCGAAGGGCCGAATGGCCTCCTCCTGCACCTATTTTCTATGTTTCTATGTTCCTGACTACGGGTGCTGTCTGCACAGAGTATGTACGTTGTGCGTACCAAATATGTACTGCATGGGTTTACTCTGGGTGCTCCAGTTTCCTCACACACTCTAAAGGCATACACGTTTGTACGTTAATTGACTTCTTTAAATTGTTCCTGGTGTATAGGATAGTGGTAATGTACAGGTTGCTCGCTGGTCGGCACGGACTCGGTGGGCCGATGAGCCCATTTCCACGCTATATCTCTACCCTAAAGTAAACACGGTGTGAACCTGGCCTACAGGGCTCACTACCCCCACCAAAAACATCCCTATCGACTTGTTCCCACCTGGAGATCCAACTGCAATGTGACATTTTCTAAGCCGAACTTTGTCCAGGCTCAGCGGAGTCCCTCCAATGAAAACATGGCATTCTAAGCCCTCCATTTTGATGCCAATAGCTGTTATGACGGAATGGATCTGCACAGCAATTTCCCTGGTCGGTGCCAAAACAAGGATCTGCAAGTGACAGAAAATGGAAGAGGCAAAGGCGAAATGAAGTTACTGTGAATGAATAAAACCACAGCATGGGAAAAATAATTAATCGTATTAGAACAATTAAGTGAAAATAAATATAAATATAGAAATCAAAGATCCAATTAGGTGTTGTATATTTAGCTCAGACCATCACAGACTAGACTTGCCACAACTGACACAATCCACACTTCATGCCGCCTTGGAAAAACAGCCAACATAATCAGATTTGTCCCGCCCCTGGTCATTCCTCCTTCTCCCTATTCACATCTGGCAGAAAGTTGAGAAGCTTGAAAGCTTGCACTGCCAGACTCAGGAACAGCTTCTTCCCCTCCCTTCACAGGCTGCTGCATGGTCCTTCCATACGTGAGGGTACTGGTTCGATTCAGCACTACCCCATTGAAAGACAATGGATTTTGTCAAAGAAACTGATGTGCTAACAATGCTGGGAACTATATCCTGCACTCTGTATCGTCCCCTTTGCTCCATCTATTGTACCCGTGTTTGAACTGATTGAATCTATGTCTGGCATATCTGATCTGTTTGGAGAGCAGGCAAAATAAAGCTTTTCAATGTACCTGGTACATGTGGCAATAATTAACTAAAACAAAACCGGAGAGCAATTTATCCCTTGTTTAAAAGTAGACATGTCGCATTATCAAATATGCCAGCTCTCAGATGACGTATTAAACCCATTGCCCCAAAATGCTGGAGTAACTCAGCGGGACAGGCAGCATCTCTGGAGAGAAGGAATGGGTGGCGTTTCGGGTCGAGACCCTTCTTCAGACTCGTGTCGACCCAAAACGTCACCCATTCCTTCTCTTCAGAGATGCTGCCTGTCCCACTGAATTACTCCAGCATTTTGTGTCTACCTTCGATTTAAACCAGCATCTGCAGTTCTTTCTTACACAAACCCACTGCCCCCATCTTCTCTCGGGTGGAATAAAACTATACACCGAATCAATTTTGAATTCAGGATGGCACTCCCCACTATTTCAAACACAACATTCATACCTTGACCAAATCACCAAGATTGCAACTAGACATATTTTATTAAATGGTAGGCACGTTGCAAATCATAATTTTGAACCATCTCTGACACCCTCTCCCATTTCTTGATCGCACAGTCTTCATCACAGGAGATAGACTATCAACTGACATCTATATACATTCGGTACCCTTTAAAAAAAATTAAAATAGTGAGGCCTACAACACATAACTGGAACAGTGATTGGATTTAATTGATTGAGAAGCAAAGGATATGCAACCTTCATCGACGAATGCAATCAACCCGGCGTGCACAATCAAATAGAACAAGTTGTCCTACAACTTTAGGCCGTGCACTCCATGTAAGAAGAAGCAGCAGCAAATGGCAGACGATGAAAAATGTTTTCACCCCGAGGGGCAAGGGGCAAGAATTAATACGTTACAAGGTAAATTATGAAAGCAGAAACACTCACTACATTTAAAAGGTTCCCCATGAGCATTTGAAGAGCAATAACTTGTAATGCTATCTCCAGAGAGCCGGGGGGGGGGGGGGGGGGGAATCAAAATAATTCAATTTTTGGCCTATATATATATAATTTTCTTCTGTACTGTAAAATCCTATCATTCTTTGATTATCACAATGCTCTGTGAAAATGTGTTAACCTATTACCCAGTTTGGAACACAAACACCAACCTGTGTCGCTGGATTTTCCAGTATTAGTGAATCCAGTGCAATAGTGGTAAATACACATGTTTTTCCTGTCCCAGATTTAGCTTGTACAATCAGATCTGAAAGAGACAATATGCAAATAAAAAAGTTCACCCTGCATAAAATTGCCCCAAAGTGTAAAATACTAAACATTCTTTCAGAATGGTCAACGGTGTATATTTGTTACCATGACACTTTCAACACATTGTTAAAAGTTAAATATTCGGGATGGCCCACCAGCAACAGACCCCCACAACCAATTAACTGAATACTCTACAATCCTCAATTTTAAAGTCCCCCCTTTTCTGGCAAACGCCACAACCCGGTAATATACAGGAGCACCTTGAGCACCCACCTACACAAGGAGCAATTATTAATTATTCCTTATAGAAGCCAGAAGCGCAAGACAATTATCCTGAAATATTTCAGTGGGCATTTTGCTTTTCTTCCTCCTTGCCCCGCCGCATCCGCAACTTTCCCCTGCGTCCCTCCTCTACCCTCTCCACTTACCTCCCCCCAACCTTTGACCCTCCCACCCCCTTATCGCCCCCACTACTCTTTGCCCAACCTTATTACCTCGTCACCTCCTTGCCTCCACCACCACTCCCTTACCTTCACCCACCTCCCCCAACCCATTACCTCGCACCACACCCCCTCTCCCCCATTCCCCTTACCTCCTCTCTGCCCCCCCCTTACCTTTCCTCCCTCACCTTCAGGTTACTTCCCTCTCCCCGCCTCTAGTTCCCCTCTCATCCATCCCTCTCCCCCCTCACATCCCTCTCTCTCCCCCCTCATCCCTCCCTCACCGAGGCCGCAGCGCCCGAGCGGGATGGCCTTCAACTGGATGGGAGAGGGCCGCTCGAAGCCGGCCTCCCTCAGCCCCTGGAGCACGGGCGGGCTGAGGAGCAGCGCCCCGAAGTCGACGCGCTGGTCTTGGGGCAACAGCACGTCCCCGGTGCGGAGGCGCCGGTCGATGCAGTGAGCGGCCCGGCTCCCGCCCAGCGCCATCTTGCGCACGTCACCGGCCGTCCACGGCCACGGCCCCGCCCCCGGGTGCGCTGACGTCACCAGCCGTCCACGGCCCTGGCCCTGGCCCCACCCCCGGGTGCGCTGACGTCACCAGCCCGGCCCCGGCCCCGCCCCCGGGTGCGCTGACGTCACCAGCCCGCGTCCCGGCCCCGCCCCCGGGTGCGCTGACGTCACCAGCCTGGCCCCGCCTCTCTGTCTGCTCCGATCACGTGACCAGCCCCTCCCCCCCCACGCCTCCAGGGCTGCGGACCATGTGATCCCCAGCTGTCAATCACCCTGGGAACCGGTGTGCAGATCCAGGATAAAGGTAATAATATGAATAACGTTTCGTGCAAAGTAAAGTCCAGCACAGTCCGATCAAAGATAGCCCGAGGGTCTCCATTGAGGTAGATAGTAGCTCAGAACCACTCTGTAGTTCCAATAGGATAGTTCAGTTGCCTGATAGCAGCTGGAAAGAAACTGTCCCTGTAAACTGTGTATATATATATATATATATACACATACACATAAATACACTTATATATGTGTAAGAAAGAACTGCAGATGCTGGTTTTAATCGAAAGCAGACAGAAAATGCTGGAGTAACTCAGCGGGTGAGAGGCAGCATCTCTGCAGAAAAGGAATGGGTGAAGTTTCGGGTCGAGGCCCTTCTTCAGACTGATGTCCGATGTCGGGAGGGGGCAGGACAGGGATAGAATGTAGTCGGAGACAGTTGGACTAGTGGGAAAACTGGGAAGGGGGAAACCAAGGGCTATCTGGAGTTAAAGAAGTCAATGTTCATACCGCTGGGGAGTAAGCTGCCCAAGCAAAATATGAGGTGCTGTTTCTCCAATTTGCGCTGGGTCTCACTCTGACAATGGAGGCGGCCCAGGACAGAAAGGTCAGATTGGGAGGGGGAGTTGAAGTGCTGAGCCACCGGGAGATCAGGTTGGTTAAGACAGACTGAGCGGAGGTGTTCAGTGAAATGATCGCCGAGCCTGCACTTGGTCTCGCCGATGTTCAGAAGTTGACACCTGGAACAGTGGATACAGTAGATGAGGTTGGAGGAGGTGCAAGTGAACCTCTGCCTCACCTGGAAAGACTGTTTGGGTCCATACATTTATATACATGTACATACATAAATACATTTATATACATACATACATTTATATAATCTACATATATACTTAAATGTATGTACAGTGGCTTGCAAAAGTATTCATACTCCTTGAACTTTTCCACATTTTGTCACGTTACAACCACAAACGTAAATGTTTTTTATTGTGATTTTAGGTGATAGACCAACACAAAGTGGTGCATAATTGTGAAGTGGAAGGAAAATGATACATGATTCCAAATTTTATTACAAATAAAAAACTGAAAAGTATGGCGTGCAAAGGTATTCAGCCCCCCTGAGTCAATACTTTGTAGAACCACCTTTCGCTTCAATTACAGCTGCAAGTCTTTTGGGGTATGTCTCTACCAGCTTTGCACATCTAGAGACTGAATCTTTGCCCATTCTTCTTTGCTAAATAGCTCAAGCTCAGTCAGATTGGATGGAGAGCGTCTGTGAACAGCAATTTTCAAGTCTTACCAGAGATTCTCAATTGGATTTAGGTCTGGACTTTGATTGGGCCATTCTAACACATGAATATGCTTTGATCTAAACCATTCCATTGTAGCTCTGGCTGTATGTTTAGGGTCGTTGTCCTGCTGGAAGGTGAACCTCCGCCCCAGTCTCAGTCTCTAACAGGTTTTATTCCAAGATTGCTCTGTATTTGGCTCCATCCATCTTCCCATCAACTCTGACCAGCTTCCCTGTCCCTGCTGAAGAAAAGCATCCCCACAGCATGATGCTGCCACCACTATGTTTCACAGTGGGGATGGTGTGTTCAGGGTGATGTGCAGTGTTAGTTTTCCGCCACACATAGTGTTTTGCATTTAGGCCAAAAACTTCCATTTTGGTCTCATCAGACCAGAGCACCTTCCTCCACATGCTTCTCTGATCAATGCTCTCCTTGCCCGGCCTGTCAGATTAGGTGAACGGCCATGTCTTGGTACGTTTGCAGTTGTGCCATACTCTTTCCATTTTTGGATGATGGATTGAACAGTGCTCTGTGAGATGTTCAAAGCTTGGGATATTTTTTTATAACCTAACCCTGCTTTAAACTTCTCCACAACTTTATCCCAGACCTGTCTGATGTGTTCCTTGGGCTTCATGATGCTGTTTGTTCACTAATGTTCTCTAACAAACCTCTGAGGCCTTCACAGAACAGCTGTATTTATACTGAGATTAGATTACACACAATTGGTTGCACTGGATTTTATTTAGGGGTATCAGAGTAAAGGGGGCTGAATACTTTTGCACGCCACACTTTTCAGTTTTTTTATTTGTAAAAAAATTTAAAAACCATGTATCATTTTCCTTCCACTTCACAATTATGCGCCACTTTGTGTTGGTCTATCACATAAAATCCTAATAAAATACATTTACGTTTGTGGTTGTAACGTGACAAAATGTGGAAAAGTTCAAAGGGTATAAATACTTTTGCAAGCCACTGTATATATGTGTGTGTGTATATATATAAATTATTCATTGTTTTTTGTTTTATATATATATATAAAACAAACAAGCAGGACAGTCTCTGGAGAGAAGGAATGAGTGACATTTCAGGTCGAGACCATACTTCAGTCTGAAGATCAGTCACGACCCGAAACGTCACCAATTCCTTCTCTTCAGAGATGCTGCCTGTCCCGCTGAGTTACTCCAGCATATTGGTCTATCTTCGGTTTAAACCAGCATCTGCAGTTCTTTCCTACACAATCTACCTTATTGCCTGTGCTCTAAATTAAAGCACAATGCCCTCAGACTTCCAGTTTAATACTGGCTCTCTTTGCTTTTCTTTCCCAATCTCACCCCGTTCACTTCCTCTTCTCCCCTCTCCCATCAAGCAACTGATACAGAAGTTTGAAAACGCACACCTCCAGATTGAGGGGCAGTTTCTTCCCAGCTGTTAACCAGCAATTGAACAGTTGTCCCACCAGCTATGGTGCGGGCCCTAACTTCCCATCAACTTCATAGGGGACCTTTGAACTATCTTTAATCAGACTTTATCTTGTACTAAATGTTATACCCTTTATTCTGTATCAGTACACTCTGGATGGCTTGAGTCCACGCCCACCAGCGATCGCCATACACTAACATTATCCTACACATACGAGGGACAATTTACAATTATACCAAGTCAATTAACCTACAAACCTATACGTCTTTGGAGTGAGAGAGGAAACCGGAGCACCAGAGAAAACCCACGCAGTTCACGGTTTAGAACGTGCAAATTTGGTACGGACAAGCACCTGTAGTCAGGATCGAACCCGGGTCTGTGGCGCTGAAAGGCAGCAACCCTACCACTGCGCCACCGTGCCGCAAAAAAATATGGGGCCCAAAGCTGCTCACAATTCTCCAAATGCGGTCTGCCCAGTGCCTTAATGATGTGAAGAACTGAGGTGTTAAACATACCAAAACAGTCGCCACTGTTTCGGTTTAGAGAAGAGAGGAATTCCAGGCAATTCATCATGTCAAGTGCTCTCATGTGCTTAACAACAATTACAATGCAGGTCAGAGGTCAATGAGAGGTGATGAGTGAAATAATAGGGTGCCGCACCGATGCCACAATACCCATTAGCGTGTGATTAGTGTGATTTATTGTACAATTTTCTGGTTCATGTAACTTCATCTATGAACAAAGAATTCATTCATAACCTTGCAACTTGCCTGTTGTTATGCAAACAACACACTCAATAACCAGCCCATCCGACGTTCAATTCATCACTAAATCTTTCTCTGGCACAAGTTTTGCACTAATTTATGAATGATAGCATTAGATGCCGTTTTAATCGTATAAATTCAGAGTCGAAGCTCACTGTGACTTTATGAGGAATCACACTGTGCTTTGCTAAATGTTTAGGGATTTAAATCTCAAGTTCATGACACCTAATCACTGACTGGAACATCAAACAGTACAGCACAAGCCTAGGCCCTTCAGCAGACAACTGCACATGATCCATATCCCTCATTCCCCGCATATCAATGTGCCGGCACAATAGCTTCTTAAACGTCACTATCGTATCTGCCACCACCATTACCCCTGCCAGCTTATTCCAGGCACTAACCAATCTCTGTGGATAAAATTTACCGCGCACTTCTCCTTCAAACTTTGCTCCTCTCACCAAATGGCATTCGAGTCCCTAAGGCAGATATTTCTGGGATCTAGTCCAATCTCAGGGACTTCACAAAATTCTCTCTCCCTCTCCCTCTCCTTCCCCCTTCCCACCCTCCCCCTATCTCTTCCCCTCTCTCTCTCTCTCTCTCTCTCTCTCTCTCTCTCTCCTCCCTTCTCCAGTATTTATTCAAATGTTTAGACTTTACTTCAGACTTTAGAGATACTGTGTGAAAACAGGCCCTTCGACCCACCAAGTCCTCGTCGACCAGCGATCACCCCGCACACTAGCACTGTCTTGCGCACGCGGGATAATTTTGCAGAAGCCAATTAACCTACAAGCCTGTACGTCTTTGGAGTGTGGGAGGAATCCGCAGCACCTGGAGAAAACCCACGTGGTCACTGTGAGAACGTGCAAACTCCGCACTGACAGCACCCATAGTCAGGATCGAACCTGGGTCTCTGGGGCAGCAACTCTACCGATGCCCGACTGTGCCTAGGATAATCTACTATCCTTACACTCATTTACTTAGGTTCGATGGTGCTTATTCATGAGATTTTTACTGAATTATATTCGGCAAGGAATTCCACTGTTTCTAGGCACATGTGGCAATAAAGTACCAATGAACCTTTGAGCACAGGGTGGCACAGTTAGTAGAGATCCAGGGACCCGGGTTCGATCCTGACCTCGGGTGCTGTCTGTGTGGAGTCTTCACGTCCACCCTATAACCGTGTGGGTCTCCTTTGGGTGCTCCGGTTTCCTCCCAAATCCCAAAGACGTGGGTTTTTGCAGCGGAATTAGCCTCTGTAAATTGCCCTTAGTCTGTAGGGAGTGGAGGAGAAAGTGGGATAACATAGAGCTAGTACGAACGGTTGATCGGTGGTCCTGGTGGGCCAAAGGGCCCATTTCCATGCTGTACCTTTCAATTAATCAATCAGTCTAACTAACGTGCTTGGTTGAACGATGGTCAGCATTGACTCATTGGGCCGAAGGGCCTGTTTCTAAGCTATGTCTCCAAACTCAACTAAATTAAGGATGTAGAGAGATTAGGGAAACCTGGATTGTTGTCCTATTAGTAGAAAAGGTAAAGAAAAGATACATTAGAATTGATCAAGATTATAATAGATTACTGAAAGTGAAACGGTTTTCACATGTAGCTCAGCAATCAATGGATGCACATATAATATAATTGACAAAAGAGTAGAGGAGAAATGTGGTGAATCATGTTTATGGAAAAAGTACTAATTTCGAGTGCATAGCCTGAGGGAGCGATGGAAGCAGATTCAATGGTCTTTTTATAAGAAGATGTATAAATGAATAAAGGAGAAATTGTTCATGGCTGTGGGGAAAGAGGGACTAATTTGGACCCTTTAAAGGGCTGGCACAGAAATGATGAACCGAATGGACTCCTTCAGTTATGTTTTGCGTGATTTGATTTTATTGTTTATCGTGAAAATGAAAAAACAACATCTGTAGTTATCTTGCCAGTCTGAAGAAGGGTCTCGGCCCGAAACGTCACCTCTCTCTTTTCTCTAGAGATGCTGCCTGACCCACTGAGTTACTCCGGCTTTTTGTGTCCATCTTCGGTTTAAACCAGCATCTACAGCTCCTTCCTACACATCATATTTTTCCAAAGCCTTATTTCCCTCGTGGGTTGTTTGCAGAAGCTTTTTTTTTTAATTCCTGGGGATTCAAGGGCAAGGATAGGGAGTAGGAAATATCTACACACACACAAGCAGAGTTTTGACTAGAGAGAGCAGCACTAAGATTAATATTAACCCTAGACAATTCAGGGCCTCTCTCAAAGAGACCTCAAATACTGCCAGAATAAAACTCAAAACCCAGGTATAAAGTGCAGCAAAACCCATGCATTTTCTCATTAGAATTCTTAACTTGCTTCTAATTCATGCACACACAGTCTGCTAAGGGCTTGTCAGGTAGAATTTAGTAGAAGTATGAAGATGGTAATGGAAAGAAAAATGTAGGTTAATGCTGCCTTTGCCCAGAGGGTAGATTGTTTTAACTTATTGCGTAAGTAAAAAGCTTAACCCATGCAAAACTAGGATTAGAAATACAAAAATACATATTTGCTCAGTGGCTCAAAGTGTCCCAATGAATAATTACAGTTACAATGCGGAGAAAGCTCGTGACAAATTGTGCACCGCAATTTCACCCAAACAGTAATATATTCAACATTAGACCATTTGTACTTGAGACTTTAAGAGGTACAGTGTGGAAACAGGCCCTGTGCCAAACAGTGATCACCCTGTACATAACATTAACCCCCGCGCTAGGGACAATTTACAAATTTACAGAAGCCGATTAACCTGCAAACCTGCACGTCCTTGGAGTGTGGGAGGAAGCAGGAGCACCCGGAGAAAACCCACGCAGGTCACAGGGAGAGCGTACAAACTCCGCAAGGACAGCGCCCGTAGTCAGGATTGAATCCGTGTCTCCGGCGCTGTGAGGCAGCAACTCTACCACAGCGCCACCGTCCCACCCAAACATTTTTAACTTCTTTTCCAACCTAGGGCCGAATGCTGGCCAGAATTCTATACTTTTATTCAAAAATAGTACAGTAATATATATTTTATGTCCACTTCAGAAGGCCGAGGAAATGTTGGTTTAAGAGAGTTACAAGGATGCTGATGTACAGAAATAAGCAGTAAGTGCCAGAGTAACTCAGCGGGTCTGCGCCGTAGAAAGCATTTTATGGGGATGCATCACAACATGATAAGAAACATAGAAAATAGGTGCAGGAGGAGGCCATTCGGCCCTTCCAGACAGCACCGCCATTCAATATGATCATGGCTGATCATCCAAAATCAGCACCCCGTTCCAGCTTTTTCCTCATATCACTTGACTCCTTTAGCCCTAAGAACTAAATCAAACTCTCTCTTGAAAACATCCAGTAAATTGGCCTCCACTGTCTTCTGTGGCAGAGAATTCCACAGATTAACAACTCTCTGGGTGAAAAAGTTTTTTCTCATCTCAGTCCTAAATGGCCTACCTCTTATTCTTAAACTGTGACCCCTGGTTCTGGACTCATTCAATATTATTGTTCCTTTTGTGCATATCTTTCATTCATGTGTTCTCTCTACATTACCATCAATATCTCTTGTTTCCCTTTCCCCTGACTCTCAGTCTGAAGAAAGGTCGCGACTCAAAACATCACCCATCCCTTCTCTCCAGAAATGCTGCCTCTTCCGCTGAGTTACTCCAGCTTTTAGTGTCCGTCCTAGGTTTAAACCAGCATCTGCAGTCCCTTCCTATACATAGGTGATAGAGGGGTGGTGGGTGTGGCGAACACCCTCAAAGGGTCATGGCTCTCAGTCTGAGGAAGGGTCTCGACCCGAAACGTCACCTATTCCTTTTCTCCAGAGATGCTGCCGGACCCGCTGAGTTACTCCAGCTTTTGTGTCTCTATCTTCGGCATATTGGTGGTGAGTTTGGCAAGGTCAAAGGGAGGTGTTTAGCCTCCGTCATTTGCAGAGATTGTTATTTCTGATGATTGTTAGGCACAAATGCTACTTGAGTACACACCAGGGATGTCCAGATCTTTATGTAATCTGAAGCCACTGGCAGTAGCCTTAACACTGCCTTAGATCAAGTCAGAAAGTGTGGGCTTGCAAAAGCTGTGGTTCAGTCTAAGTTACACGCGGAGCTGCTTGTGAAGAGATTATAATAAGAAGTCACCCTGCTAACAGGGCTCATTTATTATTAAAATACGCTCGGTTACACTGACAGCAGTTGTCAAAAATTAATGTTCCATTCACTTGGATATGAAATGTGCAGTGTTCCGCCCCCTTGCAAATTTCAAGGATGGTTTGAAGCAAGATAATGATTGTATCACCTCTTGGCTCCTAGATAGACATGTTTTTTGTGATGTGTAGAGTAGGCAGTACTCCGGGTAATAATGTACAAGGGAGCAGAGGAGCATGGAAACGTGCACTGGCCATTCGGCCCCTCCACCATTATTCAATCCCTTCAAAGCTCGCCAGGTAAATGGATGAATTCATGCCTAAATGAAGCATCCTACTGAACCATCAAACTATCCTACCAACAACTAGGGCAGGTTTGGAGGGATAAGGGCCAAACGCGGGCAGGTGGGACTAGTGTAGCTAGGACATGGCGGCTGGTGTGGGCAAGTTGGGCTGAAGGGCCTGTTTCCATGCTGTATCTATGACTATGACAACTATCTATCTCATAGGAGACCCTCGGACTAATTTGATCGGACTTCACTGGACTTTATCTCGCACTGTTCACGTTATTCCCTTTATCATGCAAGGTACACTGTGCAAGGGTGGATTGTAATCATGTATTGTGTTTCCGCTGACTGGTTGGCACGCAACATAAGCTTTTCACTGTACCTCGGTACACGTGACAATAAACCAAACTCAACTCATCGCAAGGTTTGGGCCAAATGCGCCCACATGGGACTAGTGTAGATGGGGCATCTTGGTTAGTGCGGACGAGTTGGGCCTGTTTCCGTGCTGTATGACTCTATGACTTTATGATATTGATTTGAACAGTTTGGCACAATGATGAGGGTGGCACGGTGGCGCAGCGGTAGAGTCGCTGTCTTACAGCGCCAGGGACCCGGGTCCGACCCTGACTATGGCTGCTGTCTGCACAGAGTTCGTACGTTCTCCCTGTGACCGCACAAGTTCTCGCTGGGTGCTCTGGTTTCCTCCCACGCTCCAAAGTCGTGCGGGTTTGTAGGTTAATTGGCTTTGTTAAAGAAAATTGTAAATTGTCCCTAGTGTGTAGGATTGTGCTGACGCACAGGGTGAAGTTTTAGACTTCCAATTTCAGAGATGCAGCATGGAAGCAGTGCCCTTCGGCCCATCGAGTGCACGCCAACCAGCGATCACCCCGTACACTTGCACCATCCTACACAATAGGAACAATTTAGGAGAAGACAATTAACCTACAAACATGCACATGTTTGGGATGTGGGAGGAAACCAGAGCACCCAGAGAAAACACATGTGGACACAGGGAGAACGTGCAAACTCCATACAGACGGCATCCAAAATCCAGATCCTGTGTCTTTAATTAACATATCAAAACGACGATTCTTGAGTGAACCAAATCCATGTTATAGCCATTTAATAAGTTCATAAGTGATAGCACGGGATTATCATGTAATCCCACCTGCTCCCTGGTCGGATAGTCGGTGACCAAACCCTCTCCCCCACCTGGTGGACCCCCAGCAGGACCAAAAACAAGACCTGTCAAAGGGCGGTTGAGCTCCTAGCGAGCCAATGGCCATCCACACTTCAATACAAGTTGTGATCATTGTCGTACATGGCATTGTAAGGAACTTGGAACTTGGAAAACTTTATTGTCATTCAGACCTTGCGGTCTGAACGAAATTTCGTTGCCTGCAGTCATACATATAGTAAATAACAAAAACACACAATAAACACACATTTAACATCCACCGCAGTGAGTTCACCAGACACCTCCTCACTGTGGTGGAAGGCAAAAATCTTGTCTTTGTCTCTTCCCTTCTTCCTCTTCCTCTGCGCTGAGGCGACCCGGGCCTCCGATGTTGTGACCCGCACCGGGTGATGTAAATAAGTCCCGCGGGTGAACCGCGCTCCGCGAGTGGGGCGATGATAAAGCACACACTCACCAAAATCCTAGACTTCCAGCGGGCGGAGGTCCGCAGGAACTGGAGGACAGAGATGTGTGGTGCGTCCGTCACCGTTCCCGTTGGAAACCAGCACCGCTGCGTCGCTAATGTTTTCAACGATGATGAATAAGTGATAGAAGCAGAATTAGGCCATTCGGCCCATCAGATCTACTCCGCCTTTCAATCATGGCTGATCTATCTTTCCCTCTCAACCCCATTCTCCTGTCTTCTCCCCATAACCCCTGACATTTGGAGGCAGAAACTTGAAACTCCAAAACAGTGGGTTACTGGATGAAGAAAGTCTTCTGCCCAATGCACTCCATGTTTCTCAATGCGAACCAGGGTGCAGAGATGGGTCAAGCCAAGCTAGAATCTTGGTCCTAGATCTTGCCAGTGGGTCCTGCCCACTTGATCTTCGACCTCCAAGGGAAGTCATCTTTGGGAACTGGTGAGCTGTGGTCTCGGCTGGACCGGGCGTCGCTCCAAGCGGCCGAGCACGTGGGCCAGACGTGGCCTACAGCGGTGGAGCAGCGGCGGAGAACGCCAACGGCTACGGACGGCCAGGTGGACCCGGCAACCCCACCAGGACAACAGACCTTCATGGTCAGGTCAAGAACCCTGCACTTACAGCAACTCGGACTTGAAAGTGGCGCCAAACTGGCAACTCTGTATACGGTCTCAGTGTACTGCTGTTATACTCTTGTACTGTATCTGAGATGCTTCTCTAAGATGTAACTAAGTGCTTATGTATAGTGATACTTGTACTGAACTGAAGACAAAAATGAATTTGACTTGGTGCCTTGGTACATGTTACAAATAAAGTGCCATCTAACCATTGAATAGCTGAAGGCACAAGTATTAGTGTCTTCTGTTTCCCCCACATTCACCAATTCACCAAGGGCGCCACTGCGGTCGAGTTGCTGCGTTACAGCGCTTACACAGAGACCATGGTTCGATGCTGGCTAAGGGTGCTGTCTGTATGGAGTTTGTGCGTTCTTCCCGGGACTACGTGGGTTTTCCCCAAGACCGGCTTCCTCCCACACTCCAAAGACGTACAGGTTTGTAGGTTCATTGGCTTGGTGTAAATGTAAAAAATGTCCCTAGTGTTTGTAGGATAGTGTTAATGTGCGGGGATCGCTGGTAGGCTCGGACTCGGTGGGCCAAAGGGCCTGTTTCCGCTAAACTAAACTAAACAATATGGCAGCATTTCCAGCCAATATTTAAGGCATTTCAGTAACTGTTTCCTCCCTCCAAAAGAATCCTTGGATCAATTAATTTGCAGAGTTCAGTGTCTCGGCTCCAGTCGGCTGAGATATAAGAAATCACCTGGGAGCTGGTGTTCCTCATCAGAGCAGGGGGAGATTATTTCCCTTTTGGCTTATTTTAGTAGATCTTGCCTAATCCATACCTGAACCCCTCTCTGTTGTCAGTTTTGTAACCATTAATGGTCGGGCCTAACTTTGCAGCATAACATTGATCTTTGGAGTTATTGATTAATCGATTGATTGATTGAAAGATACAGCTCCGAAACAGGCCCTTCGGCCCACCAAGTCCACGCCGACCCATTCACATCAGTTCTACGTTATGTGTGTGTGTGTGTCCCCCCCCCTCCCCCCCATTTGCATCCATTCCTTAACACACTAGAGGCAATTTACAGAGGCCAATTAACCAACATACACAGAAGAAGGGTCTGAAGAAGGGTCTCGACCCGAAACGTCGCCTATCTCCTTCGCTCCTTAGATGCTGCTGCACCCGCTGAGTTTCTCCAGCCTTTTGTGTACCCTCGATTCTCCAGCATCTGCAGTTCCTTCTTTAACACAGCCAACATACACAGGCATCTTTGCGATGTGGGTAGAAGCCGGAGCACCCAGAGTAAACCCACGCCGTCACAGGGACAACGTGCAAACACCACACAGACCATCCGAGGTCAGGATCGAACCAGGTTTTCTGGTGCTACGAGATAGCAGCTCTACCCACTGCCCCACTGTGCCACCTCCTTTTTGCAACACTTTTTTTTAAATTCCTGGGTGATAGATTTTGACTTCAAATATCCTTTGTGTGAGAAAATGACATTCAGCTAACAAAGGGCACAATAAGACTACCAAAAGAGATGTCAGGACTGTCTTATGAAGAAAGACTGGATAGACTCGGTTTATACTCTCTGGAATTTAGGAGATTGAGAGGGGATCTTATAGAAACTTACAAAATTCTTAAGGGTTGGACAGGGTAGATGCAGGAAGATTGTTCCCAATGTTGGGGAAGTCCAGGACAAGGGGTCACAGCTTAAGGATAAGGGGGAAATCCTTTAAGACCGAGATGAGAAAGACTTTTTTCACACAGAGAGTGGTGAGTCTCTGGAACTCTCTGCCACAGAGGGTAGTTGAGGCCAGTTCATTGGCTATATTTAAGAGTGAGTTGGATGTGGCCCTTGTGGCTAAGGGGATCAGAGGGTATGGAGAGAAGGCAGGTACGGGATACTGAGTTGGATGATCAGCCCCATATTGAATGGCGGTGCAGGCTCGAAGGCTGAATGGCCTGCTCCTGCACCTAATTTCTATGTTTCTATGTAAAAGATAAGATGTAGAAGTAACGGAACTGCAGATGCTGGTTTACCAGTGAAAGACACAGAGTGCTGGAGTAACTCAGCGGGTCAGGCGGCATCTCTGGAGAAAAGGAATAGATGATGTTTTGGGTCGCGACCCTTCCTCAGCGCAACATCCGCTATCCATGGTCTCCAGGGATGTTTGCCAGACCCAAAACGTTAGAGCAACTCAGCAGATCAGGCAACATATCTGGAGAAAAGGAATAGATGATGTTTTGGGTCGAGACCCTTCTTCAGAATGCTCTCAGTCTGCAGAAGGGTCTCGACCCGAAATGTCGCCTATTCCTTTTCTCCAGAGATGTTGCTGGACCCGCTGACTTACTCCAGCGTTTTGAGTATATTTTCTAACCAGCAGACGCAGTTCCTTCCCCCAAATGCAGCCCTGACCAGCTTATTTACTCCATAATTTGGTGTCTTTTCTACCGAAAGATAGCACAATTTTAGAAGTTCTACAGTGGGACGCTGGGGAAAAGAGATAGCGGGAATTGTGTGTGTGTGTGTGTGTGGGGGGGGGGGGGGGGGGGGGGGGGGGGGGGGGGGGGTTTATTGGGGCGAGATGGGGAATTGGATCTGCATTAAAAATAAAACAGAAGTTGAAACGACTGCCAAGTCAGAAGGAGAAAATAATAGAGTGAACTGCTAAGGAAGTGATCAATAGGTCAGAGCTGAGAGAAGGGTAATGTGACACCAAGCACTTACACTGTAGAGAATCGGGCAAACATCAGTGGATCTATGAAAAGACAACCTCTCAGTTCTATAGCAGCCCCCCCCTCCCCTCCTATTTCGTCTTATTCAGACTCGCTGGCACACTGTACCGGAGACGGCACTCGCTGCTCAATGGACACGTGGAGTGTATTAAGTTCTTTCGGGCGCTGATTTTTTTTTTTTAACAGTTTAACTTTTATTTTCCTCACACCCCCCCCCCCCACCCCCCCCCCCCTCTCTCTCTCCGTTGTTCAACTCAGGGCTCCCACGATTAAAAAAATAAAAGGATCATGGACAACAGTCTGCGTCGTTTGAAGCAAGAATTGGTAAGATGGATTACTGGATGTGAGAGTTGTGGTTCTTTTGGTGTTTGATGTTTTATATTCTACAGTAACGTGGATGGCGGCTGCGGAGTTATTCACCGTGTGCAGTCGCGGTTATGAACACGAGCGCCTATTTATACATCCAATATCAGACCACTGGCTCCCTGTCTCCTTCGCTTAATTGCGTTCGGGATAATAGACCGTGAGGAGGTGTTGGAACCATCCCATCTGCCCGAATGTAAACCGCGAATGAACGCGAATTTCTAACGCGCCTCTGCAAATGTAAGTCATTTTTTTGGTGGATTGTGGAGTTAAAAATGGAAATCAATGCTCTATAGGCTCGTTAACACTTGTCCTTTTTTTTTACGGGGAGAGAAGGCGTGATTTCTATCATGTATAAATTAACACTAAAGGATTGCATGCTAATTTTGTTGTGTTGTGTTTTGTGTTTAGTTTGGTGGGACTCTGTAGTGAAATGCACCCCCCTCGGATAAAGCAAGACCCTTTCGCACTAGCTCCTCTCTCTCTCACCCAACCAATAAGCCCGTTTTCCTTTAGTCGCCTTACTTTTTGCTGACGCATTCATTGTCTCTCGCCTACATCACCGTCGATGTTCTCTCGTTCCCCTTTCCCCCGACTCTCCTCAGTCCGAAGAAGGGGCCGACCCGAAACGTCACCCAGTAAGCACATCTCTCCAAGATGCTGCCTGTCCCAAAGTTACGACTGGCTTTTTGCTCCCATCTCCATATCTTTGAACCCCCCCCTCCCTCCCTTCGCATTCCTCAAACTCCCCCTTCTGTCTCCCCGTTTCCCAATCTCTTCAGCCTACCATTTACAAGGATAAGGAGGGCTGATTAATAACGACCCCGCACCCCCAAGATGAGGGGGGGGGGGGATAAATCATTTGTGAATTACAACGAGGAGAATTATCCCCTTCTATGCGCGATACGCGGGGGGGGGGGGGGGGGGGGGTGGGGAGGGGGGGGGGGGTTGGGGGGGGGGGGGGGGGGGGGGGGGGGGGGGGCTAAGGGGGAAGCTGCTTTTAATAATCATCTAAAGCTCAATCTCTTGTGTTTTGAAATAAGATTTTTCACAGTGGATAGAACGATTTAATTTCCGTTGCTCTACTTTCTGCGAAAAAACTATTTTTGACTGGCATACTACCATCTATATGTCGCGCCCTCTGTTACACTTTGGCATTCACGCTGTTGTCAGCTTTCACGTTGGTAATCCCGCTTTATGCTTTCGCGGATCTAAAGTATAGACACAGACACAACACAACACACATCACCCACAACACACAGACACACCTCTGTTTACACTCGCACACGTTAAAAATTCAGCACGGCACTCGCACAACACACAGAACACATACACAGCAAACTCACACTACAGACATCAGAACAACAGACAACACACAGGACACAACACACACACACAGGACACCAACACATCTCACACACAGACAGACCACACAGGTCGGACAGAACACACAACTCCAGGACACAACACGCAACGAACAGACCTATCACACAAACACACACCACAAGACAACGACACACCACAACGAGACAACACACACACACACAGACAGAACACTACAGACACACACCCAACAGACACAAACACACACAGACACACAAGACACACACAGTCACACACACAAGACACATCAACACAATACACACAACACACAGACACACACACAACAGACACCACACAACAGACACACTCGGATCAACAACATCACACACACACACAGATTACACACAGGACGACAGATACACACATCAAACACACCACACACATCACACACACCACAGAACACAACGCCGCACACATATACACACACACACAACCACACATACACAGATATCACACACACAGATACACACACGAACGGACACAGTAACAACACATACACACTCACAACACATCACATACACAACACACAGACATACCACACACACACAGAGTGGGGGGGGCACACAACACATCCACAGCACCAGACAGGGCACAGAGAGCCAACCACAAACACCACACACAGACACAGACACGACAGACACATACCAAGACAGAAATACACACACAGACACGCACAAACGTACGGAAGGACAGACAACCACACAGATCAGACAACACCACGCCACAGGACACAGTAGTCAGATACATCACACGACACAGACAGACACCACACGTACGACACACACACGTCGCTCACAGACAGACACACACACACACACACAGAGCAACACACACACACGATACACACACACTGTACGGGAAACAGATAGACAGACACTCACACAGACACCATACACATACACACACACGCACACTGACTGTCCCCCTTTGAGCCAAAATAAAGCCCATTCCCAAACTCTCTCCCCTCCCCATTCTACCCCCGAATATTATCTCACATTAAAAAAAAACATGACAGTTCGTTTTGATTTCAGCTGTTTGGACAATGCAGAAAACTTTCACATAAAGTGTCCAAACACTATATCCCGGGGCAGCCCAGACCAGCAGCGCCCGAGAAATTAACCTCGGAGCTACAGTTGACACATTCAGGCGGTATTTCATATACAAAGCAAAACGAAACGAGAGTTTATTTGTTTGAAATGGGGTCGGGCGAGCTTCTATGGAACATTAATGTCTGGATAAAGCTTTTGACTAGACATGTAAAGTGTAAAAAAAAAACCGCGATTCTAATTAAACAAACGACACCCTTCCAATGTATGACCCCCTCCCCTCTCCTCTCCTCTCCTCTCCTCCCCCTTTGATGGGCTTGTCTTTGTAAGCAGGCTCCGTGTCAATCAGCAGGCTCTTATAAATAAAACAAGGTTTCCCTTTGAAAAAAAAAGATCTTCGTTCGCCCCCCAACAGTGTTATGGATGTGCACCGCTCCGGCATAAGATAGTGCATTAAATCAGGCACCCTATTGTCAATTAAACAAGAGGTAGGATAACGAAAGAGTACGTGGCTTTGTTCTGTTGGGGGCTGTTTTTAAGTCTTGTTCAGTCGAAAGAGCGAGCGAGTGAGTGAGTGAGTGAGTGTGTAGGGTGATACCGCTCCCACTGCTGCGCGCTGTATGCGAGCATGCATTAGTGTCAGTGAAGTGGATTGCAAGTGCTGTAACACGTTATATATAGAGATACGGGCGTGTGTGTGTCTGTTTAGCTCAGCTAGAGAGGCATCTGAACTATTCCCTGCTTGCTGGACGAGTGTGTACCCATTGCTATTCTTTGCATATCGACATAGGGATGCGTTTGTAGGGTGCAATTGTACTGGGATGAGTTGTTTATCCCCCCCCCCCCCCCCCCCCCCCCCCACGGTAACTTTGAAGCAGGTTTCAAAGGAATTCTTCATTGAAACGGAGGTGGGGATGACATTCAAATGGTCATAGAGTGATACAGAGCGGGAAACAGGCCCTTCGGCCCAACTTGCCCATGCCGGCCAACACGTCCCAGCTACACCAGTCCCACCTGTCTGCGTTTTGGACCATATCCCCCCCCTCCCAAAACTGTCCTATCCATTTACCGTCTAGATTGCTTCTTAAATGTTGCCATAATCCCAAGCCTCAACTACCTCCTCTGAGCTAGCTCCCAAACACCACCACCCGCAGTGTGGAAATGGTAGCCCTCAGATTCCTATTAAACCTTTTCACCCTCACCGTGAACCCATGTCCCGGTCCTCAAGGCCCCATTCTCTATTGGGCAAGAGACTGTGTGCTTCATCTACCCGCTTTCCTCTCATGGTTTTACACATCTCTCCAACATCACCACCTCTCTCTTTGCGCTCTAAAGAGTAGAGTTCCAGCCACGTCCTCTATTCATCCAATTTGGCTACAGCACTGGCCTGTGGTCCATGTTAGAAGTTTAAAACACTTGCATTCCCCTTCTATAAACCCTTAAAAGTGTCGTCACAACACGATCCCACTCTGAATGTCGTTATGAGGAGAAAAAGACACAACGTGCTGGGAGTAACTGCGGTGTCAAGCATCCTGGCGAGAACAATGATAGGTGGCATTTCGGGTCGGGGGACCCTTCACCAAATCCCTTTTGAACCATGAGAGCAGACTACCTCATTGGTGACCCTCAGGAATAGCCTGAATTTGGACTTTGCTGGCATACCTTGGCACTAAACGTCATTCCTATCTTGTATCTGTACGCGGTGAATTGCTCGATTGTGATCATGTATTGTATTTCTTGCCGCTGACTGGATACCATGGCTTTTCACTGTCCCTCGGTACACGTGACTACAGATCTGATGAACTGAAACTAAACCAGCATTCTGCAGTCCTTGTTTTTCCTTCAATTATGCAGAATCCCATGTCTTTGCTGTGGTTGGGTAAAGCAGCTGTGGTTGGTATTTGTAAATGCTCAATTGCACTGAGCCCGCGGGCGTAGGTACTGTCGTACTAATCCTGACATCCAGTTACACAAATAGAAAATAACTATTTTGTGCTTCCTGTGGGAAGGAAGCAGTCTAGGAGTGGAGGCTATTGAATATAAGCGTGAGCCTTCTGCTGTTTCTATGAATGGATGGAGACAAAATTGAGTGCGTCGGAAGGAACTGCAGATGCCGGTTTACACAAAAGGGCGCAAAGTGCTGGAGTAACTCAATGGGCCAGGCAGCCATCGGGAGAGCACGGATTGGCCACATTTTGGGTGGGGATCCTTCTTCGGACAGTGAAAGGTTTTTGTGTGGGGGGAAAGCGCGCAGACAGATTGTTGTAGGAAGAACTACAGATAGCTGGTTTACACTGATGATAGGCACAAAATGCTGGAGTCAGCGGGACAGGCAGCATCTCTGACTGGATGGAAAGGGTGACGTTTCAGGTCGAGACCCTTCCCCAGACTCCAGATTCAGAAGTGCAGTGACCGGTTTACACCAAAGAGAGATGCCACGGTGGCGCAGTGGAGAGTTGCTGCCTTACACAGTGCCCGAGACCTGTTCGACCCTGGGTGCTCTCTGTATGGAACTTGGACTTTTCTCCACGTGGGTTTCTCCGGGATCTCGTTTCGGCCCACACTCCAAAGATGTACAGGTTTGTAGGTTTAATTGCTTCTGGTCATCATTGATAATATTGGCCCTAGATGTGTGCAGGATAGTGTTAGTGTGCGGGGATCCGCTGGTCACTGCGATTCGTGGTCGAAAGGCCTGTCTCTGCGCTGTATCCGAACGAAACTAAATTGACAGAAAATGCTGAATGAGGTGTGGTTTTAAACTAAGACAAGACCAAAAGCTGGTGTAACTCAGCGGGTCAGGCAGCATCTCATGGATTTGAGAAAAGGGAATAGCGTTTAGTTTTAATGTTTCGCGGTTCGGAGACCCATTCCCTCGAGTATGAGTACAGGGGCGCGAGAAGGGGGAAATTTAGGGATATGTAAAGATACAGGGCAGTTTGACCGCACCTAATCGGCACCGAAGGCCATGCAATGTCTCAGATGTATATGGGGTTGTATGTGCTAATGCGTGAATGTTTTTTTGACAGCAGTCCATGAAGGAAGCAGGAGATGGCCTTCAGGATCAGATGAACAGTATGATGGGGGCCCTGCAGGAACTGAAGCTTCTCCAGGTGCAGACAGCTTTGGAACAGTTGGAGATTTCAGGACTGCGCAACCAGCCACCGCCGCCTCTCATCCCTCGCCAACCCCGGTTGAAAACTGGGAAGGAGGAATCCAAGGTCAGGCAGCGTTGGCTGGGCAGCAGAGTGGACGGGAAGTCCAGCCATCCCGGTATGAGTGGCGCCATCCCGCCTCCAAGCTTGGCCTCGCCTGGGCTGGTGGACATGCCCGCAAGTGGGTGGTCAGAGAATTATCCAAAAGAGTTTCCCCACCAAGAGGTACAGAGGCCAGCAACATCGTCCATGGCTTCCGACTGTCTCAAGGATGGAGCAGATACGACCAGAGTGGTCCTTGGACCGGGGAGAGGCCCCGCAGCCACAGCAACAGAGGTCCATCGGCCTCCCGCAGCCAGCAAAACACTTGGTGGTGGGCCAGCCCAGGCCAGCGATGGACCCAATGACTGGACCTCCTCTCTGCTCTCCCAGAGCAGGAACAGGCAACCTCTCATCCTGGGAGACAACGTCTTCGCCGACCTGGTGGGCAACTGGCTGGACCTGCCTGAACTGGAGAAGATGTCCCAGGCCACCCAGCCGGCGGGAGGGAGGGCTGGGTCAGACCACCACCCCCTCCTCGCCAAGTCTCAGGAGTTCCAGAAGAAGCTGACCCTCACGGCCAACATCTTCAAGAAGCTGCTGCGGAGCATGCGGCCGGACAAGGGGAAGCGAGCCCAGGCACCGCCCGCCAACCCTTCCGAAGCTATCTCCAAGCGCTCCAGCAAGACCACCAAGCAGAAGGTGACTTTTTACTTTGCACTGCGAGGCAACGGCACTCAGACCAGCCGGCCCGTGGATAGTCCTGGGATTGGAACCACTCACCCAGAGGACCATAGCCAGCGTGCCAGCATTCGTACCAGGAAGCCCACCATGGGCACGCACTCTCAGTTTGACTACAACACAGCGGTCTGGGTCTGAACATTAATCTCGACCACAGACATTAACAGATTTGCACTTAATTTTTCTTTGCCTTGTTTCACCGTTCCCTCCTCCTCAACTTCATAAGTCCGTAAGTGATGGGAGCAAAATCAAGTCTACTCTGCCATTCAATCATCATTCGGCCAATCTGTCTTTCCCTCTCAACCCCATTCTCCTGCCTTCTCCCCACAACCCCTGACACTGGCACTGTTTACAGTTTTTAAAAAAAATGAACACCTTATTTTAATTTCGAATGTCTGAGTGTCCCGATCGAATCCTGTCAAGACTATTTAATGGTGGACGAAACACGTTCGGACTTTATGCTTATCCCCTTTGTGGAAGTTCCAGAAGATATACCAGTACTGTGACCCCCCCTCATCCGGTAACTCAGCGGTGAGGTTATCAGATGCCAAGTGGCTCGCGTTCCACCACTTCAGTCAAAGGGGCGTTTGATACAATGTCCAATGCCCAGTGTTAAGATGCAGTGAGATGCACTAAGTCAGATACCCATTTACTGTTCATCATGGGATAACATGCTTGGCCCCAGACTTGTCAGAATTCCCTCTACTGATCCTCTTCCACACCCTAGAATGTCCGACACACTGGCCCTGAGCCTAAAAATGTATTAGTTTAGTTTAGAGACCCAGCGCGGAAACAGGCCCTTCGGCCCACCGAGTCCCCGCCGACCACTGACCATTAACAATATCCTACACACATTAGGGACAATTTACATTTATACCAAGCCAATTAACCTACAAACCCGAACGCCTCTGGAGTGTGGGAAGAAACCGAAGATCTCGGAGAAAACCCACGCAGGTCACGGGGAGAGCGTGCAAACGCGGCACGGACAAGCGCCCGTAGTCGGGATCGAACCCGGGTCCCTGGCGCTGTGAGGCAGCGGCTCTGCGGTGCCGCCCTAAAACTGCTGGGGCCGACTGGAGTGTTTCCTTGATGCCCCATATCAGGGCGGCGGACGGCAGAGCGGAGATGGGACGAGAAACCTCTATGGTTCCCGATGCGTTAGCATCCCAGTTCCACATGGGTCTGTCCACCATCACCCACTCTGCAATGACTCAATGATATCTTATTGTCACGTGTTCCAAAGCGACAGTGGAATTCTTTGTTTCATACACCATACACCATTGTACATGCCGGCAACCCCCCCCTCCCCCCCAACAGGTCCCTCCTTGTTCTTGGCGACCCCCTATCTGCCCCACCCACCCTGCCGGGTCCCTCCATGTCCCGGCCCTCACTGTATTCCCCCTGCCGGCCCCCTCTTTGTTGTCGTGTGACCCCCTACATACCCCACCCCCACCCCCCCACCACTGGGTCCCCCCTTGCTCTCGACGGCCCTCTACCCCTCCCCACCGCGTCCCTCTTAGTTCTCAGCGGCCCGACCATCTCTCCATGTGGCCAGTCCTCAGCCCGACCACCCCCACCCCGCCCCACTCGCATAGGGTTCGCCAGCGAGCCATCCCTCCCCTCACCGATCCTTCAGCCCTCGTTCCCTGAGGAGCGTCTTCCTCAGCTGACCTTGAAGACCCCCCCTCACCACACGGTCCTCCTCCTACCGGCCCTCTGTCCAGAGTACATGAGGTTTCATAGAAACATAGGTGCAGGAGTAGTCCATTCGTCCCTTCGTGCCAACACCGCCATTCAGTATTATCATGGCTGATCATCCAAAATCAGTACCCTGTTTCTGCTTTCTGCCCATATTCCTTGCTTCTGTTAGCCCTAAGGGTTAAATCTAACGCTCTCTTGAAAACATCCAGTGAATTGGCCTCCAGTGCCTTCTGTGGCAGGGAATTCCACAGATTCACAACTCTCTGGGAGAAAAAGTTTTTCCTCATATCAGTCAACATCGGGAGCATTTTTCCTGCATCTATCCGGTTCAACCCCTTGAGAATTTTACATGTTTCTATAAGATACCCTCTCATCCTTCTAAATTCCAGTGAATATGTCCAGTCGATCCATTCTTTCATCATATGTCAGTCCCGCCATCCCGGGAATTAACCTGGTGAACCTACGCTGGACTCCCACAGTAGCAAGAATGTCCTTCCTCAAATTAGGAGACCCCGAAAACTGCACACAATACTCCAGGTGGAGTATTGTCTTTCCCTTTAGCTTAACTCGCCTGTTCCCACTTCACAGTTCAGGTGCCACATCTGAGGTGGCAAGAATGGGTGGACATACTCTCAACGTCATAATGGTGGTCTGACCACTTCATCTGACATAGAGTCATAGAGTGATACAGCGTGCAAACAGGCCCTTCGGCCCAACTGACCCACACCGGGCCAACACGTCCCATCTACACGAGTCCCACCTGCCTGCGTTTGGCCCATATCCCTCCAAACCTGTCCTATTCATGTAACGGATGAGAGTAGCGAGTGTGAGTATTGTGTAATTTGTGAATGAGTGGGGCGAAGCATCGGAGTTTGGGGCTTTGCTTAGACTGGATTTGACTGTTTATACTTGGATGTAGTGTGTAATGTGAGGTGTTTTGCGAGATAATATCCTGGCCTGTGCAGACCTTTCGGTTTAACTTGTTCTGCTCGAGGGCCATGGAGCTAGAAGATCTAATAAATATTGACTGTGCCCATATTTAACGAATTATATTTCATTGTTCCGTGTGACGAGTCACAGTGACATTCTTTGTTTTACACAGCCAAGGTTTCGTTTTCAGTTTTAGAGATACAGCACGGAAGCAGGCCCTTTGGCCCACCGGGTCCGCACCGCCCAGCGATCCCCGCACATTAACGCAAGCCTACACACACGAGAGGCAATTTACACTTATTACCAAGTATACAAACCGAAGCCACCTAACCTCCAAACCTGTACCTCTTTGGAGTGTGGGTGGAAACCGAAGGTCTCGGCGAAAACCCACGCAGTCACGGGGAGAGTAGACAAAAGTGCTGGAGAAACTCAGGGTGTGCAGCAGCATCTATGGAGCGAAGGAAATAGGCAACGTTTCGGGCCAAAACCCTTCTTCAGACTGAAGAAATGTACAGATAGCACCCATAGTCGGGATCGAACCGGGGTCTCTGGCGCTGCAAGTGCTGTAAGGCAGCAACTCTACCGCTGCGCCCAAGGTATGCAAAGCGTAGCCATATGAAGGGCAGCGACAAAGTTACAAAGTATCCCACGCCGGGTCCTCCTGTGCCCCCCCACCACCACCCCCCCACCACCATGGCGGTTCAGGTTCAGGTTCAGCCACGCCGGGTCTTCATTTATTCTCAGAGCAAGACTGGCTGATCTTTCAAGTACCATCATGAAACCGTTGCTGAGGACAACGTTAGGTCTTGCCAATCGAAGCAAGGTGCTGGAGGAACTTAACAATGGGCCGGGCAGCGTCCGTGGGGGGAATGGACAGGAGATGTTTCAGGTCATGTGGACACTTGCTCGGACTGCTGAAGGATCCTAACCCTAAACATTGTCCGGCCATTCTCTCCACGGACGAATGGACAGATGGTGCTTCAGGTCGGGATCCTTCTGCTGTCAGAGGAAGAGAGAGTTTCCTGAGAGAGACCGGGGAGACAGAGACAGACAGAGAGATAATGACAAAGAGAGAGACAGAGAGAGAGAAAGAGAGATGGAGATGGAGACAGGCATGGAGAGAGATAGAGAGAGAGACAGAGAGCGAGAGACAGAGAGAGAGAGAGAAAGAGAGAGAGTCTGGAGAGATAGGCATAGGAGAGAGATAGAGAGAGCTGGCTGAGACTCCAAGCGAGAGACAGAGAGAGAGAGACAGAGAGAAAGACAAGGAGGGAGAGACAGAGAGAGAGAAAGAGAGGGAAAGACAGAGAGAAGAGAGTGATAGAGAGATGTGAGAGAGAGAGAGAGACAGCGAGAGACAGAGGAGAGAGAGAGAGAGAGACAGAGAGAGGAGAGAGAGAGAGAGAGAGAGAGAGACAAAGAGAGAGAGAGAGGGACAGAGAGAAATAATAAAATTTGTGGGGAGTTTATAACATGAGGAAGGTTTTTTTTATTGTTAGGGCAGACAGGATAGGAGGCCAGAATACTAGAGCGAAAATGCTGCAAGAAAGACCATTAGTCAGTGAGAGACACAAGGAGCTACAGATGCTGGACTCCAGCAAAACACAAAGTGCTGGAGGAACTCAGTCAGTCAGGCAGTATCCGTGGAGGTTAGACACAAAAAGCTGAAGTAACAGCGGAACAGGCAGCATCTCTGGGGAGAAAGAATGGGTGACGTTTTGGGTCGAGACTGTTCTTCAAACTCTCTCTGTCTCTTTCTCTCCCTCTCTCTCTCTCTGTCTGTGTGTGTGTGTGTTGTCTCTCTCTCTCTCTCTCTCTTCTCCTCTCTCTCTCTCTCTCTGTCCCTCTCAGTCTCTCTGTCTGTCTCTGCGTCTCTCTCTGTCTCTCTCTGTATCACTCTCTGTCTCTCTCTCTGTCTCTGTGTCTCTCTGTCCCCCTCTCTGTGTCTCTCTCAGTCTCTCTGTCACTCTGCTGTCTATCTGTCTCTGTTTCTCTGTGTCTCTGTGTCTCTGTCTCTATCTCTGCCTCTCTCCCTCTTTCTGTCTCTGTCTCTCTGTCTCTCTGTCTCTATCTGTCTGTCTGTCTCTCTCTGTCTCTCTCTCTGTCTCTCTGTCTCCATCTCTGCCTCTCTCCCTCTTTCTGTCTCTGTCTCTCTGTTTCTCTGTCTCTATCTGTCTGTCTGTCTCTGCCTGTCTCTCTCTCTGTCTCTCTGTCTCTCTGCCTCTCTCCCTCTTTCTCTCTGTCTCCATCTGGAACTCTGTCTCTCTGGAACTCTCCCCAACTTCCACTCTCTTCATTCTTGCACACATCTGGTTTTGCATCAGATTTCCATCACTGACACCCCTGATCTTAACCAATGGAATTCCTTCCAAAACCACTCCAACGTTACCACTTTATGATGCTCCTTAAAAGTCTCCAGCCGTTCTGTTTGTCACGTGTCCTCTTAATCCTTGTGGTATTTTAGGCTGGATATGCTCTTGTGACATTTTGCAACCAATAACTAAATGCAAGGGACATGTTGCATTAGAAACCTGACAGTGCTCACAAATCCTTTAGATCTGCTGGCTTAATCCACTCTGCACTGGAAATGGCTGTCAGTAAAAATCCACTCAGACTTCACTTAAAGCCTGCAAATAATTCATACATCCCACGGCGTGCTGATTTTGAAGTTATTTCCAGGATTATTGTTCGCTCAGGAGTCACTTGTAAAACTTACAGAATAATGAAAGGCATAGATAGAGTGGATGTGGATGTGGAGAGGATGTTTCCACTGGTGGGAGAGTCTAGGACCAGAGGTTGTAGCTTCAGAATTAAAGGGCGCTCTTTTAGAAAGGAGGTGAGGAGGAACTTCTTTAGTCAGAGAGTAGTTAAGGGCCTGTCCCACTGTACGAGCTAATTCAAGAGTTCTCCCGAGTTTCCCCTGATTCGAACTCGGAGAATTACGGTAATGGCCGCTCGTGGGTACTCGGGGCTCTCGTGGACATTTTTCAACATGTTGAAAAATCTTCACGAGTCTTCACGAGCTTACCGCGTTTCCCGAGTACCTGCCGTTAGCGTTACGAGCCGCTAAGAGACGTCCCGAGCTCGGACGCACCCGCTACGTACATTCTACGTGCTCACCACGAGTTTGATTTTTTTTTAAACTCGGGAGAGCTCTTGAATTACCTCGTACAGTGGGACAGGCCCTTTAATCTGTGGAACACATTGCCACTGGGAGCTGTGGAGGCCAAGTCAGTGGATATTTTTAAGGCAGAGATAGACCACTTCTTGATAAGAACGGGTGCCAAGGGTTATGGGGAGAAGGCAGGATAAATGGGATTAGGAGGCAGAGATCAGCCGTGATTGAATGGCGGAGTGGACCCAATGGACCGAATGGCCTAATTCTACTCTTATAACCTGTGAACGTGTCAGTATAGCAAGACAGTACAACCAAGTCCAGGGATAGAGGACTTAGACAGGAAAGCTGGGATTATTCTTGCAGCAAAGTGTAGACACACTGTTCAGGTGTTAAAACTTGGCATTGAGAGTTAGGAAAAATCTGTTCCCGCAACCAATTGCAACAGTAACCGGTGGTTAATGATTTTCTAACAAGGAATTAGACGCACACGTCGAAAGAAGACATTTGCATGAGTAGCTTTAGACTTTAGAGATATACCACTGGAACAGGCCCTTTGGTCGACCGAGTCTGCGCCAACCAGCCATCACCCCATACACTAGCACACACACCAAGGACAGTTTATAATTTTACTGAAGCCAACTAACCTACAAAGCTGTACGTCTTGGGAGTGTGGGAGGAAACCGGAGCACCCGGAGAAAGCCACAGGGAGAACGTACATTCTCCGTACAAACGGCACCCGTAGTCGGGATCGAACCCGGGTCTCCGGCGCTGTAAGGCAGCGACTCTACCCGCTGCGCCACCGTGCCACCTAGTATCAGGGAAGAGCCAGGTAGGATTAATTGAACAGCACTTCTGAAAATGCCTGCAGGGCCACCATGGGTCGAATAGACTCCTTCCACTCTGCCTGCCACTCGATCAAGAGTGACAATAGACAATAGGTGCAGGAGTAGGCCATTCGGCCCTTTGGGCCAGCACCGCCATTCGCTGTGAAGGTTACACTCGTGCACTGAATAGTGGGAGAGTCCTGAACCAGAGGGACAGAATAGAAGGACGCACCTTTAGAAAGGAGATGAGGAGGAATGTATTTAGTCTGAGGGTGGAGATTCTGTGGAATTCATTGCCATAGATGGCTGTGGAGCTCAAGTCTTTGGATATTTTTAAAGCAGAAATTGACAGATTGGTAAGGGAGTCAATGGCTCTGAGGAGAAGGCAGGAGAATAGGGTTGAGAAGGAAAGATAGACCAGCCATAATGGAATGGCCGAGTGGACTCGATGGGGCAAACGGCCTACTTTAGTATTTCTGCTCCTCTGACATGAAAATGAATAGGAAAGGGAAATTTTCAAAAGACCACGGTGGAGACTTGAAAGAAAGGGCATTTTCAGAAGGTTTTGGGGAGGGGCTGGGGTAGTGGTTTTGTAATCCAGTGAGAACTGATCCTGTGTCTTGAAGATAGACACAAAATGCTGGAGTAACTCAGCGGGACAGGCAGCATCTTTGGAGAGAAGGATGCGTTGAGACTCTTCTTCAGACTTGACCCAAGCCGAAAGGTCACCCATTTCTTCTCTCCAGAGATGCTGCCTGAACCGCCGAGTTACTCCAGCATTTTGTATCTATCTTCGATTCAAACCAGCATCTGCAGTTCCTTTGGCGTTCCTTCCTACCCACCTAGGTCTTGAAGGTTTGGCATACAGACCCATCTGGTTGAATTTTGTGTGACCTTGGGATGCAGAAAAGGCCTCGTTTTGCACTTTACTCCATCAAACACTTTAGACTTAAACAGGTCCTTCGGCCCACTGAGTCCACGCTGACCAGCGATCACCCCATACATATTAGCACTATCCTACACATACCAGGGACAATTTACAAGCTACAGAAGCCAATTATGTCATTGGAGTGTGGGAGGAAACCGGAGCACCCGGAGAAAACCCACGCGGTCACGGGGAGAACGTACAAACTCTGTACGGACAGCACCCGTAGTCAGGATTGAACCCGGGTCTCTGGCGCTGTAAGGCAGCAACTCTACCGCTGCGCCACTCTATTGCTGTCGCCCCAAAATCCCCAATCAGAACAACGTTACCATTGGCAACATGGGATAAATGTCAACAAATAGGTGATGGAGTGATGTTCCCAACCTGATGTGAGGGCAAGGTTAAAATCCTCATAGACTGCATTTGAGTCATTTTAGTTTAGGTTAGAGGTACAGCGCGGGAACAGGCCACTCGGCCCACCCAGTCTGTGCCGACCAGCGATCCCCGCACACTTGCACTGTCCCACACACACAATGGACAATTTACATCTGTACCAAGCCAATCAATCTACAAACCTGTACGTCGTTGGAGTGTGGGAGGAAACCGAAGATCTCGGAGAAAACCCACGCAGTCATGGATAGAACGTACAAACTCCGTACAGACAGCTCCTGTGGTCGGTTAGAACCTGGGTCTCCAGCGCTGCTAGTGCTGTAAGGCAGCAATTCTACCGCTGCGCCAACATGCAACTCATTTTATTGGGTGTAATTCAAATGTACTACATCTCTCAAAAGGATGTAGAGTGCTGGAGGAACTCAGCAGGTTCGGCAGCATTTCTGGAGAACATGGATTGTGACGTTTTGGGTCAGGAACCTTCTTGAGACTTGAAACGTCACCTATCCATGTTCTCCAGAGATGATACTTGGCCCGCTGAGTTACTTCAGTACTCGAGGTCCTTTTGTGCAGTAAACCGGTATCTGCAGTTCATTTGTGTAAGAAGGAACTGCAGATGCTGGTTTATACGGAAGATGGACGCAAAGTGCTGGAGTAACTCAGTGGGTCAGGCTGCATCGCCGGAGGAAATGGATGGATGACCTTTCGGGGTCGGAACCCTAAAGTCTGAAGAAGGGTTTCTTCATTCCAAAGATGTGCTGGTTAGTTTGGTTTAGTTTAGAGACACATTGCGGAAACAGGCCCTTCAGCCCAGCCAGTTCACGGCAACCAGCAATCCCCGCACACTAACACTATCCTACACATACTAGTTACTTACTTACTTACTGCCTATTATGCCTCCTGGCATGTAGGGCAGCAACGGAGGTCCTCCACTCCTTGTTGATTCCTTCAGTTGCCGTTTCCGTAACATATGTGTTTTACGAGACAGGGTTGTTAGCCCTGTGCTCAACCTCCAACCTGGATCGCCCTTCGTCTCGCCTCTGCCCTTCGACCTGTCCAGCATGGGAGACCCTAACAGGAGACGAATCTCCCGTTGGCAGAGCTCGAGGGGTCACTGAGACTGCCAAGCTCCCCGTCCACAACAAGGTTGCAATCCAACGGGGAGACACACACTAGGGACAATTTACAATTTTACCAAAGCTAATTAACCTACACACCTGTACGTCTTAGGAATGTGTGAGGAAACCGGCGAGAAAACCCGTGCAGGCCATTGGGAGAACTTACAAACTCTGTACAGACAGAACACATAGTCAGCGTGAAGCTTGGATCTCTGGCGCTGTGGGCAGCAACTCTACCGTGTGCCAACCTGCTGCCCTAATTGGCCACTGTAAACTATCCAGGCAAGTTAACCCAGTGGTGGCCCTATGAGAGCAAATAGGTCACAACGAAATAAGATCATTAGGAGCAGAATCGGGCCATTCGGCCCATTAAGCCTGCTCCGCTGTTCAATCATGGCTGATCTAATTTTCGCTATCAACCCCATTCTCCTGCCTCCCCTCCCTTCCCCCCTGTAACATTTGACGCCCTGACTAATCAAGAACCTCTCAAAGGTAGACACAAAAAGCTGGAGTAACTCAGCGGGACGGGCAGCATCTCTGGAGAGAACGAATGGGCGACGTTTCGGGTCGAGACCCTTGGGCAGCATTTTGGGTCTCGACCCGAAACATCACCCACTCCTTCTCTCCAGAGATGCTGCCTGTCCCGCTGAGTTACTCCAGCATTTTGTGTCTACCTTCGATTTAAACCAGCATCTGCAGTTCTTTCCTACATAAGAACCTCCCAATCTCTGCTTAAAATATACCCGATGACTTGGCCTCTACAGCTGGGGAAAGAAGCGGGGAGAGCAGACAGCTGGGAACACTCTCCGAGCTGGGAGAGACTCGATGGACTGGCTGACCTTTTTCTACATCATGAGAAAGCAAATATTAGAAATATAAACATGATTCAAAAAAGGCCAGGCAGAATATGGTAGATGTGAAAGCCAGATCCCAGCAGCCTGTTTCTTTGTATGATGTTGGTCCCTGAGGCACAGCTGTTAACACAACTCAAGTTTCTACTGAACCCAATCACTCACATACTCACCATCTGGCCCGCTTCTTCACCACAATGTTGAAATTTGCAGCTCAGACTCAAACTGTTCGGCAGAGGGTGAGAAGTCCGCTATGCCCTGGCGGGGGGGGGGGGGGGGGGGGGGGTGGGGGGGCATCTCTGGACAGAACACATTCCTGGCAAATTCCACATATTCGCCATGACTCCCTGTCCCCTCTCTCTTCTCATTTACCTCTGATCGTAGTCACAGGTGGCACAGCGGTAGAGTTGCAGCGCCGGAGACACAGGTTCGATCCCGACTACGGGCGCTGTCTGTACGGAGTTTGTACGTTCTCCTCGTGACCTGCGTGGGTTTTCTCCGAGGTCTTCGGTTTTCTCCCACACTCCAAAGGCGTACAGGTTTGTAGGTTATCTGGCTTGGTGTAAATGTAAAATTGTCCCTCGTGTGTGTGTAGGGTTAGTGTTAACGTGTGGGAATCACTGGTCGCACGGACCTGGTGGGTGTCAGGGCCTGTTTTCATGCTGTATCTCTGTATAACCAAAAGCAGACAACATTCAGAGAAATGAAACATATTTTTAATGCTCCCACCAACCCCTTCTGCCAACCAGGAAGATTTACGAGGATGTTGCCAAGACTTGAGGGCCGGAGCCATAGGGTGAGGCAGGCTTGGACTTTATTTCTTGGAGCATAGGAGGATGAGGGGTGATGAGGGGGAATAGATAGGGCGAATGCGCAGTCAGTGTCATAGTAGCTTGGAAACAGGCCCTTCGGCCCATGCCCACCAAGATGTCCCATCTACACTAGTCCCACCTGCCTGCATTCTTCCCATCTCCTTCTAAACCTTTCATTGTCGTTTACGCAGAGTAAAGGGAATCATAAACGAGAGAAGATAGGTTTGAGGTGAGGGAGGAAAGATTCAATAGAAACCTGAGGGGATTTTATTTTTCACACTGAAGGTGGTGAGTGCATAGAATGAGTTGCCACAGGAGTTTGTTGAGGCAGGCACTATAACAGCATGTAAAAGACATTTGGACAGGTCCACAGATTGAAAAGATTTAGAGGGATATGGGCCAACTTCAGGCAGGAGGGACTAGCACAGATTGGGCATCTTGGTCAGCATGGGCAAGTTGGGCTGAAGGGCCTGTTTCAGTGCTCTTTGACTATGACTGTTTGTTCACCCTATCTATTCATCTCATGATCTTATACACCTTAATAAAATCACCCTTTATCCTCGTACGCTCAAGGGAAAAAGGTCCTCGCCTGCTCTACCTGTCCCTATAGCTCAGGTCCTCAAGTACTTTAGTTTAGTTTAGAGATACAGCGCGGAAACAGGCCCCTCGGCCCACCAGGTCCGCACCGACCAGCGATCCCCGCACATTAACACTACCCTACACACATTAGGGACAATTTACACTTATACCAAGTACACAAACCCAAGCCAATTAACCTACAAATCTGCACGTCTTTGGAGCGTGGGAGGAAACCGAAGATCTCGGAGAAAACCCACGCGGTCACGGGGAGAACGCACAGACAGCGCCCGTAGTCGGGATCGAACCCGGGTCTCTGGCGCTGCAAGCGCTGTAAGGCAGCAACTCTACCGCTGCGCCACCGTGCTGCCCCTGACAGTAAGTATAATCTGCGGACTGAGTGGCAGATCCCACGGTTTAGGTAATGTCAATCCGGTTATGCAGATCCCCTGGTTTTTGGTCGCCCAGCTGCTTATCTTATGGCTCACTTCCCATTTTTAATGACACTTGAGTTGGGAAACAAATTCAGTTCTTTCCTTGGAAACTTAATCTTGGAAGGAGGAATGCCAGCAGTTGGTGTGCATCGCATCTCTGGTCTGCATTTCACACAAGATCCTTTCAGCATTCAGACCCTGATTTAACCCTTGGCCAACGGCAATGGAAACTAGTGCATCTGCTCGCGATCACCTTGATGCCTGTGGAGCTTGCTGTGCACAAAACAACTACCTGAACTTATTAGTTTAGAGTCACAGTGCGGAAACAGGCCCTTCGGCCCACCTAGTCCATGCCGACCGACGATCCACAAACACTAACACTATCCTACACACACTAGGCGCAATTTACAATGTGACCAAGCCAATTAACTTATAAACCTGTACGTCTGTGGAGTGTGGGAGGAAATTGGAGATCCACTCTTGCATTGCAAAGTAACTGCACTCTAAAAGATTGGTTGTAACTTGCTCTGGGACATTTGAGTTTAGAGTTTAGAAATACAGCGGGGAAACAGGCCCTTCGGCCCACTGAGTCCAAGCCAATTGTAAATTGACCCTAGTGTGTGTAGGATAGTGTTAGTGTGCGGGGATCGCTAGTCAGTGTGGACTTGGTAGGCCAAAGGCCTGTTTCTACACTGTATCTCTAAACGAAACTAGACTAATGATCACCCCTACACTAGTTCTATTTTAGCATCTGACATATTAGGGGCAATTTCCAGAAGCCAATTAACCTGCAAACCTGCACGTCTTTGGAGAGTGGGAGGAAACCGGAGCACCTGGATAAAACCCACGTGGTCACAAGGAGAATGTACAGACTCTGAATAGGCCGCACCCATGGTCAGGTTTGATCCCCAGTTCTCTGATGCCGTGAGGCAGCATCTCTACCGCCGCTCCACTGTGTTGTCCCTTGTTTGTTGTCAAAGATGCAGGGGTAAAGAAGGGTCATGACCCAAAATATGGCTTATTGAAGGATCCGGACTCGAAACGCCCCTTTATCCATGTCCTTCACGGATGCTGCCTGACACGCTGCGTTCCTCCAGCACTTTTGCGTTTTGCTCAAGATTTGAGCATCTGCAGTTCCTCGTTTCTCAATAGAAATGTGTTTTCCATTCTTATGTTCAAAGTAAATAGGATAAGAAAGAGCAGCAAACAATCTACTGGAGTAACTCCATGTTAGGCAGTGCATGTGGTGGGAACTGGACAACTAGACTGGGAGAGAAGAGGGGGGTGAACCACATAAGGGGTGAAGTGGAGAGGAGTGTGGTAAGTCACTATCAAGGCTTGGCTTGGATAGGGTGGATGTGGAAAGAATGTTTCCACAAGTGGAAGATTCTAGAACCAGAGGTCATAGCTTCAGAATTAAAGGACGTTCTTTTCGGAAGGAGATGAGGAGGAATCTCTTCGGTCAGAGGGTGGTGAATCTGTGGAATTCTTTGCCACAGAAGGCTGTGGAGGCCAAGTCAGTGGATATATCTAAGGCAGAGATAGATAGATTCTTGATTAGGACGGGTGTCAGTGGTTTATTCGGAGAAGGCAGGAGAATGGGTTTAGGAGGGAGAGATAGATCAGCCATGATTGAATGGCAGAGTTGACTTGATGGGCCAAATGGCTTAATTCTGCTCCTATCACATGATCTTATGAAGACGTGGTATTTAATAGGTGGTTCCAGGTGGGGGGGCAGAGGGGATTTATTGGCAGATGGGGTCAGGAGGGGGAGGAATGGTGGAAACGGCGGCAGAGATTCGGAGGCGATGTGTGGAGGCAACAAATGGCTACGAGTAATGGAGTCTGACAGGAAAGGAAGGTGAATTGCAGTCCACCGCTCCTTCAATTATGGTCGGTGGGAGGGGAATTGGAATAAAAATTTAAGGCCATGAAGGAAAAAAAGTGATTTCAAGATTGTTGAGAGCCAAAGGAAATAATATTGGATTGGATTGATTGATTGAAAGCATGGAATCAGACCCATAGAAATGCTGAAATGCTGAAATGCTGAAATGCTGAAATGCTACCTTTATTGTCATTCAGACCTTTCGCTCTGAACGAAATTTCGTGCCTGCAGTCATACATATAATAAAAACAACAAAACCACACAATAAACACAAATCTAACATCCACCACAGTGAGTTCACCAGGCACCTCCTCACTGTGATGGAAGGCAAAAGTCTTAGTCTTTGTCTCTTTGCTTCTTGTTCTTCCTCTGCGCTGAGGCGATCCAGGCCTCCGATGTTGTGACCCCTGCCGGGTGATGGTAAGTCAGTCCCGCGGGTGAATCCAGCTCCGCGAACGGGCCGGTTCAAACTCCGCGGCCCGGGGTGGTCTAAGCTGCCGAAGCTGCCGCCCTCCAGTCCAGAGGGCGCAGCTGTTGTTGCGGGAGCTCCGGAAAACAGGTCACCAACCTGTGACCCGCGAGCTCCCGACGATGTCGCCCACTGGGCCCGCGGCCGGGCCTAGGAAGCCACGCCGCCAAGTGCCAAGTCGGGCCGCTGCCGCTACCGCTGCCGGAACGCCGCCACAGCCCCCAGGCCGTCAGCTCCGCCATTAGGCCTCAGCGCAGATGGAGACGGAGACAGGGGAAACGACAAGAAAAGGTCGCATCCCCTCCGAAGGAAGAGACTAAAACCATGTTTCTCCCACCACCCACACCTACACAACTCAATAAACTAAACTAAAACAGACAGAAGAAAACAAAAAAAAAAGAAAAAACAGACGGACTGCAGGCGAGCCGCAGCTGCCAGGCAGCGCCGCCACGTCCGGATTGAAACAGAGAATATAGGTGCAGGAGTAGGCCATTCAGCCCTTCGAGCCAGCATCGCCATTCAATAGACAATAGACAATAGACAATAGACAATAGGTGCAGGAGTAGGCCATTCAGCCCTTCGAGCCAGCATCGCCATTCAATAGACAATAGACAATAGACAATAGGTGCAGGTGTAGGCCATTCGGCCCTTCGAGCCAGCACCGCCATTCAATGTGATCATGGTTGATCATCCCCAATCAGTACCCCATTCCTGCCCCGTTCCATATCCCCTGACTCCGCTATTTTTAAGAGCCTTATCTAGCTCTCTCTTGAAAGCATCCAGAGAACCGGCCTCCACCGCCCTCTGAGGCAGAGAATTCCACAGACTCACCACTCTCTGTGAGAAAAAGTGTTTCCTCGTCTCCGTTCTAAATGGTTTACTCCTTATTCTTAAACTGTGGCCCCTGGTTCTGGACTCCCCCAACATCGAGAACATGTTTCCTGCCTCTAGCGTGTCCAAACCCTTAACAATCTTATATGTTTCAATGAGATCCCCTCTCATCCTTCTAAACTTTAGTGTGTACAAGCTCAGCTGCTCCATTCTCTCAGCACATGACAGTCCCGCCATCCTGGGAATTAGCCTTGTAAATCTACGCTGCACTCCCTCAATAGCAAGAATGTCCTTCCTCAAATTAAATTCTTCAATATGATCATGGCTGATCATCCAAAATCAGTACCCCGTTCCTGCTTTGTCCTCATATCCCCTGATTTTGTTAGACCTAACAGCTACATTTAACTAACTCTCTCTTGAATACATCGACCCTCCGTCCCATCGCATCCACCCCGACCATCGATCACCAATTCACACTAGCTCCGTGTTATCCCGACTTCTCATCCACTCCCTATGCATTAGGGGCAGTTTTTTAAATTTGGGATTGAGGAGGGAACCGGAGTACATGGAGGATGTCCACGCAGCCATGGGGAGAACGTGCAAACTCCACGCAGTCAGCCCCGAGGTCAGGATCGAACCGGGGTCTGCGAGGCAGCGGCACTCCCAGCTGCGCCACCGTGCCGCCCGTAAAAATGATATTGTCATCCTTATAAAAGCAGAGAGTCTAGCAAAGGTTATGATCAGCTCCTGGTATGCTCCCAATTCAGAATGACTATATTTACAAGATCTCTTGTTATTGTTATTTACATTCCTCTGTTCCAGTAAGTGCATCAATTTCACATTCCCTTAATACAGAACCACCGTATACGACTAGGACTCAGCTGTTCGTTGCTCTTTGACCTTTTGTCCAGAAACAAAGATAGCGGAGGGTTTAAAAACCACAATCTCGTTGAGTGTGACATGAGTGTGAGCGGGAACTCATTTTTTAGACGGCTCAGATATTTTCTTTAAAACGTGTATTCACTGGGAAAATGTAACGCAAATCCTTGTCATCTGTTCAAAAGGCTCTCTGGAGCCTTCTGCCTGAGTAACAACGGGAGGTTAATATAATCGGCTGTGCATTTGGTACAAAGGAGAGAGAGAACTCCTTACATCACGCTGCCTGATAATTCAGAGCTGTCAGAGGCCAGTTATTAACCACCCAATTAATATTACGGTGACACCATGGTAATTATTTGCTTTTAATGGAATGAGTGGCAGAATCAGAAGGGGGTTTCCCCAAGAGGGTAGTAACCCAGGCAATGTGAGAGCAAGGAAGGGGGACAGACAGACATGCCTCTTGATTAAAGGATTGCTACATCAAACCTTATTAACGCACCAACCTATGAACTCATGTTTCTCAAAAATTATTGAAACAAAAGCAGCCAGTGCTTGTTCTCGGCTGGGAGCACTCGAATGCATCCAAGCACAAACGCATCGCATGATTCGAAACATCAGTCCTAATTACTTGTAGTCAGATTCCTTTTTATTTCTTTGAATCAAAGAACTGCAGATGCTTGCGAATGCAACAAAAAAAAAAAACCGACACATCGCGCTGGAGTAACTCAGCAGGTCAGGCAGCGTGTCTGGAGAGCAATGGGCTGGCGTGGTGATAAAGTTGCTGCCTCACAGCGCCAGAGACCCGGGTTTGATCCTGACCTCGTGTGCGGTCTGTACGGAGTTTGTACGTTCTCCCTGTGACCGCGTGGGTTTTCTCCGGGTGCTCTGGTTTCCCCCCCCACCCCCCCAAAAAAAAGATGCACAGGTTTGTTGGATAATTGGTTTCTGTAAATTGACCCTAGTGTGTAGGATAGAACAAGTGTACGGGTGATCATTAGCCGGCACGGACTTGGTGGGCCGATGGGCCTGTTTCCACCTTGTATCTCTGAACTAAAGTAACATTCTGAGTAAACTACGCTGATGACTTACTTGTATATCTGTATATTATGGATAATTTGTAGGTTCATTGGCTTTGGCAAAGTGCAAATTGTCCCTCGTGTGTAGGATAGTGCTAGTATACTGGGATCGCTGGTTAACGAGGACTCGGTGGGCCGAAGGGCCTGTTTCTGCGCTGTATCTCTAAACTAAACTGAACTAATATACTGAGTGAACTGCACCTGTACATCTATATGTTATGGATAGGTGATGTTTCAGGTCGAGATCCAAAATTTCCTTTTATTTTTGCTTGGGATCCTGAGAAGGTTAGCCTGTAACGTACCAATTACATGTAGTCATTGCTGGTTTGATCCATTGAACCTGGAGGTTTGCAGATTGCTTCTGTTACTCCTCAGCTCCATCGAAATCTTTCTAACCTCCAAGATATGGTTCTCAAATATCGACGCAAAGATTGTGTTCAGTGAACTGCCTCGTCCAACTGGGGAAATCTAGAGCGCGACACAGTAGATGTCGGTAGATTGCTATTGATGTTTCTGCGGAAGTCATTGATTGACCAGTGCATTTGCAGAATGGGGGGGCAGTGTCTGAAACCGAGACGCTGGTTTGGTGATAGAAATAATGCATGTTGGAAAAAGTAATTCTCGTCCGATAACGTCCCACAAACAGGCAAGAAAGAACGTTTGAAGCAACATCACCGATGTGACAACCAATTTGTGTAGCACTCCTCTGTCATGACGATCAGTCATGGTGATGATGTGCAAATATCTTGGCCTTTGTATCAGCTGACCTGTAGGTCAGGTCGCATGTGCGCTGTGTAAGCCTAGGCAGGAGATAATAAACACAGAGACAAAGGAATGTAACCTGTAAATATTGTGTCAGTGTTATTATTATTCCACATCCGAGGCGAAGATGTGACATCCTCCACTGCCGGAGTCGTCTTCTCATCGAGTCCACACGCAAGATTCGAAGGGTTCAGCCAGAGCTGAACACACTTCTCGGCATCTGCGTACAACGGTGTCTGCCATGTCGCGTCTTGTGCGTGGTGGTGGAAACATTGGTGGAAACAGGGCCGCGGCGTGAACGCTCTTTCCTTGACCCCACGCTCAGGGTGAGGCCACAAGTGAATTGGAGGAACAGCACCTCATATTGACAACCCAGCGATATGAATAATGAATTCTCTACCCCCTTCGTTGTCCTACTAGTTCCACTGTGCGCATCCTTGGATCTTATCACCTCTTCCCCAGCCTCTGGGCTCCACCCTTCCTTGGTCATCTATTGCCGGCCCTGCTTTGTTCTGGCCTATTCTTAGCTCCAGTTCACTCCCCTCTGCTTCCGGTCTGAAGAAGGGTCCCGACCCAAACGTCACCCATCCTTTTTTTGTCCAGAGATGCTGCCTGGCCCTCTGGGTTACTCCAGCACTCGGTGTTTATCTTCGGTATAAACCAGCATCTGCAGTTCCCTTCCATCCGATTTGTATACGGCCAGCTTGCACCAGCTGCATTTTGATGACCAATGAATTAGAGGGAAAGAGAAACAGAAAAGCAGCAGAAACACTCAGCCGGTCAGGCAACCTCTGCGGAGAGAGAAGCAGGGTGAGACTTTCAAGGCAATAATGAAGGGTCAGATGACTGATGGACTTCTGAAATATTGAGAAACAGTTATGGCGGACAATCAGCAGTAACAGCCACCCCTCTACGATCCATTATAACGAGGGTTCACTGTATTTGAATACATGCAGTTACTACAGTTCAATGTTTCATCTTAAGGTTTGTGTTAGATCTCAGGGAAAACTTAATTATTCTCCCTCAGGTTCAGTAGACATTATTAATTGAAAAAATAAATTGTTGTCACGCTCGAAATTAATGATCTCTTGGCATGAAACCTACAATTGCTTTATTACCCCCGATCCTTTGAGTTAATTTATTCAACATTTAAAACGTGTCAGTAGGTGGTCGGCTGAAAGGAATAGGTTTTGTTTGTTGAGAACGCAGCTTACAGGAAACGAGGAAGGAGGAGAGATTGCTGCTTGAATTATTGATGGAGAATCCAAAAACAGCAACAGTCAAAATAAGTGAGCGTTTTTTTACGCTTCGGTAGAAGGGTAGTCTGTGCAGGGAGTTTGCTCTTTAATCTTGTCGTGGAGATTTTCCACTTGTAGTCATAATCATAGAGGCATACAGCGTGGAAACAGGCCCTTCAGCCCAACTTGCCCATGCTGACCAACATGCTCCATCTACACCAGCTCCACCTGCCTGTGTTTGATCCATATCCCTCCAAACCTGTCCTGTCTAATTATGGACAAAAAATACGGTGAAACTCGGTAGGTGAGGCAGCTATCCATGTACTTGTCCAAATGTTTATCAAATCTTGTGATAGCACCTGCCTCAACTACCTCCTCCAGCAGCTTGTTCCATATACCTACCACCCTTAAAGCCCTGTCCCACGGTATGAGTTCATTCCAAGAGCTCTCCCGAGTTTGTCCTGATTCGAACTCGGAGATTTACGGTAATGGACACTCGTCGGTACTCGGGGCTCTCGTGGACATTTTTCAACATGTTGAAAAATCTTCACGAGTCTTCCCGTGCTTACCTGCCGTTAGCGAGTCTTCCCGAGTACCTGCCGTTAGCGTTACGAACCGATAAGATACGTCCCCGAGCTCCAACGTACCCGCTACCTTCATTCTCCGTGCTTATCCCGAGTTTGATTTTTTTTTTAAGCTCGGGAGAGCTCTTGGAATGAACTCGTACCGTGGGGCAGGGCTATTAGTGTAAAAATGTTGCCCATCAGGTTCTTGTTGTCCTGTGAGGGGGGTGGGGGTGGGGGGGAGGATGTGGGGGGGGGGCGCTTGGGGGGAGGAGAACAAATGTGGATCTGGATTGAGGGGGATGGGGGAGAATAAAGGGGGACCTGGCGTGGGATATTTTGTAACTTGGTCAGCGGCCTTTATGTGGCGACTATTTGCATACCTTGGGTATGCAGGCAAAGAATTTCACTGTGAAGTGTCACATGTGGCAATAAAATGTTAATTATTTTTAAATCATTCCCCCCTCACCGAAAACCATTGTTGTCTGGTCCTTGATTCCCCTATTCTGGGCTAAAGACTCTGAATTTACCCGATCTATTCCTCTCATGAACTTATACACCTCTATGAGATCACCCCTCATCCTCATGCGCTCCAAGGAATAAAAGTCCTAGCCTGCTCAACCTCTACAGCTCTGGCCCTCGAGTCCTGGCAACATCCTCGGAAAATTTTCTCGACAATCTTTTTGTTTGACAACATCTTCCTGTCTTTGCTTGACAGAGGTAAAGAAGAATCCCACGGGACCAATCCCTCTTGCACCCGTCCCTACTTCCCACCCATGCCCATTCTTTACACATTTACTACCCAACCTTCTATATCCCATATTACTTTATTATCACATGTACTTAGGTACCATGAAATCCTTTCTTTTTGCATAAAATTCAGTAAAATCATAGGTAGACGTGAAGGCCTTGGAGTTGAATTTAGTTTAGTGTCACGTAGGCCGGGGTACATTGAACAGTTGTTGTGGTGTGCTAACCAGTCAGCCGAAAGACAATACATGATTATATTCGAGCCATCCACAGTGTACAGATACATGATAATAGGAACAACCTAAATGCTATTTAATGCAAGATAAAGCCAGTGAAGTCTGATCAAAAATAGCCCAAGGGTCTCCAATGAGGTAGATAGTAGTTCTGCCTGTTACCAGCTACCTGATAAGATCTGGGAAGAAACTGTCCCTGAATATGGAGGTGTGCGTTTTCACACTTCTATACCGTTTTGCCCGATGGGAGAGGGGAGCAGAGGGAGTGGACGGGGGGTGCGGCTCGTCCTTGATGATGCTGCTGGCCTTGCCGAGGCAGCGTGAGGTGCAAATGGAGTCAATGGAAGGGAGGTTTGGTTACGTGATGGTCTGGGCTGCGTCCACAATTCTCGTCGATTTCCTGCGGTCTTGGATGGAGCCGTTCCCAGACCGTGCTGCGTCCCGGTGAAATGCTCCCAACGGCGCATCTGCAGAAGTTGGTGAGAGTTGTTGGGGGACACGCCGACCTTCCTAAGGAACTTGAACGTTGTGGAGCAACTGCCGTTCACCTCCCCAGCAGAAAATACAAAGGAGACTCCAAAGGTGAAGGGATTCGTTAGAAGGGATAAGGAGAAACGTTTTCCTTTGACAAAGAGGCGATGGTGAGCCGGGGAATGCGGGGGAGGTTCGGAGGGAGATGGTGGTGGTGGGAGGAGGAGGGAGATAGATGACTGAACGACTCATAGTTTAAAGATAATTGTCATATGAATCAGGAGGTGATAGGGAGAAATATTTTAGGCAGCACGTCATTCTAATCCAGAAGGCAATGATCTGGAATGCAGTGGAAGAAAATGCAACGGTAATTTTCAGGAAAAGATTAGAGACACACTTCGGAAAACGTGTAGCTCCAAAGAGGAACGAATAGAAGGCAGATTCATTGGATAGACACAAAGTGCTGGAGTAACTCAGCGGGTCAGGCAGCACCTCTGGAGGTAGACGGGTGACGTTTCGGGTCAGGACCCTTTTTCAGACTGAAAGTAGCGGGTTGGGGGGGGGGGGGGGGGGGGGGGGGGGGGGGGGGGGGTGAAGGATGCGAGGAGAGAAAGAAAAGATCAGGACTAAGGGCTGGCCACAAATGACCTCGGGCAGGGCAGTGCCCGGTGGGTCCATAGTTGGCTGTGGGAGGGGTGATCTCAAGAGGGAAACAATGTGGAGAACTGTGGAAACTGGTAAAATGTCTAGGGTGGAGGAATGGGGGCAAGGGGGGAGGGAAGAGCCGTGTAAGTAGAAGTTACTTAAAATTAGGGAATTCAATGTTCATACCGCTGGGTTGTAAGACACCCAAGCGATATGTGAGTGTGCAAAAAGGAACTGCAGATGCTGGTTTATACCGAAGAGAGACACAAAGTGCTGGAGTAACTCAGCGGGTCAGGCAGCATCTATGGAGAGAAAGGAAGGGTGGTGTTTCGGGTCGGGACCCTTCTTCAAACTGGTTCTCCAGACCGCCCAATGATGACCTGGTCTCCTGTCTCCAAAGGTCCTTCTCCTCTTGGACTCCCCGGAACGGCCTTCCACCCTCTCCGGACCTTTTCATTTCTAACTGCTGGTGGGACATCAACCGTCTAAACTTTTCCACTCTCCTTACCTACACTAACCTCACCCCCTTCCGATTGTACAGCAATGTGAGGAAGGGTCCCGACCTGAAACTGCACCCATCCTTTTTCACCAGAGATGTGGCCCGACCCGCTGAGATACTCCAGCACTTTGTGCCTATCTCAAGCAAAATATGACGTGCTGTTCCCCCAACGTGCGTGTGGCCTCACTCTGGCAATAATTCATTCAAAACGCCAACATTGGTTCAATGTGTTGTAAAACCCTAAGATCACTGATACTTGCCTGTCCCATGCGGACAGTCCAGACATCCCAGCCTCCCGCGATCCATTCAGACTCCCATGAAATAGAAGATCCATTCAAGTGCAGACAAGATAGAACAATGACCACATTCCTTTGACCTTTGTATGTCATGGAGAGTCACAGAGTGATACATTGTGGAAACAGGCCCTTCGGCCCAATGTGCCCACACCGGCCAACATGCCCCAGCTACACTTGTCCCACCTGCCCGTGTTTTTAGCCCAATTCTCTCCAAACCGGTTCTGATCCATGTACCTGTCTAACTGTTTCTTAAACATTGGGATAGCCCCAGTCTCAACTATCTCCTCGTTCCACACACCCACCACCCTTTGTGTGAAAAACATTACCCTTCAGATTCCGACAAAATCTTTCCCCCTTCACCTTAATCCTATGTCCTCTGGCCCCCTCTTGTCAAGGGGAGCTTGATAATCCTCCACTGCAGAAACGGATTGCATGCTGAATGAATCCTTATAAAATGATGCATTAAAATGCATTAGTAAGCAATGGTTTATTCATGGCTTAGATTACCAGTGACGTCACAAAAGCTAGCTTCCTCATCATTAAATATGTGCAGTGACAGGTAATTACCATCAAATATCATTAGTGATATTCTTAAATACACTTAGAACATGTCCGTCAAGGATTAAAGAACTGTAGGAACAGTATTACAGGAGGCATTTGAGACAGTCTGCGACAGTTTCTTGGTCGATTTATAAATTAATCCCATGTCCCTGCTTTATCTGTGGAGTCCAGTCCTTTCTCATTTTTATACATTTTTCCTCTAACTGTTAAGTTGATGCTCCTTCATCAGAACTGAAACACGTTAGAGGGGTAATAGGCTTTATTTTAGTTTTTAGTTTTAGTTTTAGCGGCACAGCGCGGAAACAGGCCCTTAGGCCCAAGGAGACCACGCCGACCAGCGATCCCACGCACATTAACACTATCCCACACGCACACTAGGGACAATTTTACACCTGTACCAAACCAATTAACCTACAAACCTGTACGTCTTTGGAGTGTGAGAGGAAACCAAAGATTTTGTTTAGTTTTACTTTCAAGATACAGTGTGGAAACAGGCCCTTCGGCCCATCGAGTCCACACCGACCGGCGATCCCCGCACATTAACACTATCCTACACACGCTAGGGACAATTTCCACATACGCCGAGCCAATTAACCTACATACCAGTTTGTCTTTGTAGTGTGGGAGGAAACCGAAGCTCTCGGAGAAAACCCACGCGGTCGCGGGGAGAACGTACAAACTCCGTACAGACAGCACCCGCAGTCGGGATCGAACCCAGGCGTCAGGCGCTTATAGCGCTGTAAGGCATCAACTGTACTGCTGCGCCACCGTGCCGCCCTTTTGTTTTAGATGCGGAGGCAGAGATTCAAAACCAAAATACTGCCAACACCGGAAATCTGAAATAAGCAGCAAAAAATCTTGGAAATACTTCAGGCATGTCAGGCAGCATCTGCGGAGAGAGAAAATGAGTCCTGAAATTGGTGTCGCCGGTAGGTAGGGTGGTCAAAAAGGCTTTTGGCACATTGGCCTTCGCCAGTCACAGCATTGAGTATAGAAGTTGGGGGGTCATATAGCAGTTATATAAGATGTTGGTGAAACCACATTCAGAGCGTTCAGTTTTGGGCACTATGTTCCAGGAAAGGTGTTGTCAAGCTGGAAAGGGTGCAGAGAAGATGGTTGCCAAGACCCGAGAGCCTGAGCTATAGGGGAGGTTAAGCAGGCTAGGACTCTATTTGTTGGATTGCAGGAGGATGAGCGGTGATCTGTACAGGTGTACAAAATCATGAGAGGAATAGATCAGGGAGACACACAGAGTCTCTTGCCCAGAGTAGAGGACAAGGACACATCATTTATTTATTTGCCTCTGCACTCCACAATTTGAGATTTGTAATAGAAAAAAAAAATCACATGTGGTTAAAGTCCACATTGTCAGATTTTATTAAAAGGTATTTTTATACATTTTGGTTTCACCATGTAGAAATGACAGCTGTGTTTGTACATCGTCTCTCCATTTCAGGGCACCATAATGTTTGGGACACATTGCTTCACAGGTTGTTTGTAATTGCTCAGGTGTGAGTAAATGCCTCCTTAATGCAGGTATAAGAGAGCTCTCAGCACCTAGTCTTTCCTCCAGTCTTTCCATCACCTTTGGAAACCTTTATTGCTGTTTATCAACATGAGGACCAAAGTTGTGCCAATGAAAGTCAAAGAAGCCACTATGAGACCGAGAAACAAGAATAAAACTGTTAGACATCAGCCAAACATCAGGCTTACCAAAATCAACTGTTTGGGACATCATTAAGAAGATAGAGAGCACTGGTGAGCTTACTAATCACAAAGGGACTGGCAGGCCAAGACATCCACAGCTGATGACAGAAGATTTCTCTCTATAATAAAGAAAAAAACCCAAACACCTGTCCGACAGATCAGAAACACTCTTCAGGAGTCGGGTGTGGATTTGTCAATGACCACAGTCCGCAAAAGACTTCATGAACAGAAATACAGAGGCTACACTGCAAGATGCAAACCACTGGTTAGCCGCAAAAATAGGTTGGCCAGGTTACAGTTTGCCAAGAAGTACTTAAAAGAGCAACCACAGTTCTGGAAAAAGGTCTTGTGGACAGATGAGATGAAGATTAACTTATATCAGAGTGATGGCAAGAGCAAAGAGTGGAGGAGAGAAGAGAACAGTCCAAAATCCAAAGTATACCACCTCATCTGTGAAACACAGTGGTGGGGGTGTTATGGCCTGTATGGCTGCTGAAGGTACTGGCTCACTTATCTTCATTGATGATACTACTGCTGATAGTAGTAGCATAATGAATTCTGAAGTGTATAGACACATCCTATCTGCTCAAGTTCAAACAAATGCCTCAAAACTCATTGGCCGGCGGTTCATTCTACAGCAAGACAATTATCCCAAACATACTGCTAAAGCAACAAAGCTAGAAAATGGTCAATTCTTGAGTGACCCGATCTGAACCCAATTGAGCATGCCTTTTATATGCTGAAGAGATAACTGAAGGGGTCTTGCCCCCAAAACAAGCATAAGCTAAAGATGGCTGCAATACAGGCCTGGCAGAGCATCACCGGAGAAGACACCCAGCAACTGGTGATGTCCATGAATCGCAGACTTCATGCAGTCAATGCATGGAAAGGATCTGCAACAAAATACTAAACATGACTACTTGCATTTACATGACATTGCTGTGTCCCAAACATTATGGTGCCCTGAAATGGGGGGACTATGTATAAACACAGCTGTAATTTCTACATGGTGAAACCAATATATATATAAAAATACCCTTTATTCAAATCTGACAATGTGCACTTTAACCACATGTGAGTTAATTCTATTACAAATCTCAAATTGTGGAGTGCAGAGGCAAATAAATAAATTATGGGTCTTTGTCCCAAACATTATGGAGGGCACTGTATCTCTCCCTCCTAACCCCATTCTCCTGCCTTCTCCCCATAACCCCGACACTCGTACTAATCAAGAATCTGTCAATATCCGCACTAAAAATATCCATTGAACTTGGCCTCCACAGCCATCTGTGGCATTGAATTCCACAGATTCACCACCCACTGGCTGAAGGAATTCCTCCTCATCTCCTTCCTGAAGGAACGTCTTTTTATTCCCAAGGCTTTGACCTCTGTTCCCAGACTCTCCCACAAGTGGAAGCATCCTCTCCACATCCACTCCATCCAGGCCTGGAGGAACGAGAGGGGAAGGAGACCCTTGGGGGGTGGGGGGAGCAGGCAGCCGGCAGCAGGGGATGTGTTTTAATGCCGCGCTGGGAGATGGGTGCTACAGCTGCTCCCGTTTGGGTTCCATCGATCCTGAACACTCTCCCGGCAGAGTCAGCCTTTTGGAAAGAGCAGCTGCAGTGTAATTGACTCTCTGAAAACCACCCTGGGCGCGGTGCCAAAGCCACGTCCCAACCCCCCCCCCCCCCCCCCCCCCCCCCCCCCCCCCCCCGCTCGCACAGTCCTCAGGAATCATTTGTCCTTTTACACGAGGGCTGAAAATGCCTCGTTTCCCACCGCCACCTTTCCTCCAGTGTTGTCCTCCGTCACTCCCGACTCCCGGCACTGTTAACCCCATCAGCCCCGAACATGCATTCAATGAGTGGAAGTGGCCTGGAGATATACGGGATTCATAGAATGGTTCGGTGGCGCAGCGGTAGAGTTGCTGCCTCGCGGCTCCGGAGACCCGGGTTCGATCCTGACTACGGACGCTGTCTGTACGCAGTTTGTACGCTCTCCCCGTGACCCGCGTGGGTTTTCTCCGGGAGTTCCAGTTTCCTCCCACACTCCAAAGACGTAGAGGTTTGTAGGTTAATTGGATTGATATAATTGTAAATTGTTCCTAGTGTGTAGGATAGTCCTAGTGAGTGGGGTGATCGCTGGTCGGCCTGGACTCAGTGGGGCAAACAGCCTGTTTCTACACTGAATCTCTAAAGTCTAAGGGTTACAGCACAGAGGGAGAGCATTCAGCTCATAGAGCCATACTGTTCTATGTGTAAGGAATCTGTCCAGTCCCACACCTTGCCTTCTCCCCATAGCCTTGCAAAACCTTTCCTTTCTGACCAACGCGCAAAGAACTGAAGGAACTCAGCGGGTCAGGCAGCATCTGTGGAGGGACAATTCAGGTAGGCTTCCTTCTTCCATCTGAAGCGAGCTCCTGCAAAAAGTTGTCAACACTGCCCAGTCCATCACCAGCTCTGACCTCCCCACCATCGAAGGGATTTACCGGAGTCGCTGCCTCAAAAAGGCTGCCAGCATCATCAGAGACCCTGACCTCCCCTGCCATCGGGAAGAAGGTACAGGAGCCTGAAAACTGTTACATCCAGGTTCAGGAAAAGCTAAGATAGACACAAAAAGCTGGAGTAACTCAGCGGGACAGGCAGCATCTCTGGAGAGAAGGAATGGGTGACGTTTCGTGTCGAGACCCTTCTTCAGATACTTCTCTGCAGCCATCAGGCTATTGAACACTACAACCCCAAATAAACTCTGAACTACATTGACTATTATTGTTTTTATTGCACTATTATTGTTTTTTTTTGTGTGTATGTATGTGTGCATGTATGTGTGTGTGTGTGTGTGTGTGTGTGTGTGTGTGTGTGTGTGTGTGTGTGTGTGTGTGTGTGTGTGTGTATTTGTGAGTATGTGTATATTTATACACACTGAACTTTATGTTCTCTCTCGTTTATTATATTGTTTACAGTGTACTATATTTACATATTCTGCTGTGCTGCTGCGAGTGCATGAACGAATGAATACGTTTATTGGCCAAGTACTCACATACAAGGAATTTGCCTTGGTGCTCCGCCCGCAAGTGACAACATGACATACACGTGACAAGTGACAGTTAAGAATGATACATGAAACGTTAAACATTAATAATAAAACATCATTGATTAAACATGTGAATTAAATAAAATACCAGAGCAAAAGGAGGCTACAGATTTTTTGGTTATTGAGTAGAACTACTACTCGTGGATAAAAGCTGTTTTTTATGCCTGGCTGTGGCAGCTTTGACAGTCCGCAGTCGCCTTCCAGAGGGAAGTGATTCAAAGAGTTTGTGGCCAGGGTGAGAGGGGTCAGAGATGATCTTACCCGCTCACTTCCTGGCCCTTGCAGTGTTCAGTTCATCGATGGGGGGAAGGTTGCAGCCAACAACCTTCTCGGCTGATCGGACGATTCACTGCAGCCTCCGGATGTCGTGCTTGGTGGCTGAGCCAAACCAGACCATGATGGAGAAGGTGAGGACAGACTCTACGATGGCCGTATACAATTGGACCATCATTGCCTGTGGCAGATTGTGCTTCCTCAGCTGCCGCAGGAAGTACATCCTCTGTTGTGCCTTTTTGACTGTGGAGTCGATGGTAGCCCCCCACTTAAGGTCCTTGGAGATAATGGTTCCCAGGAACTTAAAAGACTTCACAGATGTGACTGAGGCGTTGTTGATGGTGAGTGGGGTGAGGGGAGGGGAAGCTCTCCTAAAGTCTACAATCAATTCCACTGTCTTAAGAGCATTGAGCTCCAGGTTGTTGCGATGGCACCAGGACGCCAGCTGTGACACTTCCTGCATGTAGGCAGATTCCTCCCCATCCTGGATCAGTCCAATCAGGGTTGTGTCGTCCACAAACTTGAGAAGCTTGACAGAGGAGTCAGTGGAGGTGCAGTTGTTGGTGTAGAGAGAGTAGAGGAGAGGAGAGAGTACACGGCCTTGCGGTGCTCCTATGCTGAGTGTTTGCGGGTCCGAGATGTGCTTTCCCAGCCTCACATGCTGCTTCCTGTCTGTCAGGAAGCTGGTGATCCACCGACAGAGGGGTTCAGGCACAGTCAACTCGGAAAGTTTGGAGTGTAGTAGCTCTGGCACAATGGTGTTGAATGCAGAGCTAAAATCAACAAACAAAATCCTTGCATAGGTCCCCTGGCGGACTAGGTGCTGGAGGATGAAGTGCAGGCCCAGGTTGACTGCATCATCCACAGATCTATTGGCCCGATATGCAAAATGCAGAGGGTCCTGCAGGGGATTCGTCATATTTTTCAGCTTGGCCAGCACAAGACTTTCAAGGGTCTTCATGACTACAGCGGTCAGTGCGACAGGCCTGCAGTCATTAAGACAAGTAATCCTTGCCTTTTTGAGTATAGGGACAATAGTGGAGACTTTGAAGCAGGCAGGGACTGTGCAGGTTTGCAGGGACTGGTTGAAAATGCCTGTGAACCGGTGCCAGTTGTTTGGCACAGAGCTTAAGAGTAGAGGGGGAAACAGTGTCTGGTCCTGGAGATTTCCGGCTTTTCTGTCTTCTGAAAAGCCACTCCACATCCTCTATTTTTATTGTTGATGATGGAGAAGTGATGTTGTGCAGCATGGAGGGTGTGGGTAATTAGACAATAGACAATAGACAATAGGTGCAGGAGTAGGCCATTTGGCCCTTCGAGCCAGCACAGCCATTCAATGTGATCATGGCTGATCATCCCCAATCAGTACCCCGTTCCTGCCTTCTCCCCAGATCCCCTGATTCCACTATTTTTAAGAGCCCTATCTAGCTCTCTCTTGAAAGCATCCAGAGAACCTGCCTCCACCGCCCTCTGAGGCAGAGAATTCCACAGACTCGCCACTCTCTGTGAGAAAAAGTGTTTCCTCGCCTCCGTTCTAAATGGCTTACTCCTTATTCTTAAACTGTGGGTGTGAAGTGGTGATTGGAGAGTGGTGGGTGGGGAAGGGCCCAGTCTTTTCAAACTGGAGTCTTGCTTTAAGTGTGTGTGAAATGATGAATGGGGAGGAGCGGGTGTAGAAGGGCCCAGTCTTTGCAGACTGTGAGTGGGTGTGATGTGTGAATTTCATTGTTCTATCTGGGACATATGACAATAAAACACTCTTGACCCGAATCCTGATCTGTCCATTCCCTCCACAGATGCTGCCTGACACACTGAATTCCACCCGCATTTTGTGTTTTGCTCACGATTCCGGCATCTGCAGTTCCTTTTGTCTTCCATCCTTTCCGATACTAATCTTGCCCTCCCTATTTTGCCCTACAATGAAATCTGCCTCGAATATCTTGCCCCACCGCGCGTTCCAGGCCCCACACACTCACTGGGTAAAACTACCTCCATCCATGGTCATTTTCATCATCAATTAGCTGCACTCTAATCCACCACTTTGAGGCTACACTCACCTCCTCCTTTCCTGAAGAAAAGAGGTCTATTTTCCGGTTATTGATATTCCTATTTATTCTAAATGGCATCCCTCTGAAGTTAAAGCAGGAAACGCTGGAAACACTCAGTGAAGCAACATTTTGGGTCGATGCCCTTCGTCAGAACGTGTGTGGTGAATAGAAGATCAGCTGGCAGAATAGCACAAATGACTAAACAAGAGTTCATAAGCAGGACTTCTGTAAATAGCATGAGTACAGATAGGTGGCTGAAGGGTCTGTTTGACTCTGTGACTATAAGTTAAAAAATCAGAGCAAACGACTAAGTGGATTTCAGCCAGTTCAGAAAACTTTGCTGCTTATGGAAGTATTCACAAGGTTGTAGAGTCACAGAGTCATACAGCATTGAAACAGGCCCTTCGGCCCAACTCATCCATGCTGACCGAGATGCCAATCTAAACGAGTCGCATTTCCCTGCATTTGACCCATATCCCTCTGGGCGACACGGTGGCGCGGCCATACGGCACCAGAGACCCGGGTTCAATCCTGACTACGGGTGCTTCCTGTAAGGAGTTTGTACTTTCTCCCCGTGACTGCATGGGTTTTCGCTGGACGCACCGATATATTGGTTCAATGGTTCCTTTACTATCCTGTGTACCAAGGTACAGTGAAACTGTTTTATGCATACAGATCAGTAAGATTATTGCCCTTCATAAGTACAATCCCCGATTAAGTACAGAATGAATATCTGGCCAGAAAGGCCGGTTGCAGCCGTCGCTTTCATCCGGTCATCTAGTGAACTGTTGTCCCTCTCCTCGCCCGGCCTTCAGCCCAGTCTTTGGCCCAGGGGAATCCTCCCGCAGCTGACATTGAGGGCGCAGAAGGTAAGACCCCCTCCCCCCCCCTCCCTGGTGCATCTTACCCGCCCTTTGTCCAGCGTCCACCGCAGTCGCCAAGTTGAATTGAGATTAAGTTGAGTTTAGTTTATTGTCACTTGTGTACCGAGGAACAGTGAAAAGCTTTTTGTTGCGTGCTAACCAGTCAGCGGAAAGACAATACGCGATTACAATCAGTCCATCCACGGTAGCACGGTGGCGCAGCGGGAGAGTTGCTGCATCACAGCGTCAGAGACCCGGGTTCAATCCTGACTCCAGGTGCTGTCTGTAGCGAGTTTATCCGTTCTCCCCGTGACCTGCGTGGGTTTCATCCGGGATCATCGGTTTCCTCCCACACTCCAAGGATGTACAGATTTGCAGGTTAATTGGCTTGGGATAAATGTATAATTGTGCCTAGCGTGTGCTGGGGAGAGAGTGTGTAAGTGTGCGGGGATCGCTGGTCGGCGCGGACGCAGTGGGCCGAAGGGGCTGTTTCCGTGCTGCATCTCTAAACTAAACTAAACCAAATCCACAGTGGGGCACACGTGCATGATCTTTTATCGTTTAGTGCAAGGCAAAGCCAGCAAAGTCCAAGGGTCTCCAAAGAGGTAGATAGTAGCTCAGGACTGCTGTCTAGTTGTTGGTGAGACGGTTCAGTTGCCTGATAACAGCTGGGAAGAAACTGTCCCTGAGTCCGGACGGTGATTATAAAATAAACTGATGGGTATCATGCTACGATTGTGGCTCTGAGTCACTGGCAAGGATTAGCTCATTTAAGGATCAAAGGAGAAAAGGAAACAAAAGACTGCTTTGGAACTAGTCAGGGATGCCAACCTTTAGATATCCTTTAGATGAGAGTATGACCTTGACTTTCACACAGCTGTTAAAGACATCCGAACAATAATTAAAGAAAGCAGGGACCTCTTCTCCGTATTCTGGTGGACGATTTAACCCCCTCGTAGAAACATAGAAACATAGAAAATGTTTCTATTCATTCACCGCCATTCATTGTGATCATGGCTGATCGTCCCCAATCAATAACTCGGGCCTGCCTTCTCCCCATATCCCTTGACTCCACTAGCCCCCTAGAGCTCTATCTAACTCTCTCTTAAATCCATCCAGTGACTTGGCCTCCACTGCCCTCTGTGGCAGGGAATTCCATAAATTCACAACTCTCTGGGTGAAAACGTTTTTTCTCACCTCAGTCTTAAATGACCTCCCCTTTATTCTAAGACTGTGGCCCCTGGTTCTGGACTCACCCAACATTGGGAACATTTTTCCTGCATCTAGCTTGTCCAGTCCTTTTATAATTGTATTTGTTTCTATAAGATCCCCCTCATCCTTCTAAACTCCAGTGAATACAAGCCTAGTCTTTTCAATCTTTCTTCATTACCCAGCCATTTAGCACATTTCAGTCTCGGTACGAATTGGCTGATGTCTTTCCCTATCTCTTAAGTTTATTACTATTAGAGTCATAGAGTTTAGTTTAGTTTAGTTTAGTTCAGTAGAAACATGGAAACATAGAAAAATAGGTGCAGGAGTAGGCCACACGGCCCTTCGAGCCAGTTCCGCCATTCAATATGATCATGGCTGACCAGGGCTAGTTTAGAGATCTAGCACAGCAGTACAGCACATGGAGACAGCGTAGAAACAGGGTTTTGCCTGAATCTTCCAGCTCCATTTGTTTCTCCAGCGATGGACAAGAGCTGAAATCGGGAGATGAGGATAGAATGACAAAAAATATGATGAGAAAGAGATTATTTTGTTCAGTTTAGAGCTGCAGCGCAGAAACAGAGCCTACGGCCCACCGAGTCCGCACCGACCAGCGATCACCCCGTACACCAGCACTATCCTACACACACTAGGAACAATGAACAATTATATCAAGCCAATTAACCTCCAAACCTGTACGTCTTTTGAGTGTGGGAGGAAACCGGAAATCCTGGAGAAAACCCACGCAGGTCACATGGAGAACGTACAAACTCCATACAGACAAGCACCCATAGTCGGGATCTAACCCGGGTCTCTGGTGCTGTGAGGCAGCAACTCTACCGCTGCGCCACTGTGCTGCCCGTGTCATAGAGTCATGCAGTGTGGAAACAGGCCCTTTGTCCCAACTTGCTCTCAGCGACCAACATGTCCCATCTACACTAGCCCCACCTGCCTGCACTTGGTCCATATCCCTCTCAACCCATCCTATCCACATACCAGTCTAAATGCTTCTTAAATATTGCAACAGTCCCTGCCTCGACTACCTCCTCTGGCAGCGCATTCCATACACCCACCACCCGTTGTGTAAAATAGTTACCCCTCAGGTTCCTATTAAATCTTTCCCCCTCACCCTAAAATGATGTCCCCTGGTTTTCTATTCCCCTATTCTGGACAAGGGGAATAGACCCGATCTATTAATTTCATGATTTTAGGCTCTGCTACTTGATTCCCCTATTCAGGGCAAAAGTGACAAAATACAAGTGTACTAATACTTCTTTAATACTTTATTGTCCGTGTAGAGTTTTGTGATCTTGATTAAATGGCATACATATTCTTTCTCATTCTCTCATGCCTTTGAAAAATGGAGCACTATTTTATTTGGAATCGTTCATAACCGCGGGAACCCTGATCCACTACAGCAGCTGTATTGGAATAGCTATGGGACAAGGAAAGTTGGATTGCAGTTATTACTTTTACATAAAATGGCAACACATCTAAAGGATCCCTCCCATAATGAGAGCATGCAATACATTGTGCATGCCCTGACCTCGGGCGCTGTCTGTGTGGAGTTTGCACGTTTTCCCTGTGACCGCGTGGGTTTCTTCCAGTTGCTCCGGTTCCTTCCCCCATTCCCAGAGACGTGCGGTTAATTGGATCTGTTGGGGAAAAAAAGGACTTCCCCCAAGGGAATGGATGAGAAAGTGGGATAGCATAGAACTCGGGTGAACAACAGAGGACAGCAGAGGAGGATGACTGAACTTTGGGGCCTTCCCTCACAGTGGGAAACTTCGATCCCGCTGTGTGGGGATGTCTACGTTAAAGACTATCGTGTTCTGTGCTCTTTTTGATTCGTATGACTGTATGGTGACCACAAATTTCACTGTACCAATTGGTACATGTGACAATAAATGGCTCTTGTCTTGTCCCTTGTCTTGTCTTGATGGCCGGCTTGGATTTGGTGAGCTGAAGGGCCTGTTTCAATGGCGTACCTCTAAACTAAAATAAGTATGCATTGGATGTGATTTGCTGCGGTTATAGTTTAGTTGAGTTTAGTTAATTTAGTTTAGTTTAGTTTAGTTCAGTGTAGTTTAGTGATACAGCACAGAAACAGGCTCTGACCAGCGATCACCCGTACACTAGTTCTACCCCACACACACACTAGGGGCAATTTGCAGAAGCCAATTAACCTACAAACCTGCACGTCTCTGTAACGTGGGAGGAAACCGGAGCACCCGGAGAAAACCCACACGGTCACAGGGAGAATGTACAAACTCCGTACAGACAGCACCCGCAGTCAGGATCGAGCCCATCAGGGCTCTGGCGCTGTAAGGCAGCAACTCTACCGCTGCGCGCCACCGTGCCGTTGTAGGGCTGATAGTGAGTGGATCCTTAAAACCATCTGCCAGTGGCAGGGGAGGAGATTTTTGTTGCATCGGTCAGTCGGTGTGGGCTGTGGGGAGAGGCCGTTCTCCCCTGCCCCTCCCCCCCCTATAGAATACAAATCTTTGATCCCTTTCATCCTCTGCCAAAGTCAACAGGCAGATCACTAAGCAGACTGTAATGTACAGTAGTGTCTGCTTGTCAGAGAGTGAAAGTGGAGCCGGCTTCACAGCAAGGGGCATGGAGGAGGGGAGACAAGCTGCAGCAGGTGGGAACAGACAGAATAATTGTCCCAACCACTGAATCAGAGACACTAATGATTTAGAAAGACATTTGTTGCAGAAGCAATGGTTCAATTCAATGATTCAATGGCGTGTTATTGTCAGAAGTACCGACCTACAATTAAAATCATTCTTGTCGACAGGTCAAATGTAGCGGAGTCAGGGGATATGGGGAGAAGGCAGGAACGGGGCACTGATTGGGGATGATCAGCCATGGATCACATTGAATGGCGGTGCTGGCTCGAAGGGCCGAATGGCCTGCTTCTGAACCTATTGTCTATTGTCTATTGTCTATTGTCATAAGGTCATAAGTGATAGGAGCAGAATTAGGCCATTCGGCCCATCAAGTCTACTCCGCCATTCATTCATGGCTGATCTGCCTCCTAACCCCATTCTCATGCCTTTTCCCCATAACTGCTGACACCCGTGCTAATCAATATGTTGAGTAAAGGTATCAGTATAGTTTTGCTTTTAGTTTAGTGTAGTTTATTGTCACGTGTGCTGAGGTACAGTGAAAATCTTTTAATTTTATTTAGTTTAGTTTAGAGATACAGCGCGGAAACAGGCCCTTCGGCCCACCGAGTCCGCGCCGACCAGCGATCCTCACACACTAATACTATCTTACACACACTAGGGACAATTTACTTTTATACCAAGCCAATTAACCTACAAACCTGTACGTCTCTGGAGTGTGGGAGGAAACCGGAGATCTCGGAGAAAACCCACGCAGTCATGGGGAGAACGTACAAACTCCGTACAGACAAGCACCCGTAGTCGGGATCGAACCCGGGTCTCTGGTGCTGTGAGCGCTGGCTGTAAGGCAGCAACGTTACCGCTTTTCCACCGTGCCGCCAGTGTTAACCCGTCAGCAGATCGACAATACATGAGTGCAGATTAACAGGTTCTTGATTAGTGCGGGTGTCAGGGGTTATGGGGAGACGGCAGGAGAATGGGGTTGAGAGGGAAAGATAGATCAGCCATGATTGAATGGCAGAGTAGGGTTGATGGGCTGAATGAACTTAAGAACTGATCTGGGAGATCCCATTTTCCCTGAGCTAGTCTAGCTTCACATGTTTTCTCATGTCACACTATAAACCAGCCTTTAGGAGAAACCTAGAAAAACAGTTGGGCACCTCATGTCAGGAAGGATCAACTGATTCTGGAGGGCACGTAATGTAAATTCACCAAACAAATACTGGTGCTAAAAGGGTTCATCTGTAATCACACGTTTTATAGATCAGGTGCTAAAAGGGTTCATCTGTAATCACACGTTTTATAGATCAGAGTTGTATTACCTTCTTGGACGATTACTGTCTAATCTAAATGATTAGATTTAGATTAGATTATAAATCTAATCATTTTTCTAGATTTGAAATCTAATCATCAAAACAACAATGGAGACCCACGTTCGATCTATTTCGGGGGCTGTATCCAAACCAAGCTGTGATGCAACCCGATACAATGCTTTCTAAGGTGCATCTCTAGACGTTGGTGGCTTGGTGAATTGCCCCTCAGGTTCCTATTATGTGCTCGCTGCCCACCCCCCTCAACTTAAACCTTTCTCCTCTGGTTCTCAGTTTCCCTACACTGTGCATTTACCCGATCTATTCCCCTCATGATCTTGTACATCTCTATAAGATCACCCCTCATCCTCTTGCGCTCCAAGGAATAAAGCCCTGGCCTGCCCAACCTCTCCCTGGAGCTCGGGCCCTTGAACGAAGGTGTGGAAGGAAAGGAGAGACGTGGAAGGAAACCAGAGGACCCAGTGGGAGAACCCACACAGTCACAGGGAGAACGTGCAAACTCCAGATACTCAGCAACCAGAGGTCAGGATTGAACACTGTGCCGTGAGGTAGCTTCTGTACCTCCTCTCCATCCGCTGCATCAGCGGAATCCAACGTCTAGTCCTCCAAGCAATCAGTTGCCTTGCTTTGTGAAGCTGTATCTCTCTTCAGCGTTAAAGTGAAGGGCGGTCACAGCGCTTGCAGCGCCAGAGACCCAGGTTCGATCCCGACTACAGGTGCTGTCTGTACAGAGTTTGTACGTTCTCCCCGTGACCCGCGTGGGGTTTATCCAAGATCTTCAGTTTCCTCCCATACTCCAAAGACGTAAGTAAGTAAGTATGTAAGTAAGTTTATTGGCCAAGTATTCACATACAAGGAATTTGCAGGTTTGTAGGTTAATTGGCTTGGTATATGCAAAAAAATGGCCCTTAGTGTGTGTCGGATGGTGTTACTGTGCGGGGATCGCTGGTCGTTGTGGACATGATGGGCCGAAGGGCCTGTTACGACGCTGTATCTCTAAACTAAACTAAAGTAGCAGTGAAATTATGCAAAGCAGCGGACCATACCTTGTGCAGTTTTAATCCCAGATGAATTTCGAAGGCCAACATATCCTTTGTTGCTGGCTTCATTCCACAAAGTTATCCTTTATCCTTCTATTAATGGTCTCTCTGGGTCTCTGTTATCTGTTCCAATTCTGCAACTCTCCAAATTCTCTGCATTCCTCCAATTTTGGCCATTTCCACATGTCTGGTTTTCTTTGTTCCACTAACAGCTGTTGATGCCAAAAGCTGGCTAGGCCGTAGTCTCTGCAATTCCCTCCCTCATCCTCCCCACCTCGCTTTAGACTTGAGACAAACAGCGTGGAAACAGGCCCTTTGGCCCGCCGAGTCCGTTCTGTCCAACGATCACCCCGTACACTAGAACCATCCCGCACACTAGCGACAATTTGCAACTGTACAGTAGCCGATTAACCTACAAACCTGTATATCGCAGGAAACCGGAGCGCCTGGAGAAAACCCCCACAGTCACAGGGAGAACGTACAAACTCCGTACAGACAGCGCCCGTAGTCAGGATACAACCTGCGTCTCTGCCGTTGTGAGGCAGCAACTCTACCGCTACGCTTCTGAGCCAGCCATGGTTGAAACTAGAGGGGTGGGAGAGTTGATGAGAAAAAACAATGGGATTATTATAGGATTAGTATAAATGGATTTGGATGAGGTTGTCAGTCTGTGGGTAGTGGGATGATCATCCCTCTTGTTCTCACTGTTTTAACTGTTGGACATTCATTCTCACCGGACACTACTCCTTTGACTGGCCCCTGATATAATTACCTTTGTTCAAATCCACATCTTTGTTGGGCTCCATACTTTCGCATGGTCTTAGCCTTCATCCTAATAGCCAAGGTTCTTATTTGTAGTGTGCAGCGAGGAACTGTAGATGGTGGTTTAATCTGAAGACAGAGACAAAAAGCTGGAGTAACTCAGCGGGTCAGGCAGCATCTCTGGAGAAAAGGAACAGGTGACGTTTCAGGTCGAGACCCTTCTTCAGATTGAGAGTCAGGGGAAAGGGGAACGAGAGATATAGGTGGTACTTAGGACAAATGAATGGAAGACATGCAGAAAGCAACAATAAACAAGGCAACACGGAGCCCACAATGGTCCGTTGTTGGCTGTGGGATGGGTGATAACGAGTTAATACAGACAGTGGAACTCAACAAGATGACAATGAAACTAGTATGCGACTAGGGTGGGAGTAGAATGGAGAGGGGATGCAAGGGTTACTTGAAGTTAGAGAAATCAATATTCATATCGCTGGATTGTTAGCTGCCCAAGCGAAATTGTAATTTAGCGTTACACCTATCGTTTTCCATAATTAAAGTAATTCTCTGGAGAGAAGTAATGGCCGACGTTTCGGCAGTCTGAAGAAGGGTCTCGACCTGAAACGTCACCCATTCCTTCTCTCCAGAGCTGAGTTACTCCAGCATTTTTTGTCTGTCTTCAGCGTAAACCAGCATCTGCAGTTCCTTCCTGCATGTTAATGTAATTCTGGCTTTGGTTACAGGGAAAATATCCATGTCCCAAATTGAATAAGTAATCGAATTAAGGCACGCTTCTCTAATTCCGTGTTCAATATAGATATCAAAAAGGGCAGCGATTCTAAATATAGTATAATTCCAATAATCAGATATCACATTGTTCAGGAATCTCGATTGTTCAGTATTTGGCTCAATGAGTGCTTATTCCATTGTTACCATTAGACGAAACAAAGACACAAAATGCTGGAGTAACTCAGCGGGACAGGCAGCATCTCTGGAGAGAAGGAATGGGTGACTTTTCGGGTCGAGACCCTTCTTCAGACTGACCTTTAGACCCACTAGGTTAGATTTAGGTTTATTATTGCCACGTGTACAGTGAAAAGCTTTGCTTCGCATGCTATTCAAACAGAACACAAATACAAATATTCCTGACCCCCTGTTTCAATTAGGGGTAGGGTCACAGTGGAAGGTGTGGGGTTAGGGTTGGGATTTTAGGGGTAGTGTTGGGGCCTGTGGGGTTCGGACGCTGTGATAAGGACAGGGTTGGGGGTGTAGGGAAAGAGTTGGAAAGGGGTTAGTGATAGGATTGGAGGTTTAGGGATAATGTTGGGGCAGGTGTAGGGTTGGGACTGAGGGATTGGTTTGATTTAGTTTTACGTTTAGTTTTAGTTTAGCTCAGTTTAGTTTGGTTTAGTATAGGGATACAATGTGGAAACAGGCCCTTCGGCCCTCTGTGACTACTCCGACCAGCGATCACCCGTGCACTAGTTCTATGCTACACACACAAGGGACAATTTACCAGCAGCCAATTAACCTACTGTGCTCACATCTTTGGAGTGTGAGTGGAAACCGGAGCAGCCGGAGAAAACCCACACGGTCACAGGGAGAATGTACAAACTCCATACAGACAGCATCCGTAGTCAGGATTGAACCCTGGACCCTGACGCTGTGAGGCAGCAACTCCTCATGTATGGATTTAAGAGAGAGTTGGATAGAGCTCTAGGGGCTAGTGGAGTCAAGGGATATGGGGAGAAGGCAGGCACGGGTTATTGATAGCGGACGATCTGCCATGATCATATTGAATGGCGGTGCAGGCTCGAAGGGCCGAATGGCCTACTCCCGCACCTATTTTCTATGTTTCTATGCATTCTTGATGTATTCAAGAGAGAGTTTGATATAGCTCTGATGGCTAATGGAATCAAGAGATTATGGGGAGAAAGCAGGAACGGGTTACTGATTTTGGATGATCAGCCAGGATCATATTGAATGGCGGTGCTGGCTCGAACATGAACGCCCAACTTCACACCTGCCTGTTTATCGGCTGAATATCCGGGTCGTATTTTGTAACATGGAGCTGTGCGCCTTTCTAATGAAGCTTAATTAAAGAACACAAGCCCCTTCAGAAGCAGATGCTAAAGCTGGCAGACGAAATCTAAAGCGACCCTTGTGCTGGCTGCTCGGCTGTTCATCAGCCTCTGGAGGCAGTCTGCAGTCTGTCGCTACCCACCGCCAGATGCCTGGTATTTTCTAGCAGATCCGACATCTCATTCTGTCGGAAGGAACTGCAGATGCTGGTTTAAACCGAAGATAGACGCAAAAAGCTGGAGTAACTCAGCGGGACAGGCAGCATCTCTGGAGGGAAGGGGTGGGTGACGTTTCGGCAACACAAAAAGCTGGAGTAACTCACCCATTCCTTCTCTCCAGAGATGCTGCCTGACCCGTGGAGTCACTCCAGCTTCTTGTGTCTATCTTCACTCTGCTATTTGTCTCTTTGCACCGATTTCTCAGGCTGGGTCGCCGATATTTCGTTTTGTCCAGGAGGATATTTCCAGGAGGAGTTTTTCCCCCGAGCCCAGCCCAATGTTTTTGGGTCAGCTTCCAAACCTTGGCAGCCGCCTGGTCCATCGGCTCATGTGGGCTGGTTTTCCGTCTCGCTTCTGCCGCAGCGGGAGAGCCCGGGACCGTCTGACAATGACACAGGGCAGACGCCGCTTTCACCCCAGAGGCGCCGTCCAGTCACGGAGCTCAAACCCAGAGCGTCCTGACCTTGCCCGGCCCAGCCTGTGACTCCCATCGCCTGCAAACTGCGCTCAACGAGGTGGGGACCTCGTTGAAAATTACCGAACATTAAAAGGCTTGGAAAGAGTGGATGTGGTTAGGATGTTTCCACAAGCGGGAGAGTCTAGGACCAGAGGCCACAGCCTCGGAGTTAAAGGACGTTCCTTTAGGAAGGAGATGAGGAGGAATTTCTCCAGTCAGAGGGTGGTGAATCTGTGGAATCCATTCAGAAGGTTGTGGAGGCCAAGTCAATGGATATCTTCATTGCAAGAGATAGACGGATTATTGATTATTAAAGGTGTTGGGGGGTTATGGGGAGAAGGCAGGAGAATGGGGTGCGGAGGGAGAGATAGATCAGCCATAATTGAATGATGGAACGGACTTGTTGGGCTGAATGGCCTAATTCTGCTCCAATCACATGAAATTGGAGGGTATTAGCTCAAAGGAGAGGTTGGACAGGCTTGGATTGTTTTCTTTGGAATGCCGGAGGTTATCGGGAGACCTGGTAGAGGTGTATAAAATCGTGAGAGGCATAGGTAGGGTAGACCAGGGGTTCCCAACCTTTATCATCCCGTTTACCTCTGGCAACTTTAATAGCACATAACAATGTTATTTCACTTATTTATGAACAATTAATGATGAACAGATACCGGTGTACCAGAACCAAACACAGTCAGTCAATGAGAAAAAAGATGTACACATCCAGAATCACCAAAGTTAGACAATAGACAATAGGTGTAGGAGGAGGCCATTCGGCCCTTCGAGCCGGCACCGCCATTCAATGTGATCATGGCTGATCATCCACAATCAGTACCCCGTTCCTGCCTTCTCCCCATATCCCCTGACTCCGCTATCTTTAAGAGTCCTATCTAGCTTTATCTTGAAAGTATCCAAAGAACCGTCCTCCACCGTCCTCTGAGGCGGAGAATTCCACAGATCACAACTGTGTGAAAAAGTGTTTCCTCATTTCCGGTCTAAATGGCTTACCCCTTATTCTTAAACTGTGGCCCCTGGTTCTGGACTCCCCCAATATCGGGAACATATTTCCTGCCTCTGGCGTGTCCAAACCATTAATAATCTTATATGTTTCAATAAGATCCCCTCTAATCCTTCTAAACTCCAGAGTGTACAAGCCCAGCCGCTCCATTCCCTCAGCATATGACAGTCCCGCCATCCCGGGAATTAACCTTGTAAACCTACGCTGCACTCCCTCAATAGCAAGAATACCTCCTGGGTAGGCAACATTTACCCCAGGTTGGGAACCCTTGGGGCCGACAGTCAGAACCCACGCGGCAGCAGCCAGATGAGCGGACTGTCGGCGAACGTTTTGCAATGTTGTTGATGCCAGAAACGTGGTGGCACTTGTGCGCTGCCCAGGTGAGATCTGCTGTGCGACTTTGTCAGGTTGAACCCAAAACAAAGCATTTCACTATTTAGGTTTGTTAAGTTTAAAGATACAGCGCGGAAACAGGCCCTTCGGCCCACCGAGTCCGCGCCGACCAGCGACCCCCGCACGCCAGCACTATCTACAATCTTTTTACCAAAGCCAACCACCCTACAAAGTGTGGGAGGAAACCCGGAGCACCCGGACAAAACCCACATGGTCACAGGGAGAACGTACAAACTCCGCACAGACAGCACCCGTAGTCGAGAGTGAACTCTGGTCTCCGGCAGCATCTCTACCGCCCAAATGGTGCTAGGTAGAGGTGACAATAAGGTATCACCGATATGACCCACGTTTAGCATGTTTGACTTGAAATGAGTTGCTCTGAAGCTCTTCCAAAGACCCCGGTGACAATTGTATTAACAACTGCCCTGCAAGTGCTCCAGAATTTAGCCGCAACAGAGAGACACTGTTAATTGCAGATGAAGTCATGATATCCACATTTGAATTCTCACCCCACTTTCCCACAGCTCAAATGTCTGGTGAAGCCGGGAAAATGTAACTATATCTGCAGATTTACCGTGAACTTTGGCACACTATTTCATTATTTCCAAAAAAGGGAAATCGAGAGCGTGTGTTTTTAATTTAATGTTCTCACAGTCGTGAGCTGATTGACTGATTGAAGGATACAGTTTGGAAACGGGCCATTCGGCCCACTGAGTCCATGCTGCCCATCTATCACCCGTTCACGCGTGTTCTATTCCCGCTCCCTGCGTGCCGGGGACAATTTTCACAGGCCTATTAACACGCACATCTTTGGGATGTGGGTGGAAACTGGAACATCTGTTGGAAACCCATTTCATTTCATTGAGATTGTGAATAAAATCAAATTCTTATTTTAGTCAAAATTAAGCTTTAATCTCCTCAGCCTGTTATAATGGAGAATGCAAAACTGCTTCAACCCTGTCATACGCCCCCTCTCACACTCTTTCCTCCATCTCTCCACTTGTCATCTTAAAACTTTTCTCCATTCTGAGAAGGATCAGAAACAATAGACAATAGACTCTATCTAACTCTAACTTGTTAATTTTCCGAGTTATATCCACAACAAATTCCGGAAGATTAATCAAGCATGATTTCCCCTTCGTCAATCCATGCTGACTCGGACCGGTCCTGTTACTGCTATGCAAATGTGTCGCTATTTCGGCTTTTATAATTGACTCCAGCGTCTTCCCCACCACCGATCCCCTGACTTCGCCAACTTTAAGAGCACTATCTAACTCTCTCTTGAAAGCATCCAGAGAACCGGCCTTCACTGCCTTCTGAGGCAGAGAATTCCACAGATTCACAACTTAATGTGTGAAAACATGTGTAATGTTTTTCCTCATCCCCGTTCTAAATTGCCTACCCCTTATTCTTAAACTGTGGCTCCTGGTTCTGGACTCCCCCAACATCGGGAACATGTTTCCTGCCTCTAGCGTATCCAATCCCTTAATAATCTTATGTTTCAATAAGATCCCTTCTCATCCTTCTAAATTCCAGAGTATACAAGCCCAGCCGCTCCATTCTATCAACATACGACAGTCCCGCCATCCCGGGAATTAACCTCGTGAACCTATGCTGCACTCCCTCAATAGTAAAAATGTCCTTCCTCAAATTTGGAGACCAAAACTGCACACAATACTCCAGGTGTGGTTTCACTAGGGCCCTGTACAACTGCAGAAGGACCTCTTTGCTCCTCCACTCAATGTATCCCTCCTCATCTCCATTCTGAAGGTATGTCCTTTTATGGTGAATCTGTGGAATTCTCTGCCACAGAAGGTAGTTGAGGCCAGTTCGTTGGCCATATTTAAGAGGGAGTTGGATATGGTCCTTGTGGCTGAAGGGATCAGGGGGTATGGAGAGAAGGCAGGTACAGGATATTGAGTTGGATGATCAGCCATGATCATATTGAATGGCGGTGCAGGCTCGAAGGGCCGAATGGCCTGCTCCTGCACCTAATTTCTATGTTTCTATGTTTCTATTCTGAGGCTGTGCCCTCTACTCCCAGACTCTCCCATTACTGGAAACATCCTCTTCACATCCACTCTATCCAGGGCTTTCACAACTCCTTCGCTTTTTAATGAGATCCCCGCTCCTCATACATCTAAACTCCAGCGACAACAAATCCCGAGCCATCAAACGTTTCTCGTATGTTAACCCAATCATCCACGGGATCATTGTGGTGGACCTCCTCTGGACCCTCTCCACCGCCAGCACATCCTTGCTCAGATACGGTGCCCAAAATGGCTCACAATATTCCAAAGGCGGCCTGACCAGTGCCTTATAGAGCCTCAGCATTACATCCCTGTTTTTGTGTACAAGCCCTCTTGAAATAAATGCTAGCTGGATGGGAACCAATGGATGGAGTCAGAGCGCCGTAAAATGATGGTAGAAGCAAAAGGTAGAAGGGAGAAAAGTAAAAGTGGACGGCAGATGGACGGCAGTAGATTTTCAAAGTCTACAGAGAGATTTGGGCCATTTGGAAAAGTGGGCTGAAAGATGGCAGATGGAGTTTAATGCTGTTAAGTGTGAAGTGCTACATCTTGGCAGGACAAATCAAAATAGGAAGTACATGGTAAATGGTAGGGAATTGAGGAATGCTGTGGAACAGAGTGATCTAGGAATAACTGTGCATAGTTCCCTGAAGGTGGAATCGCATGTAGATAGGGTGGTAAAGAAAGCCTTTGGTGTGCTGGCCTTTATAAATCAGAGCATTGAATATAGGAGTAGGGAAGTAATGTTAAAATTGTACAAGGCATTGGTAAGACCAATTCTGGAGTATGGTGTACAATTTTGGTCGCCTAGTTATAGGAAGGATGTCAACAAAATAGAGAGAGCACAGAGGAGATTTACTAGAATGTTGCCAGGGTTCCAGCAACTATGTTACAGAGAAAGGTTGAACAAGTTAGGTCTTTATTCTTTGGAGCGCAGAAGGTTAAGGAGGGACTTGATTGAGGTCTTTAAAATGATGAAAGGGATAGACAGAGTTGACGTGGATACGTTTTTCCCATTGAGGGTAGGGAAGATTCAAACAAGAGGGCATGACATGAGAATTAAGGGACAGAAGTTTTGGGGTAACGTGAGGGGGAACTTCTTTACTCAGAGGGTGGTGGCTGTGTGGAATGAGCTTCCAGCAGAAGTGGTGGAAGCAGGATCGATTTTAACATTTAAAAGTAAAGTGGATAGGTATATGGACGTGAAGGGAATGGAGGGGTATGGTCTGAGTGCAGGTAGATGGGACTAGGGGAAAACAAATGGTCGGCACAGACTGAAAGGGCCGAGAGGGCCTGTTTCCGTGCTGTAATTGTTATATGGTTATATGGTTATATGTTATATGGTTAGAGAGATGAATGGCAAAAATAAAAAGGCCCAAAAATGGCAGCACATCCTTCCTCAGATATTGGGTTAAAACAGCTCACAATACTCCAAAACAGCTCACAAACAGCTCACAAACAGCTCACAAACAGCTCACAATACTCCAAATGAAGTCTGACCAGCGCCTGTCACTATCAAGTAGTAAAAGGCCTGGATTGAGTGGTCATGAAGAGGATGTTTCCATTCATGGGAGAGTCTAGGACTAGAGGCCATAGCCTCAGGAATAAAAAGGACGTGCCTTCAGCTACAAAGCCTACTGTGGCCTGGATGTGAGCTCAGTCATAGTAAGTAAGTAAGTTAATGTTATTTATTTACTCAACTCGCATTGAAACCAAAGTGCTTTACATAACAGAAATAATAATATTTCCGTACATCCATAGAAAAATTAAAAAGAAGAAAAAAATGACACATCACATTATAGAATTCAACATGAACGTCCCCCCACAACAGAATCAACGTTTTCCACTGTGGGGAAAGGCATCAAAAGGTTTAGTCCTCTTCCTCTGTGAAAAACCCGAGGTCAGGGCCTATTTGTGTCCTCCGCAGCCAGTCCAATGTGTTCAGGCCCTAGAGTCATAGAGTGATACAGTGTGGAAACAGAACTTGCCTACACCGGCCAACATATCCCAGCTACACTAGTCCTACCTGCCTGCGCTTGGTCCATATCCCTCCAAACCTGACAAAGCAGTGTTGGGGGAACTCACTCCAACTCTTGGGGCAAGTGCAGAGGACGATTACACTGAAACTATTTATAGCATCCCCTGATTTATTGAGCAAAGCACGAGGCCAATAAATTGATTCACTTTGTCACGAGCGAGCTTTTTAAAGCCACGTGGAATTAGATGGTGCATTTTAATTGGCGTTTGACTGCTTTCTGCATGTCATCCCAGAATGGAAAAACTACACCAGGCAAATGCTGTTCTTTATCTTCAGAACTTTTGTGAATCCTTAGTAGGTAAGTAAAAAGCGATTTGACTCTCATTTGAAGCATCGATTGTTACAGATCTGAAGGAAGCTATTAAAGTCCATTGTGCCCATGTTGGTTTAGTTTATTTTTGAGATTAGTGCGTAAACAGGCCCTTTGCCCCATCGAGTCTGCGCCGACCAGCGATCTCCGAACACTAGCACTATCCTACACATTGGGGACAATTTACAATCTTTACCGAAGCTAATTAACCTACAAACCTGTATACACAAAATGCTGGAGTAACTCAGAGGGTCAGGCTGAGTTTAGTTTAGTTTAGAGGTACAGCATAGAAACAGGCCCTTCGGCCCACCAAGTTAGCACCAACCATCGATCCCCACACATTAACACTATCCTACACACACTAGGGACAATTTTACATTGACACCTAGCCAGTTAACCTACAAACCTGTACATCTTTGGAGTGTGGGTAGGAAACTGAGGATCTTGGAGCATTTTGTGTCTATCTTCAGTGTAAACCAGCATCTTCCTTCCTACACAACCTACAAACCTGCATGTCTTTGGAATGTGGGAGGAAACCGGAGCTCCTGGAGAAAACCCACGCGGTCACGGGGAGAATGTACAAATTGTAAAATCGAGTCCCTAGTGTGTAGGATAGTGTTAGTGTACAGGGTGATCGCTGGTTGGCACGGACTCGGTGGGCCGAAGGGCCTGTTTCCGCACTCTATGTCTAAAGTCTAAAGTCTAAATTGTTACTATGATCGTGGGTATGAATGGGTTAAAGAAAAGTTGTTGTGAAGCTGCATCTCCACAGGCTGAGGGAGCATAGAGTAGGTGTGGAACTGAGGGACCAGGGGAGGAGGATGGCTGCGAGGAGCTCTCTTCACAAGTTAATTGTAGCGGAGGAGAATTTCAAGGTTGGCCACGCGTGTTAGACATGGAAGTTAAATCACAGCTGGGTCCACTTCTCTGCCTCTGAAACTCAGTTCCAGTGACTTCCATAAAATCTGGGAAATGGAGCAAAAAAAATGTGCAGTCACCGCTATTAATGCATGAAACTGCAGATGAATTTACCGCATCTTAATGGTTGGTTGATGTGATGGTTTAGCTTAGTTTCAGCTTATTGTCACATATACCAGGTACAATGAAGGGGGGTTTTATTGCATGCTATCCTGTCAGTGGAAAGACTATACATGATTGTAGGGCAGGCTAACGATGATAGCTGGAGGATCTCAGTGAGACAGCCAGCATCTGCGGAGGGTATGGACAGGCGACGTTTCGGATTGGGACCCTACCTCAGATTCTAAGATAATATGGGTATTCTGACTAAATTTAGACCAATGTAACGACATACTAAAAATGCCAACGATAGTTAGCAATTCTCTATATTCTGTACATGCTAGATGGAAGTGACTTTAGTTTAGTCAGGTTTACAGGGTGGAAATTGGCTCTTCAGCCCTCCGAGTCCGCGCCGACCAGATACTATCCTACGCACTTGGGACAATTTACAATCTTTACCAAAGCCGATTAACCTACCAGCCTGCGAGTCTGAAGAAGGGTTTCGACCCGAAACCTTGCCTATTTATTTCCTTCGCTCCATAGATGCTGCTGCACCCGCTGGGCTTCGCCAGCATTTTTGTCTACCTTCCATTTCCCAGCATCTGCAGTTCCTTCTTAAACATTTAACCTACAAGCCTGTTCATCTTTGGAGTGTGGAAAGAAACCGGAGCACCCGGAGAAATCCCGCACAGGGAGAACTTACAAACTTACGTACAGACAGCACCCGTAGTCAGGATCGAACCTGGGTTGAGGCAGTTACTAAAAGAACATTTAAAACACATTTGGACAGGTATATGGATAGGAAGAGTTTACAGAAATCTGGGCCAAACGCAGGCAAATGAATGGGACTAGTTTGGATGGGGCATCTTGGTCGGCATGGAGGAGTTGGGCCGAAGGGCCTGTTTCCATGCTGTTTGACTATGACTCTATTCCAGCATCTGCAGTTTCTTGTATTGTCGGATGTAGATGAGCAGGGATTCTTCCCGAATGGATATCAGCAAAATTAAATAATGCCACGATTTTCAGACTATGCATTCTCATTTTAGTTTAGTTTAGTTTATAGATACCATGTGGCAACAGGCCCTTCGGCCCATTACATCCACGCCGGCCAACACTCGCCTGTACACGGAAGAGTTCTATTCTACAAACTAGGCACAATTTATCAAAGCCAATTAATCTACAAACCTGCAGGAAGGAACTGCAGATGCTGGTTTACACCAAAATGCCAGAGTAACTCAGCGAGTCAGGCAGCTTCTCTGGAGAAAATAAATAATGACGTTTCGGGTCGAGTCCCTTCTTCAGAACCTATGTCTGTGGAATGTGGGAGGAAACCTGCACACCCGGAGAAAACCCACGCGGTCACAGGGAGAACGTACAAACTCCATGCAGGCAGCACCCGTAGTCAGGATCGAACCCGGGTCTCTGGCGCTGTGAGGCAGCAACTCTACCGCTGCGCCACCGCGCCGTGTGTGTACATGTATACATTCCGCAGCGAGTATGTTTTGCTGGGATACAGTGCTTTGCCACATTTTGCCACATGTTATTATCTTACCACATAACTCCTGTGTGGCAGTCACAACTTAAACTGGGCCTCTGTATTCTGGGTCGAACCACCTGCTCTGAGGACAGTACAGAACATTCCAGAAATTTCTTTCTCCATTCAAACTTCCTTTCCCAACCAAACGCAAATAGCCCAGATTGCATCCACACCTGGATCTTTGTGTCTAGAGTCAAGAGTGTCTCCCAGGTTTCTCTCACCTTGACAGCCAGAAGGGGGGCTACGTGAGGATGCTGTTCATAGACTTCAGTTCAGCCTTCAACACGATAGTCCCCAGCAGACTGGCCGAGAAGCTACTGGAATTAGGGCTCAGCACCCCCCTGTGTGCCTGTGCCCTGGACTTTCTCACCGCCAGGCCCCAGGTAGTCAAGATGGGAGGGAATACATCAAAGTCCCTCACCCTGAGCACAGGATCCCCCCAGGGTTGCGTCAGCCCCCTATTGTACTCCCTGTACACACATGACTGTGTGGCTAGGTTCAGCTCCAACTCGATTATCAAGTTTGCTGATGACACCGTGGTGGTGGGCCTGATCTCAGACAACGATGAGAAGGCCTACCAGGAGGAGGTGGCTGATCTGGCACTCTGGTGTCAGGACAACAGCCTCCTCGTGAATATCAAATAAACTAAGGAGCTGATCGCGGACTTTAGGAGGGCACATCATCCGAGGGCGTACACACCATTGAGGATAAATGGGGATACTGTGGATAGGGTGAGCTGTTTTAAATACCTGGGGGTCCACATCTCTGAGGATATGACATGGGCATCACACGCTGCAGCACTCGTAAGGCAAGGCAGCGCCTTCACCACATCAGGCAATTGAGGAAATTCAGAGTGTCTCCGAGGATCCTCCAGTGCTTCTACTCAGCGGCTGTGGAAAGGATCTTGTCCGGAAATATCACAATCTGGTTTGGGAACTGCTCTGCCCAGGACAAGAAGGCTCTGCAGAGTAGTGTGTTCAGCCGAACGCACTACGGGAACTTCACTCGCCCCTCTGCAGGAACTGTACATCAGGAGGTGCAACTCCAGAGCCAATAAGATAATGGGAGACCCCACGCACCCTTGCAACGGACTGTTCCAGCTGCTACAGTCAGGCAAACGCCTCCGTTGCCATGCTGAGAGAACGGAGAGGATGAGAAGGAGTTTCTTCCCAGAGGCCATTCGGACTGTAAACTCCTATCTCACCAGGGACTAACTCTACTAACTTACTGTACCACAATACCGCCCACAATATTTAATATGAAAAAGAAAATGTGATTCTGTTTGTCGTTTGTTGGTTGTTTGTTTGTTTGTTTTTCGCACAAAGTCCGCAGGCACGGCCACTTTTCATTTCACTGCACATCCCGTATGTGTATGTGACGAATAAACTTGACTCGCCTTGATTATCATACGTCCCAGGTGGAACAATGAAATTCAAACAAGAATTAAAATACAGAACCAAGGAACTGCTGATGCTGGTTTACAAAAAAAAGACACAATGTGCTGGAGTAACCCAGCGGTTCAGGCAGCATCTCTGGAAGATATCTGAGGGGTAACCTTTTGGGTGGTGGGTGTATGGAACGATTGCCGGAGGAGGAAGTTGAGGCAGGGACTATCGCAATGTAAGAGAAACATTTAGACAGGATCATGGATAGGACAGGTTTAGAGGGATATGGGCCAAACGCAGGCAGGTGGGATTAGTGTAGCAGGGTCATGTTGGCTGGCGTGGACAAGTTGGGCCGAAGGGCCTGTTTCCACACTGTATCACTCTATGATTCTATGACTCTATGGCAAGGTGAGGCGAAGTTTCGGGTCAAGACACTTCTTCAAACTGAAATGATGGCTGATAGACTGTGGCAATGTTGTGAGCAGTAGAGAGAGGGGGGCTCTGCTGGGGGCAGTACTGATATAGGGTGGCACTGTTAGTGGCAGTAGTGATGGAGGTATGCTTGCTTTCATGGGTTGGGGCATTGAGTATAAGCGGCAGGAAGTCGTGATGCAGCTTTATGGGACTTTGGTTAGGCTGCATTTGGAATATTGCGTGCAGGTCATGTTCATATCCTACGCGTCCTGGGACAATTTACCTACAAACCTGTACGTCTTTGGAGCACGGGAGGAAAACCCCATGCAGGTCAAGGGGGGAACGTACAAACTCCGTACACACAGCACCCTAGGTCAGGATCCACAGCGGGTCTCTGCGAGGCAGCAACTCTACTGCTGCGCCACCGTGCCATCCTAATGTCTGTGGTGAGCTCATTTCTTTGCAGGGAAGTGCGACCAAGCAGGAACACATTGATCACGATGAGATGTGGCACTTCAGTGCCTTATACAAGCATGCACGGTCCCTGGAGAGAAAAGCCTTCCATTAGCTCTTTTAGCATGTCAGTTTTGTTCTGCTTGTTGGCACTTTGACATTTGTACTGGAGGTGGTCATGTCAGCCTCTTTTGGGGGATTTTTTTGGATTTAGCCAACCACATGCTAACCGAAATAAATAAATGAAAATTTCCCCAATAATCTGTAGTGCTGCCGACCTGAAACGCCACCTATTTGTAAATTCGTAAACCATTGGAGCAGAATTAGACCATTCGGTCCATCGGGTTTTCTCCACCATTAATTCATGGCTGTTCTATCTTTCCCTCTCAATCCAATTCCCCTGCCTTCTCTCCGTAACCCTTGACACCCTTACTAATCAAGAACCTGTCAACCTTTGCTTTAAAAATATCCAATGTCTTTACCCCCACTGCCATCTGTGGCAATGAATTCCACAGATTCACCACCTACTGACTCATTAAATTCCTCATCTCATTCCTAAAGGTACGTCCTTTTATTCTGAGGCTATACCCTCTGGTCCCAGACTCTCCCACTAGTAGAAACATCCTCTCCACATCCATTATAACCAGGCCTTTCACTATTCCTTCTCTCCAGAGATGCTGCCTGGCCTGCTGAGTTACTCCAGCATTTTGTGCCTATCTTCAGTGTAAACCGGCATCTGCAGTTCCATCTTGCACAATCAGTGGTGCATCCTTTGTGTAGATTGGTATTTGTAAAATGTTTGCGGCAAAATAATATTTGAGCAATACCGGAGCATGGATGTGATCGTATCACAGCGTCATGCAGTGTGAAACCAGGCCCTTTGTCCCAACGTGCCCACACCGACCAACATGCCCCATCTACGCTAGTCCCACCTGCCTATGTTTGGCCCATATCTCTCGAAACCTGCAATAGTTGCAATAGTACCTGCCTCATCGACCTCCTCTGGCAGTTCGTTCCATACACCCACTACCCTTTATGTGGAAAAGTTACCTTCACATTCCTATTGAATCTTTCCCCTTCACCTCAAACCTGTGTCCTCTGGTCCTCAATTCCCCTACTCTGGGCAAGAGGCTCTGTGCTTCTACCCGATCTATTCCTCTCATGATTTTGTACACTCTATAAGATCTTCCCCTCATCCTCCAGTGCTTCAAAGTATTGAGTCCCAGCCTACTCAACCTCTCCCTATAGTTCAGACCTTCAGGTCCAGGCAACAGCCTCATAAATCTTCTCTGTACCCTTTGCTCCAGAAGATAGACAGTCAGGCAGCACCTCTGGAGTAAAAGGATAGGTGACGCTTCAGGTCGGGACCGTTCTTCCGAATGGAGATAGTTGTTGGGATGTCAATGCAAATTATATGAGGATCTACTGGTTTAAATGTGACTTTGGAATATGAATATTAGTGATAATCTGAAGATGGGTCCTGACCCAAAACATCACCCATCCATCTCTGGAGAATAAGGATGGGATGACGTGTCTAGTCAGGACCCTTCTTCAGAGGCAGGGTGTCGACCCGAAACATCACTCATTTTTTTTTCTCCAGAGATGCAGCCTGACCCACTGAGTCTGTGCGGAGTCATTACTGAGTTATTTGGTCATTATCTCTTTGCTCTTCAACGCACCCAATTGTCTGCAAATTGGCTGTCACATTTCCTGAGCTTCATCATAACTATACTCCAAAAGCACTCAAAAGGTTATTAAATGCCTCGAGATGTAGCAAGCAGTAAAATATTATAAATCCGTATCCTTGTTTTCTTTCGAGATGTGAAGCTAATTTGAAAGGAGTAGACACATGGTCCTTGCAGAGGGTTAACAAAAAGCTGGAGAAACTCAGCGGGTGCAGCAGCATCTAAGGAGCGAAGAAGGGTCTCGACCCGAAACGTCGCCTATCTCCTTCGCTCCTTAGATGCTGCTGCACCCGCTGAGTTTCTCCAGCTTTTTGTGTAACCCTCGATTCTCCAGCATCTGCAGTTTCTTCTTTAACACTTGCTCCTTGCAGAGCTTTGAAAGAACATGTTGGAGAGCCCTGATGTTGGATGGAATTTCAGAGCAGCGCTGAGGAAACAACACAGTATCAGAGATGCCAATAATGGGATGTTTTAAGTTTTGTTTAGCTTAGTGATACAGCACGGAAACAGGCCCTTCGGCCCACCGAGTCCGCACCGAAAAGCGATCCCCGCGCACTAACGTTATCCTACACACACTGGGGAAAATTCACATTTATACCAAGCCAATTAACCTACAAACCTGTACGTCTTTGGAGTGTGGGAGGAAACCGAAGATCTCGGAGGAAACATGCGTGGTCACGGCGAGAATGTACAAACTTCGTACAGACAGCACCCTTAGTCAGGATCGAACCCAGCTCTCTGGCGCTGCAAGGCAGAAACTCTACCGCTGTGCCATGTTAGGAAGTCAAAGTCCCATCCAACTATTCCACTGGACAAACATCCCACAGCATTACATAACCAAGAGTAGGAGGTTTTTAGATGTCCTAGAAAATATATCCTAATGTCCTCGAAAGGAGATGAGGAGGAACTTATTTAGTCAGAGGGTGGTGAATCTGTGGAATTCATTGCCACAGACGGATGCGGAGGCCAAGTCAGTGGATATTTTTAAGGCGTGGATTGACAGATTCTTGATTAGTAAGGGCGTCAGGGCTCATTGGGAGAGGGCAGGAGAATGGCATTCGGAGAGAGAGATAGATCAGCCATGATTGAATGGTGGAGTAGACTTGATGGGCCGAATGGCCTAATTCTGCCCCTAGAACTTATGAACATGAAAAGCAGTAAATCGCAGGAAAGAAGAAACCCAACATGGGCCCCAAAGCTGAATGCAATACCTCTGCACGAAATGATAATCCAAATACCGATAAACTGCACAATAATTTGTTCCATGTGAAAAGTTTGGAATTCACCCAGGAAACTTGGAGCTCTGCTGAAATATATTCCTTACATGGATGAATAAAGATGATTTAGTGAGTGCGGGTTGAGGATTGAGCAAAGATTCAAGGCTTGTTTACTTTAGAAGAGAGATGTGAATGCCGATTATGGACTAAACTGATAATATCAATCCATGCAAATCCTGTTTCCATATTGCGAGATTCTAATCCAATAAAATAGGAACTAAAAATTAGGAATCAAAGTAAGCAAACCTTTTTGTAGTTTAGATTAGACAAATATTATGAAAACAGGCTCTTTGTCCCATCGAGCCCATGCCGTCCACCGATCACCCTTTCACACTAATACTATGTGTAGAAAGGAACTGCAGATGCTGGCTTACGCCAAAGATAGACACAAAATGCTGGAGTAACTTAGCGGGACAGGCAGCATCTCCAGAGAGAAGGGGAGAAGGTATTGGTGATGTTTCGGGTTGAGAACCTCCAGGTCTTGACCCAAAACGTCACCCATTCCTTCTCTCCAGAGATGCTGCCTGTCCCGCTGAGTTACTCCAGCAGTTAGTGTCGTGCTAATACTATCTTATTCCACTTTCTCATCCACTCCCTACACAGATGCAATGCACAGAGGCCAGATAACCTGCAAACCCACACATCCCTGGGTTGTGGGAGGAAACCCGAGCCCTCGGAGAAAACCCACGCAGTCCCAGGATAATGTGCAAACTCCGCAGACATTGCACCTGAAGTCAGGATCGAACCCGGGTCCCGGCCCCCTAACTGAGGTGGAGTCTAATTTACACATTGAATTGACGCAGGTAATTGAATTGAATTGAGAGGTACAGCAGGTAAACAGGTCCTTCAGCCCACCGAATCCACACTGACCATCGATCACCCATTCATACTAGTTATATGTTGTTTCACTTTCATATCCATTCCCAATACACCAGGGGCAATATAGAGGCCAATTGTCCTACAAAGTTGGGCCAAACAACTTGCACTCTTGCAGCCTAACTTAAGGGCCTGTCCCACTGTAAATCAAGAGTTCTCCCGAGTTTTCCCCTGATTTGAACTCAGAGAATGTCCGTAGCGGGTCCGTCGGAGTTCGTGAATGTCCCGTAGCGGCTCGTACGAGTAACGGTAGGTACTCGGGAAATCCGATAAACTCGTGACGTTTTTTCAACTGTGAAAAATGTCCACGAGTAAATAAATACTCGTGATGAAAAAAAAAGGTTACTTTTTACTCTTACGGGCCGCTACGAGACATCCACGAACTCCTACGGACCCGCTACGGACATTCTCTGAGTTCAAATCAGGGGAAAACTCAGGAGAACTCTTGAATTACCTCGTCGAGTGGGACAGGCCCTTTAGTAATCCATGCCAAGGCAATTCACAGCAGGATTATCAATCTAAATGATAACAAGCTACATGAGGATGTGTCACAACTGCTGGTCCATTTTGTGCTTTGCGGATAAAGTGTAGGTAGGAATTTCAGAATGATATTTTACCACCTTTAGAATGACAATCATGGACTGCTCACTTTAGTTTATACAACGAGGAAACAGGCCCTTCGGCCCACCAAGTCTGCACCGACCAGCAATCCCCGTTACACTATCTACAATCTACAAATGGCAATCAGTGGAAGCTGAGGGTTGAAGGATAAATATTGGCCAGAACAACGAGCCAGTGATTGATTTACAAGGTGTTTTCCAGGGGCCCAATAGTTAGTAATGTGAGGTAGACAAAAGTGCTGGAGAAACTCAGCAGGTGCAGCAGCATCGATGGAGCGAAGGAAATAGGCAACGTTTCGGCCCGAAACGTTGCCTATTTCCTTCGCTCCATAGATGCTGCTGCACCCGCTGAGTCTCTCCAGCACTTTTTTCTACCTTCGATTTTCCAGCAACTGCAGTTCCTTCTTAAACAGTTAGTAATGCGAGTTCTGCTGTTAAATTCACTGGATGAATGCCACCCTAAATCCAGGAGTTTAGTTTAGTTTAATGTAGTTTCGAGATACAGTGTGGAAGCAGGCCCATCGGCCCACCGAGTCCTTGCCGACCAGCGATCCCCGCACATTAACACACACTATCCAACACACACTAGGGACAATTTACAATTATACCAAGCCAATTGACCGGCAAACCTGTATGTCTTTGGAGTTTGGGTGGAAACTCGGAGATCTCGGAGAAATCCCACGCAGGTCACTGGGAGAACGTATAACACTCCGTACAGACAGCACCCGTAGTCAGGATCGAACCCGGGTCTCTGGCGCGGTAAGGCAGCAACTCTACCGCTGAGCCGCCATGCAGCTGTACAACAAACCTCTGTTTCAAGATGTGCAGTCAGTGCATGAATGCAGAGCGGTGTTCAGGAGCAATTGAATTTGCCTAATTATCGAAAACTTTACAATCACGTTATTGAGGAGGGACAACTGACTCTTGTGTCAACTCTATTCTGCAAAGGCCCACTCAGTATTAAATATTCCTGCTTCATTCAAGTCGAGGACAAAAGGCTCCAATTATTCAACAAGTGCAGTGTGTGGGCAGCGGCCAGACAACAGCCAGTTCAAAAACACACAGAATTAGTGTTTAATGGTTCAATGACAGCATTCCTTGTCTTTAGTCAGAGGGCGGTGAATCTGTGGAATTCATTGCCACAGTCGGCTGTGGTGGCCAAGTCATTGGATATGTTTAAAGGTGGATATTAACAGATTCTTGATTAGTACGGGTGCCCGGGTGTTATGGGGAAAAGGCAGGAGAATGGGGTTGAGAGGGAAAGATAGATCAGCCATGGTTGAATGGCGGAGTAGACTTGATGGGCCGAATGGCCTAATTCTGCTCCAAGAATTTATGAACTTGCAGCATGAGACTGTGACTCAATGGCTCACAAACATTGCCTTCAGTGGCGCATTATTAGTCGCATGTGCAACTGCACGGTGAAATTCTCTTTGCATATTTGCACATGCAGGTGTCGCCATGTTTTGGGGCCGTTTTCACAGGTCCAAATGTCCGGTCGGCCCGTACGCTGGGTCTACCGGAGCAGCTCCCGATCCGGGTGAGGCCCAGGCTCCTGCAGGGCCTTCCTCCGGCACCTTCAGCCCGTGGATAAGTCACACTCCCCAGCGACTCAGTCAGGCTGATGCTCCCAGTGAGATACCCACAAAGAGATGATGGCTGAGGGAAGTGCTGTTCTTTTAGAACATAATAGAATAGAATAGAATGCTATTTATTGTCATTCAAACAGGTTTGAACGAAATTGCATTTTCTATTTTTTTTTGTTTTTTTTGTCATTAAACGAGATGTTTCCACTCCGTACAAGAGACTATATTGCAGGACTCCACTCATTTATTTCTTGAATAAATTTTTGTCGGGCTAAGACTCCTCCTGCTCAACGTGTCCTCTCACTGGTAAAGTCAACTAGGGCTGCACAGTGTTGTTCAGCCCCAGAGACCCGGGTTCGATCCTGACTGTGCGGAGTTTGCACGCCCTTCCCGTGACCACGTGGGGTTTCTCTGTGCGCTCCGGTTTCCTCCCTCATTCCAAAAGACGTGGAGATTTGAAGTCATCCGAAGAAGGGTCTCGACCCGAAACGTCACCAATCCTTTTTCTCCAGAGGTGCTGCCTCACCCGCTGAGTTACTCCAGCACTTTGCATTTCTCTTTGGTATAAACCAGCATCTGCAGTTTCTTGTTTTTTTACGGGTTTGTAGGTTAATTGGCTTACATAAATTGATCCTCGTGTGTAGGGTAGAACTACTGTGCGGGTAATCGCCGGTCGGCATGGGCCCGGTGGGCCGAAGGGCCTGTTTCCTTGCTGTATCGCTATAAACATATTTAGAGATACACCATCCCCATCAACTAGGGTGGGTGCGGAGAGAGAGGGAAAGCAAGGCTTAGTTAAAGTTAGTGAAATCAATATTTATACCGCTGGGTTGTAAGCTGACAAATATGACGCGCTGTTCTTTACATGCTCTTTGAGCCCATCCATATCTCTAGTTTTCCTCTCCCCTGGCTCTCAGTCTGAAGAAGGGTCCCGACCCGTACCGTCACCCATTCCTTCTCACCAGAGACGCTGCCTGACCCGCTGAGTTACGCCAGCATTTTGTGTCTATCTTCGGTGTAAACCAGCATCTGCAGTTCCTTCCTACACAATCAGTGGAAGCTGATGGCTGAAGGATAAATATTGGCCAGAACCAATGAGCCAGTGATTGATTTACAATGTGTTTTCCAGGGGCCCAATAGTTAGCAATGGGAGTTCTGCTGTTAAGTTCACTGGCTGGATGACAAGTTCAGACTAAACATCAATCCAGGAGTTTAGTTTAATTTAGTTTAGAGATGCAGTGAGGAAACAGGCCCATCAGCCCACCAGGTCCACGGCGACCAGAGATACCCACACATTAACACTATCCTACACACACTAGGGACAATGTTCAATTATACCAAGCCAATTGACCTGCAAACCTGTACGTCTTTGGAGTGTGGGAAGAAACTGGAGATCCTGGAGAAAACACATGTGGTCACAGGGAGAACGTACAAACTCCATACAGACTGCACCTGTAGTCAGGATCGAACCGGGGTCCCTGCCGCTGTGAGGCAGCAACTCCACCGCAGCGCCACCATGCCACCACTGTCTTGGCAACAGATGAACACCTGAACATTTTTGAGCTGTAAGAAACTGCAGATGCTGGAATCTTGAGTGCTGGAGGAACTCATCTATGGATGGCTTGGATAGAGTGGATGTATCCACCAGTGGGAGAGTCTAGGACTAGGGGTCATAGCCTCAGGGTCAAAGGACGTTCTTTTAGGAAGGAGTTCACGAGAAATCTCTTCATTCAGAGGGTGGTGAATCTGTGGAATTCTTTGCTGCTGAAGGCTGTGGAGGACGTCAGTGGATATTTTTAAGGCAGAGATGACTAGATTTTTGATTAGTGCGGGTGTCAGACGTTATGGGTAGAAGGCAGGAGAATGGGATTAGGAGGGAGAGATAGATCAGCCATGATTGAATGGTGGAGTAGACTTGAAGGGTCGGATGGCCTAATTCTACTTCTATTGCTTATAACGATGTTTTGGGTCAGACGGTTCTTCAGATTGGTTTAGAGTTGGGGGGTTGGGGGAAGAGGGAGGCTAGACCATAGACAATGGACAATATGTGCAAGAGTAGGCCATTCGGCCATTCACTCTGATCTTGCCTGATCATCCACAATCAGTGCTCCGTTCCTGCCTTCTCCTTATATCCCTTGACTCCGCTATCTTCAAGAGCTCTATCTAACTCTCTCTGGCGGCAGACTTGGATTTAACACTCAGGAGGTTTGCCTTAAACTGTACGCTGGAAGAGTTTCAGTTTAGATTATTGTCAGGAGATAGGTCACCCTTACCCACCCTCATTATATATTATGTGTTCAGGCCTGTTAAGCTTCTGCAAGTAAGAATGTCATGGTTCTGTTGGTGGTACATATGACAAACATTCTTTCCTCTTTAGCCTCTTGCTTTCCTACTCTCTCTCCCCCCTTTCTATGTCCCCCATTGCCTCATTATCCCCCTTTGATGCTTTCTTGTTCACCATCCCACCTCTCCCAAGGTCCGTTCCCTGGACTCCACCATAACCCTTCCTCTCTAATCTGTCACCTTGATACAGCCAGTGAAGGCATTTCATTTCCCTTGGTCCACGATATGTTGGGGAACACACCCAGGGCGGCACGGAGGAGCAGCGGTAGAGTTGGTGCCTTCCAGACCCGCGTTTGATCCCGGCTATGGGTACTGAGCTTGTATGTTCTCCCGGTGACTGCGTGGGCTTTCTCCAGGTGCCCCGGTTTCCTCTCACACTCTAGAGGCGTACAGATTTCTAGGTTTACTGTCCTCGGTTAAATTGTAAATTGTCCCTAGTGTGTAGGATAGTGTCCGTGTAAGGCAGTGCCGCCTCAGTGGGCCGAAGGGCATGTTCTCGCGCTGTATCACTAATGTCTTACGTCTAAAATCTAAAGTTCTTACAGGAAATCACTGGGAAATTATTGACAGGCTAGTAGCAGACCAGGAGATTTTCCTTAAACTGAATTTTTCAATTATTAAAGCTGGGACTATTAAAGAAAACATGTCGAATAGTAAATGTACACGTGCACAATCGCACTTCCGTTTCCGACTTATGCAACATCTGACATGCCAGGATCTGTGGGACATAACCATGGTATAAGTCGTGGAGCGTCTGCATATGTGTCCGTCTGTGACAAACAGGTTGGTGAAAGCATGGGCACTTAGAAACACAGAAATATAGAAAATAGGTGCAGGAGCCAGCACTGCCATTAAATAAGATCATAGCTGATCATCCTAAATCAGTACCCCTAAATCAGTAAATTGTGTACAGTTTTGGTCTCCTAATTTGAGGAAGGACATCCTTGTGACTGAGGCAGTGCAGCGTAGGTTCATGAGATTGATCCCTGGGATGGCGGGACTGTCATATGAGGCAAGATTGAAAAGACTAGGCTTGTATTCTGCGGCGGAGCGACCCCCTACAGCCTGTCTGTTTTTTTTGTCTAGTTAAATGTAGTTGTTCGTGTTTTTTTTGCACTGTTTCTAACTGTGTATATGTGGGGGATGTGGGGGGGGGGGGGGGGGGGGGGAGGGGGAAACTTTTAAAATCTCTTCCCTGCACGGGAGACCGACTTTTCCCTGTCGGGTCTCCGTTGTCGTTGGGGCCTAGTGCCGTGGAGCGGCCTCCGACCGGGATGACCTGGGGGCTCCAGTCACGGAGCCTGCGGAGCTGCGGACTTACCATCGTGGGGTTGGCCGGCCTCGGAGCGTGGGGAGCGGTGGTGGCTCGCTGCTGCGGCCCGACTCCGGGGCTCCAGCTCCAGCTCCAGCTGCGGCCTGACTCCAGGGCTCCAGCTCCAGCTCCAGCTGCAGATTACTGCCAGTGGACTGTCGGGATATCGGGAGCTCGCGGGTTCGGGTGGGAGACCGCTCTCCGGAGCTCCCGCAACACAACCTCTCCAGCCCGTGTCGCGGGGTTGGAACCACCCGGAGCGGGGCCGTACATCGCCCTGCGCGGCTTTAATAGCTGCGGGACATTCCAGTGCCCGCCAGGGGCTCCAACTTTGTGACTTTTGGGCCTAGAGCGGGGCCGTACATCGCCCCGCGCGGCCTCAATGGCCGTGGGACTTAACATCGCCCGCCTGGGACTTCGACATCGGGAGAGAAATGGTGCGGGGGAGAGAGAAGAACTTTGCCTTCCATCACAGTGAGGAGGAGATTCACTGTGATGGATGTTTGTGTGAATTGAATTGTTTGTGTGTGTTTTTTATGAATTGTTCTGTTTGTATGGCTTGTAGAAATTGAGTTTTGTTTGAGCCTCTCTGAGGTTTGAATGACAAGTAATAAAATCTAATCTCGTATTCACTGGAGTTTAGAAGGATGAGGGGATATTTTATAGAAACATATAAAATTATAAAATGACTGGACTAGCTAGATGCAGGAAACATTTTCCCAATGTTGGGTGAGTCCAGAACAGGGGCCACAGTCTTAGAATAAAGGGGAGGTCATTTAAGACTGAGGTGAGAAAAAACTTTTTTACCCAGAGAGTTGTGAATTTTTGGAATTCCCTGCCACAGGGGGCAGTGGAGGCCAAATCACTGGATGGATTTAAGAGAGAGTTGGATAAAACTCTAGGGGCTAGTGGAGTCAAGGGATATGGGGAGAAGGCAGGCACGGGTTATTAATAGCGGACAATCAGCCATGATCACAATGAATGGCGGGGCTGGCTCGAAGGGCTGAATGGCCTCCTCCTGCACCTATTTTCTATGCTTCTATGTTTCTTACCCCGTTCCTGCTTTCTCCTCATATCCCTGGATTCCATTAGCCCTAAAGTTAAATCTAACTCTCTCGTGAAAACATCCAGTGAATTGGCGTCCACTGCCTTTCGTGGCAGGGATCGTTTCACAGATTCACAACTCTCTGGGTGAAATGTTTTTCCTCATCTCAGTCCTAAATGGCCTACCCCTTATTCTTAAACTGTGACTCCTGGTTCTGGACTCCCCCAACATCGGGAATTTTTTTCCTGCACCGAGCCTGTCCAATCCCTTAAGAATTTTATATGTTTCTATAAGATTCCCTCTCATCCTTCTAAATTCCAGTGACTTTCAAGACAGTAGAAATTCAGGAAAGTCGGGGATAATAACGGGGTAATAAATACAAAGGCAAGGGCTTTGCTCCCATAGTTCACCGCATCGCTGATCACCTCACCCCAAATCCTCTTGTTGAATTTGATGAGACCTCAGAGCACTAGAATGGGCAAATGAAAATCACATGCAAGGATTTTGATAAACGCAGACAGTTAGCTCAATGATGTTGTTATCCACACTCCATTTCCCGATAACTCGCTGACAGCAGCTGCCAGAGGTAAGAACAAGTTGTGTCTGTTATTGATGAGCGAATGGAGAGGAGTTCCTTCGTCTGTCAGCTCCCTGCTCTGAACAGGCTCTGGGACATATAACAGTTCTGGCAGACTGAGTCACAGGGTGACACGGTGGTGCAGCGGTAGGGTAGCTGCCTCACTGCGCAGAGGCCCGGTTTCGATCCTGACTACGGGTACATTCAATCACATTGAATGGCGGTGCTGGCTCGAAGGGCCAAATGGCCTACTCCTGCACCTATTGTCTATTGTTTGGCTGTACGGAGTTTGTACGTTCTCCCTGTGACCGGGTGGATTTTCTCCGGGTACTTCTGTTTCCTCCCACATTCCAAAACACATACAAGTTTGTAGGTCAATTGGCTTTGGTAAAAATTGTCCCTAGTGTGTGTCGGATATTGCTAGTGCACACAGGGTGATCGCAGGTCGGCATGGACTCGGTGGGTCGAAGGGCCTGTTTCTGTGCTGTATCTCTAAAACTAAAACATGCCACACGGTGCCAGCATTGGTGGCCTGCACTGATTTTAGTGACTGTTCCTAATACATCAGTATTCTATGCTGTATTTACCTTAAAATTCTAAGCCTTCAGAGTCCAGTGTGGCTGCAATGTGTTTTCTGAAATTATTATGCAACGACTCACTTCAAAGGGAAGGAAACAGCAGGTTCTGTGCTCCAGCAACTGGGGCACTTGGTAAACACTGGAGGCAGCGAGGACAGATGGACTGGAGACAAATTCTGGGGTAGTTTGGGAATGTAAAGAAAAATGCTCATCTCAATACACAAAATGGGAATAAAATAAAATAAAAATGGGAACAGTTGATAGCCTAAGGTGGCAGAATAGGTAAAGGCATAATTTATCAGTTTGGGATAGACACAAAAAGTTGGAGTAACTCAACGGACAGGTAGCATCTTTGGAGAGGAATGGGTGATGTTTTGGGGAAGAAGGGTCTCGACCCAAAACGTTACCCATTCCTTCTCTCCAAAGATGCTGCCTGTCCCTCTGAGGTACTCCAGTTTCTTGCGTCTATCTTCGGTTTAAACCAGCATCTACAGTTCCGTCCTACACTTATCAATTTGTTTAGAGTTTATTAAACTTATTAGTTTAGAGATGCAGCATGGAAACAGGCCTTTCAGCCTACTGAGTCCATACTGACCATCAATCAACAATTTACACTAGTTCCATTTTATCCCACTTTCTCATCCACTCCGTACACACTCGGGCCAATTTACAGAGACCCGCTAAACCTACACATCCACATGTAGAGACCCACAAAGTGCACACGTTTTGGGATGTGGGAGGAAACTGGAGCACCTGGAGAATACCCACACTCACAGGGAAAACGTGCAAACTCCACACAGCAGCACCCGAGGTCAGGATTGAACCTGGGTCTCTGGCACTGTGAGGCAGCAGCTCTACCCATTGCGCCACTGTGTCAACTCCTTTGAGAATTGCCAATATCATAATGTGCAAAGTGATTATTGCGATCCAAGCAGTTCTCATTTATGACCATTACAGCAATGTACTTCCAAAGCACTTTCAGCCATATGGCATGGATACTGGCCATTAGGCCAAACCTGCCCATGCCAACCAAGATGACCCATCTATACTGGTCCCACATCCCTCTAAACCTTTCTGAACCATGTCTTTTTAATGTTGTTAGAGTACCTGCCTCATCTCCCCCCCCCTCTGGCAGCAAAGCCCATTTACTCACTACAGTGTGTATGAAAACATTGCCCCTCAGTTCCACATTAAATCTTTCTCTTCTCACCTTAAATCCATGTACTCTGGTTCTTGATTCCCTAACTCTGGTTAAAAGACTCTCTACACCTTACCCTATCTATTTTCCTCGTGACCTTATACGCCTCCATAACATCACCTTCATCCTCCTGCATTCCAAGGAATAAAGTCCTAGTCTGTCCAACCTCTCCCTATAGCTCAGGCCCTCGGGGCCTGGCAACATCCCCACAAACCTTCTCTGCACTCAACCCAGCTTAACAACTGCGCGGTGACAAGAGCTAGAATGGGGTCCTGCGACTTTATATCATTATTGATGGCCACAGGAGCACACGTGTGGAGTATGTGTTGGGTTAAGTGGGATTTTATGTGCGTGCATGGAATGGAGTGCACGCGTTTTCTCTGATGCTATTTGCACCATGCGTCTGGCATGGTTTAAGTAGCAGCAGGCACAGGCTATGAGGAAAGGGCAAGTAGCCAGGAGGAGGTTGAACTTGATCCTAATGTGACTGATTGAATCAACTGTCCCTTTGAATGCAGTCTCTGGCACCAACTACAGCCTTCATTTGTCACCTCAGTCAACACAGGCACAAAGAGCACGAAAAGCATCTGCTCGGGATGTAATGTGAAACAGATTAGGATGACTGCCTGTAATAAATTGACAACATCCATTAATCATTTCGTTGCCGAGAAATTTCACTTTGGGTAAAAAATATATAATTTTGGGCCCAAAGGCTATTAAGCTTGGCACATCATTGCTCAGGCATATGTAAATGAAAGAGACACCCAGGAAGGAGCTGTCTTATCAGCGAGGTTACAGTGAGCTGGAGTGTTAATCGTCTACACTGCTAGGGTTCAGGCAAAACTCAAGCCAAGTGCCAGATGAATAGTATTTGGCCAGCGTCCCACTTACAATCTAGCCATCTTGTCTCAAAGGCAATTGTGCTGAAGACCACATGATCTTGGTAAGATTTAGCCTCAACTATCCCAGTCTTCTTCTGGCTGTCTTCTGTTGTTAACACCCCATAAACTTGAACTGTTGCCCACATTCTTATTTGCACCACATTTGTGGGGTACAGGATTTGATCATCGGCCTACCTTTATTTTCAGTGTGGTAGCATTTGGGTTTCTAAATTCTCAAGTTGTTATTAAAACCTTCCACAGCCTCAATACTCCCTACCTGCAGCCTTTTCAGGATTTGATAGCCATTCTTCAGTCAGAGTGATAGTGTGTGGAAACAGGCCCTTCTGCCAAAACCAGCCAACATGTCCCATCTACACTAGTTTCACCTGCCTGCGTTTGGTCCATGTCCCTCCAAACCTGTCCTATCCATGTACCTGCCTAACTGCTTCTCAAATGTTCATATAGTCCCAGCCTCAACGACCTTCTCTGGCGACTTGTTCCAATGCACCCACCACCCTCTGTGTGAAAAAGTTACTCCTCAGATTCCTATTAAACCCTTTCCCCTTCACCTTTAAGTCTGACTCTCAGCTCAGGAATTCTTAACCTGAATGTAATGTTCAATCTCGTTTCCCCAAGACCCTCTCTGATACTTCCCATTTTGAATACGTTTTAGGTCATGCCCTCCAGCTGGCTGACAGGTTTCGCCTGATAATCCATTCAAAAAATACCATGTCAAAGATACAATTTAAATGCAGATTGCTGTTTCTGCTCTTGGTTCCCATCCACTTAAACCAAAATGACTGCAAAATTAAATAAAAAACAAGGGCAGCACAGATGTAGAGTTGCTGTCATACAGCGCCAGAACCCTGGGTTCGATCCTGTGACACTGTCTGTTACCTCCGGGTGCTTCTGTTTCTTCCCACAGGTTTGTAGCTTTGGTAAAAATTGTCCCTAGTGGTGTATAGGATAGTGCTAGTGTATGGGTTGATCGCTGGTCGGCACAGACTTGGTGAGCCCATTTTCGCACTGTATTTCTAAAGTCTAAGTCCTAGAGACAATGAATTATATACTAGAAGCAGAGCATAGAATTGGAATTGAAACTCTGGTCTGATTCATCTTTTGTGTCCATCTTCCACGTTTCAAATGTTGACATTGCTGGCATTGTCCGTCCTGAAAAGGACTCAAGCTTCCGGCGACAATCAGTGGGAGCCATCACTTGTTGCAATGGACGATGGTGGTAGCAGAATTAGCTTAGGATACTTCCAGTTTCCTGCCCCGCGCTGGAAAACGCTTCTGCTATGGGGCCGAAACTCTGGTTGTCCTGTGTCTCTGCCTCTTGCACAAGCAAAGTGAAACTTCTCAGCAGCAGAGCAATCAATAGTTAAGCATGTTTGCACTGCCACTTTGTACATATATGTGTCTTCATGGAAATATTAAAATACCACAGCCACACCAAAAAGATTTAGGAAAAAATTTCTCATTATAATGCAATAGTCTTGCAAGGACAGGATGGACACGAAAGTGGGACGGGATGAGCAGCGCCAGTCACACTCCCCGAAATAACCTGCTAATATGCTGATGTCTATGTTGAGGAACCTGTTGCAGAGTAGGCAGAGGCAAAAAGTGGAACTAAAGTTTCCACTGCAGTCTGACCTTAGCAAAAATGCGTAGGAAAGAACTGCAGATGCTGGTTTAAATCGAAGATAGGCACAAAATGCTGGAGTAACTCAGTGGGACTGGAGAGAAGGAATGGGTGACGTTTCGGGTCGAGACCCTTCTTCAGACTTTAGCAAAAATGTATTCAGTTCTGGGTACTCCATTCTTGCTCAAGTAAAAATTCCATGCATGCAAGATTTTCTGTAGAATATAGAAAGTGAATGATTAATAAAGAGATAGAATAAATCTTCAACAGGAAAGTCAGAGATGTGATGCAAGTATGCATATTGAATCTTGGCCAGCTCTAAGGTGCATATTGGAAGAGAAGCAGAGATATTTGGGAGGCTCCTTCCAGTTCAGTGTTCATCCCTTGGAGATGGTTGCATTTTCTCCAGAGTCCTGATATAATTTTGCAACCTATGTTTTGAACAATTTGCTTAAGTTCTAAGATGGAGGCAAACTGAAGCTGATTCCTGTCTCAAAGCCCTTCTCTAAATGTGGTTCCCTACACACACTTTTGATCTGATTTGTAATTACTTTTACTCCGTGCACCAAAGACAAGATTTATACCAGAGATTGGTATTTTTAGAGCAAAGCATATCAGAAATACAGTCCAAGTAGATTATGCATGATCTGAATAGGGATAGGTTAGGCTTATCCTTGTTAGACATTACTAGGTCAGAAGACCGAATAGTCACTTCCAGTTGTTTTAAAAGCTCAGGTGTTCTACTGACCTACCTTTAAGTAGTTTAAGCAACTGAATGTCCCCCTCCTGTCTTACCTCCTACTCTTGTGCCTCAATACTGACCTGTATCCAGCACCTTGTGGCTCATAGAGGTAGGACCTTAACTTGCATAGAGAGGGTGCAGAAGAGCTTTACCAAACTGCTGCCTGGATCAGAGGGTATTACCTATGAGGAGGTTGGACAAACTTGTAATGTTTTCTCTGGGGCATTGGAGATAGAAGAATCTGACAGAAGTATAAAATTGTGAAAGGTTTAGCTAGGGCTTCTTCTTCTTGTGTATGGCGTGCACAGCCTAAGGTTGTAGGACAACTTGTTCTATTTGATCTTATTTGATTGTGCACGCCGGGTTGATTGCATTCGTCAAAACAAGGCGGACCACGTGAAGGTTGCAATCTTCAACCCCCATAGATAGGGCAGAAAGTGAGAACCTTTTTCCCCAGGGTGGAAATGTCAAGAACTATACCTTTAAGAGGGGTAACATTTTGAGGAGATGCACAGGGCAAGTGTTTTTAAAAAAAGTGATAGGTGTCTGGAATGCGCTGCCAGGGGTGGTAGTCGATATGATCATGGCATTTAAGAGTCTCTCGGATAGGCACATGGATATGCCGGGAACAGAGGGATATAGATCACATGCAGGCAGAGGAGATTAGTTTAACTTGGTATCGGATTCAGCACTTTGTGGGTGAAAGACCCTGTTCCTGTGCTGTACTGTTCTACGTTATACACGTTCTTGGTGGCTAGAGAATCCCAGGATTAATAACAATGCATTGTTTCAAAAGAATGCTCCCCTTCAGTGTTTGGTTGAGCCTTGCCTTTCCCTTGCTTCCCAGTCGAGCTGCTTCAGTAACATCAGTGGCCATGTGTGAAACAGTGCCCTCCAGTGAGATTGCAGTAATCTTTACATTATGTGAAATTCAGAAGAGATTCTTATAGATGTAAGCCTTTTGCAATTCATGCCCTATCATAATTTACAACTGTGGCCACACAATATAGAAACAATTATAGAAACAGTTTCAACACAGCAAGCTCCCACAGCCATTGTCACAGCTCACGTTACATTGTACAGGCGAGACGAGTGTGTGTGTGGAAGAGTCTTGGGTCTAATATCCCACAACATTCAATAATGTCAAGACAGTGCCCAGATCTCTGTTCCTTTGAGAGTTCCCTCGGTGAAATTTCTCATCTATCCTGAATTATAGATGAGGAGTTGGCCTGACCCAGGGATCTACACATCTACATATCAAGCTCAGAGTCACACAAGAATGCACAGGTTTGTAGCTTAATTGGCTTTGGGGAAACATTGTCCCTAGTGCGTGTAGGACAGTGTTAGTGTACGGGGATCGCAGGTCGGCGTGGACTCAGTGGGCCGAAGGGCCAGTCTCCAGCCTGTATCTCTAAACTGCACTAAACTCTCTAAACAGTCTGTCCACCGCACAAATCTCAGGACGTCCCAAAGTACTTCACAACCATTATAAATGGTGTTGAAAAGAGGGAATACATTTTAAGATTCAAATTCCTGAAGCATGATGCATATTTTCTTCTCCATTCATCTGAAGCAGCCCAAGATTAAAGTTCAGTTCAGTGGTGCCATCTTGTGGATACAATTGAGATTGGCTCAAATGATTTAAAATATGAATATTACCTAAGAAAATCAACACTTTACAACTGTTTACTTTATCAAATTTGGTTGAGCGCAATAAAAGAAAATTCATTAGGATAATCAGATTTTGACATTTTGAAGTCATAACCTGAAATATTAGCCATCATAAACATTCAATAGTTTCGCTGCTTGTTATGCACCAATCCGAAGGTCTCGACCTGAAATGATGCTGCCTGGCCTGCAGTTACTCCAGCTTTTTGTGATTATATCCAATCAAAACCATCAGATTTCAAAAGCCTGATTAAGCAGACACACATTTTAATTCTGTATACATTGGGGAACTCTGACCTCCAAATTCAATTGACCTTATTATCAAGGTTCTTAATAATGGTGATATGCGTCAGTTTAGGGACCGAGGGCCTGTATACCTCTGTATGTTTGGGACAAAGACCCATCATTTATTTATTTGCCTCTGTATTCCACAATTTGAGATTTGTAATAGAAAAAAAAAAATCACATGTGGTTAAAGTGCACATTGTCAGATTTTATTAAAGGCCATTTTAATACATTTTGGTTCACCATGTAGAAATTACAGCTGTGTTTATACATAGTTCCCCCCATTTCAGGGCATCAAAATGTTTGGGACACATGGTTTACCGGTGTTTGTAATTGCTCAGGTGTGTTTAATTGCCTCCTTAATGCAGGTATAAGAGAGCTCTCAGCACCTAGTCTTTCAATCACCTTTGGAAACATTTATTGCTGTTTATCAACTTCAGGACCAAAGTTGTGCGAATTAAAGTTATGAGACTGAGAAGCAATAATAAAACTGTTGGAGACATCAGCCAAGGTTACAGTTTGTCAAGAAGTACTTAAAAGGGCAACCAAAATTCTGGAAAAAGGTCTTGTGGACAGATGAGACGAAAATTAACTTATATCAGAGTTATGGTTAGAGCAAAGTATAGAGGAGAGAAGGAACTGCCCAAGATCCAAAGCAAACCACCTCATCTGTGAAACATGGTGGTGGGGGTGTTATGGTCTGAGCATGTACGGCTGCTGAAGGTACTGGCTCACTTATCTTCATTGATGATACAACTGCTGATAGAAGTAGCATAATGAATTCTGAAGTGTATAGATACATCCTACCTGCTCAAGTTCAAACAAATGCCTCAAACACATTGGCTGGTGATTCATTCTGCAGCAAGACAATGATCCCAAACACACTGCTAAAGCAACAAAGGAGCTTTTCAAAGCTAAAAAATGGTCAATGCTTGAGTGGCCAAGTCAATCACCTGATCTGAACCCAATTGAGCATGCTTTTTATATGTTGAAGAGAAAACTGAAGAGGGCTAGCCCCCAACACAAGCATAAGCTAAAGATGGCTGCGACACAGGCCTGGTATTGCATCACCAGAGAAGACATCCAGCAACTGGTGATGTCCATGAATCGCAGACTTTGTATTGGCATTGCATGCAAAGGATATGCAACAAAATACTAAACATGACTACTTTCATTTACATGACATTGCTGTATCCCAAACATTATGGCACCTTGAAATGGGGGGGGACTATGTACAAACGCTGCTGTAATTTCTACATGGTAAAACCAAAATGTACAAAAATGGTCTTTATAAAAATCTGACAATGTGCATTTTCTATTACAAATCTCAAATTGTACAGTACAGAGGCAAATAAATAAATGATGGGTCTTGTCTGCACAGAGAAACAAAGGGTTTCAACTTAGACAAGCAATCACAAGTCAAGATATATTTTCCTCAACCAAATCCCATAATCAATCGCTCCCTTGTATATATGCGTTATATGGTGCCAGATCCTGAACACTATTGGACTTAGGACCACATTAACTTACAGCCACCAGCTTTGAATGAAACCCAAGGGAAATGTATTTTCAAATTCCTTTTTACAATCCATTATAAAGTTATCTTTTAACATTTTGAAGAAAACTATTTGATGAAGACCGAGACATTTAACAAACCAGAAGATTGACACACAATGCTGGAGTAACTCAGCGGGACAGGCAGTATTGCTGGAGAGAAGGAATGGGTGACGCTTCGGGTTGAGTGAGACCTTTCTTCAGACTGAACCGAAACGTCACCCATTCCTTCTCTCCAGAGATGCGGAGTTACTCTAGCATTTTGTGCCTACCTTCGGTGTAAACCAGCATCTGCAGTTCTTTCCTACACAGTGAATGACCAGTTTTTTTAATTTTCATTTTCTTCGTCCACACAAGAAATCTTACACTTGCAATGCACTAGAAACGTTGGTGAAGTACATAAGCATTTAGGAGAGAATCGGAGAAAAGCAAACCTTGCAACTTTAACTTTATTAACATCATGGCAGCTTTAAGGGCCTGTCCCACTTGGGCGTCATTTGCGCGTAATTTACGAGACATCATTTACGTGTCACGACACACGCGTCATGATGCGCACGTGATGCACGCATTACGCGAGCATGGTGCGTGGTGACATAGGCAGTGACGCATGGCCGCACGCGGCTCCCCAGGAATTTGGAATGTTCAAAATCCTCGCGCCATCTGCGTGATGCGCAAATGACGCCCAAGCGGGACAGGCCCTTTAGATTGATGATTTTGAACTTCCCTTGACGATGAAACAAAACAAAAAGTGTCAGTCTCTGCAGAACCTTTTAACCTAACTGGGTTTTACAATTTGACCTATTTCAATAATTTATACCAATTTAAATTAGAAACATTATATAAATGTATATATACCCATGTAGTTTAAACCAGGGTCTTAAACCATAACAAATTTGGCATGAGGCATAAAGATCAGAATAGATGACAGAAGGTTGGATTTTAAGCAGAATTTCAATACAAAGAGGCAAGACATTTATGGATGAATTCCAGAACTTAGGGGGACTAGTTATCTGAAAATAGCTGTCAATGCCGTTGTAACTAAAATAAGGAAAACACAAAGGCAGCACAGTGGTGCAGCGGTGGAGCTGCTGCCTTACAGCTTGAGACCTGGGTTCAATCCTGATGATAGGTACTGTCGGTATGGAGTTTGCACATTCGCCCCGAGACGGCATGTTTTCTCGGGATTCTCCAGTTTTCTCACACGTTCCAAAGACGTGAAAGTTTGTAGGTTAATTGACTTCTGTAAATTGTCCCTAATGTGTAGAACAGAACTAGTATACGGGAAGATAGCTGGTCGGTGCGGATTCGGCAGGCTGAAGGGCCCGTTTCCACACTGTATCTCTAATAACAACAAAAATCCAGAATCTGAAAAGTCCAATGACACTCAAGACTTAGACTAGAGCAAGTTGTGTTGATACAGGCATGGCGGGAAGGCCTCAATGCAATTTTAAAACCCTCAACTTATTCTCGAGGCGGAAATAAGGCTAGTAATAATACTAGTAATAAGCATGGAAGGCTTACAAATATACTCTTGGAAAAAATTTAAGGCACTACATTTTATTGTGAAACAATTTCTCTCAAATTGCTCCTGTGATGGCAAAGTATTGTACTTTTATTCGTCCCGAGACAACCAAAGCTAAAAATGTAAAAAGCTAATTTGTGCTACAGATGCTTACACACTCGTCCCAAAAATCTTGAGCAAAAATGTCACAGACCATTAACGTTTTTAATAACAGCACAAGTTCAGAGCTAACAATCTTTAAAAACTCTGATCCATTGACCATTACATGTATCCGAGGATGCCTTTGAAACTCATGCTAAGTTCAGGGTTTTGCAGCTGAGAAAAGGAGGGTTTGTATAGTCTGTTGCGCAAGAGGACGGGGAGGTGTAAAACAGTGCATGCAGCAGTCTAGTGCCAGAATTTCCCAGTCTGAAATATCCTGCCATATCTGCAATGCAACACACTGATCCAAAATGTTAAAGAAAGTTAGATTCGAAAGAAAACAAATGAGACCCAGGAAGCCAATTTAGAGTTGGTTTAGTATAATATATTTCAGCTTTGAGAGACATAGAAATCAGCTTTCCACAATTTTCCTATAAAAGACCCCATTTTCCAAAGCATTATGCACAAAACATTTTAATTAGAATACAATTGTATAGTGAAAGTAAGATGATCCTGCAACATCCCAATATAAAATGGAGTCACAATGACCAAAAGTAGATGTTAACTGTTGGGATAAGTCCATCAAGAACAATATGGACTAAAAATGTCAAAAACCAATGAACTATTAGTGCTTGAGAGGGAGAAGAGGTGCAATGATAAAAGGCCAATATGTAATCAACTCTTAATTTCACTTGCAACATCTACAACATTGGAAATGTGTCCATGCTTTTTTTTTGTATAATCATACAACTAACTCATCATTAAATCCACATTGGCTATAACCACTATGCAAAAAGGTGAAAATACTGTCTGTTCAAGCGATGCACATGGCAAATTTCAGGAACAGTATGTGCAAACGGTCTTCTGAGATCTTTTTAAATTGAAGATATAAAAACGGGTGAAGCCTCTTCAGATATGTTAATTTTCTTTTGAAATTGGAAATGCTAGCACTTTCCAATTAGGCAACAGTTCTTCATACCTGAAAATATAAAAATACAGCTAGTCATACAGAATCAGACAGTCACAACAACGAAACTGGATTATTGTTGTATAATATATAATATATAGCCAGTTTACAATTTATCAATAATAGAACTGCCTCAACAGATGAGAATGCCTCAGAAATGTGAACACAAGCTACTTTAAAACACATATCTTTGGCATATTAGAATTTACAAAGGCCACTCCAAGCCTAGACTTTACCCATTCAGAACCAAGGTTGACTGTGGATCTAAACTATTAAGAATGCTATCAAATATCAGTCTACATTGGCACATAATGCTAAAACTAATTACAAATTGAAGGGAATCAGGTTTAATCAAATAATTGAGGGATACAAATTATATTGTACCGAACTTTTGATCTTGGATATTGAGCAGATGGATTGCAATGATCACATATTCCCACACAAGCACTGATCTAGTCATCCATTCAATTCTTGTTGCTGCCTTTTAATACCGGGTGGCAAGTTTCAAGTTGTAGCAATCGCTACCAGTTTTGGGAGGCTAACTTGGCAAACATATGCTTAGCAGCAAATTAAACAGGAAGTTGTTCACAATAATCAGGCCATTTACAGAGTTATTAAAACATAGCCCTGTCTAATCAGACACCATCACCAACCAGTTCAAACAGCATAAATTGGCAAAGAAACAGCAATATTACTGCAAAAATGAAAAGTATTATGAGGACAGAAAAACAGATTGAAAATTAAAAGTAGTGCTGGAGCGGCTCAGTGTCACGGTGACAGAACTGCTGCCTTTCAGCACCCGACACCTGGGTTCAATCTTGACCACGGGTGCTGTAGGTAAGGAGTTTGTATGTTCCCCCTGTAACCGTGCGGGTGCTCCAGTTTCCTCCCACATGTAAATTGTCCCTAGAGTGTTGGATAGTGCTGGTGTACGGGGAGTGTTCTCTGGTCAGCATGGACAAGGTGGGCCTCGTTTCACACCATATCTCTAAAGTAAAGTAAAAGACTGCATTAGGGTGCATTAAGGGGCTTAGAGGGAGGAGCAGCGTCCCTGATTGAATGAAGATAAATAATTCTCCCACAACCAGATTATGGATGCCCTACCAGATCTGACAAGTAAATTCAATTCCCCCATTTGATTCTGGCAACCTCCTTTTGTGCAAACTCTTACAGTGTCCTCCATAATGTTTGGGACAAAGACCCATCATTTATTTATTTGCCTCTGTACTCCACAATTTGAGATTTGTAATAGAAAAAAATTACTTGTGGTTAAAGTGCACATTGTCAGATTTTAATAAAGGCCATTTTTATACATTTTGGTTTCACCATGTGGAAATTATAGCAGTGTTTATACGCAGTTCCCCCCATTTCAGGGCACTATAATGTTTGGGACACTGCAATGCCATGTAAATGAAAGTAGTCATGTTTAGTATTTTATTGCATATCCTTTGCATGCAATGATTGCTTGAAGTCTGAGATCCATGGACATCACCAGTCTTCTCTGGTGATGCTCTGCCAGGCCTGTATTGCAGCCATCTTTAGCTTATGCTTGTTTTGGGGACTAGTCCCCTTCAGCTTTCTCTTCAACATATAAAAGGCACGCTCAATTGGGTTCAGATCGGGTGATTGACTTGGCCACTCAAGAATTGACAATTTTTTAGCTTTGAAAAACACCTTTGTTGCTTTAGCAGTATGTTTGGGATCATTGTCTTGCAGTAGAATGAACCATCGGCCAATGAGTTTTGAGGCATTTGTTTGATCTTGAGTAGATAGGTGTCTATACACTTCAGAATTCATTATGCTACTACCATCAGCACTGTGTTTCACAGATGAGGTGGTATACTTTGGAACTTGGGAAGTTCCTTATCTCCTCCATACTTTGCTCTTGCCATCACTCTGATATAAGTTAATCTTTGTCTCATCTGTCCGCAAGACCATTTTCCAGATCTATGGTTGCTCTTTTAAGTACTTCTTGGCAAACTGTACCCTGGCCATCCAATTTTGGCAGCTAACCAGTGGTTTGCATCTTGCAGTGTAGGCTCTGTATTTCTGTTCATGAAGTCTTCTGCAGACAGAGGTCATTAACAAATCCACACCTGACTCCTGAAGAGTGTTTCTGATCTGTCGGACAGGTGGTTGGGGATTTTTCTTTACTATAAAGAGAATTCTTCTGTCATTAGCTGTGGAGGTCTTCCTTGGCCTGCCACCCCTTTGCGATTAGTAAGCTCACCAGTGCTCTCATTCTTCTTAATGATGTTCCAAACAATTGATTTTTGTAAGCCTAAGATTTGGCTGATGTTTCTAACAGTTTTATTCTTGTTTCTCAGTCTCATAATGGCTGTTATGACTTTAATTGGCACAGCTTTGGTCCTCATGTTGATAAACAGCAATAAAGGTGATGGAAAGACTGGAGGAAAGACTAGGTGCTGAGAGCTCTCTTATACCTGCATGAAGGAGGCATTTAAACACACCTGAGCAATTACAAACACCTGTGAAGCCATGTCCCAAACATTATGGTGCTCTGAAATGTGGGGACTATATATTTCTACATGCTCTAATTTCTATATCTCTAATTTCTACATGGTGGTACCAAAATGTATACAAATGGCCTTTAATAAAATCTGACAATGTGCACTTTAATCACATGTGATTTGTTCTATTACACATCTCAAACTGTGGAGTACAGAGTACATATACAAATAAATGATGGGTCTTTTTCCCAAACATTACGGAGGGCACTGTAAAAGTCCCAAGTGACTTCAAGAAACTTTACACAATAATCAATGTGATGTTACCAGATAAAATTGAGTGAGAGTATTAACATAAACAAGGGTTTTGGTAAGATATTCACAAAAGCTTAGAAATGGCAAGATGGTTTTACAGCACAAATGGTGTAGCAATAAAGGATGAATAGCAAGCCATGGTTTACAATTTAGATAAAGATAGAACGCAGAGACTACAGAGATGGGGAGTGGCCCTGGGGAATGCAAAGTAGTCTATTAATGCTGAGCTAATGCACAAAGGTAATCAGCGATCCTAGGTGACCTCTTTATAGAGCATAAAAGAAGGTTGATCAAAGAGCCATGGAAAAGTAGAGCAGAGAAGCAACCAATACAGAAATGAGTGTTGCAGCTGATAAGCTGAGGCAAGGGGGGAACCAACTGGCATTATGGAGCTAGAAGTCGTCAATCTTCATGACAGCTGAATTCTGTGACCAATTGCAGAAAGCTGTCAGGGATAGGGATGGTGTAAATGGGTGCTTGATGGCGGGTATAACTCAGCCAAACGACCCGTTTCCATGATGTGTATTTCTACAATTATACACAATGGCGGCTGATGGGAAAAAATAACGTATTAAATCAGAGCTATTGCTTTAATTCATAGCTAACCCACTCTTTTACTTTAAAGATACAGCGTGGTGGCAGGCCCTTTGGCCCACCGAGTCCGTGCTGACCAGCAATCACCCCGTACACTAGCACTATCCTACGCACTAGGGACAATATACAATTTTTACCCAATTGAATTTGCTTACAAAACTGTAGTTTGGAGTGATATTTTATGAACCTCCGATGGCGACAAGTGTTGCATACCCACATAATGAATATTCAGCAAGCGTCTAAGAAGGAGTTTGAATCAGGGACCAATGATAAGAATTTATCCTGTCCATTATTAAGCGGGAGGAAAATTCTGCTTATCTAGTAGGATAATTTAGAAACAAAAGTGGAATCAAGTGATGCCTGCAATGGAGAGTAAAACTGATGGCAGAGTCTTCAAGCACAAAGGCACAAGGTAACAAGAGGATTAAAAAAGACCTCGTGAACAGAAGCATTTGCATCTAAAATGGAAGGTTTAGGCTTATTATTGCCACATGTACCGAGGTACAGTGAAAAGCTTTGTTTTGCATGCTATCAATACTATACATAGATACAATCTAGCCAAACTCAAGTACAATAGGTAGAGCGAAAGGAAAGATACGGTGCGCAGAATAGTTTGCAACATTGTAGCCCAACAGTTCCGTCTTGCATTGTCACCTTCAGCAAGATGACATTTCAATCACACACCTGTGCAATGAACGACCAACAGATCATACCTGGCTCAGACCTGCTGCATAGCAGAAGTTTAAAGCAGCATACATTGGGATTTCTTCTTTTTACACTTTTCCACTGGCGCTTTCCTATTGATCTGCCTGACCAGGTCGTAAAAGATCTGCAGAAAATAGAAAATGAGTTTTACTTAATCACGTGTACATGCATTATAGGGCAACACAGTGGTGCAGCCAGTAGAGACACTGTCTTAAGAGACCTAGGTTCAGGCATGGAAATAGCTATCAAAATATGGGGGGGGGGACCAGGAGACACAATTTCTTGGTGGCCGCGCGTGTATGCGCACACTCAAACACACACGCGAGGCTTTGGAGGCTTCAGCTGTGGGCCCTGTGAACGGTAATTTCAGCTCAATCCAACTATATGTAACTCTGCCTGTCTCGCCGGGTTAACCTACAGCCCTGCCTGGACTGACAGGACACCAGTCTGGAGCCGTGGAGCTAGCGCTGCTTCTCTGCGTTGGCTGTAAGCCTGGGCCATGTTTCCCGTATGTCCAGGCAAGGCTATAGGTTAACCTGGCGGGACAGGCAGTTGAGCTAGATTTAGTGCTGCTTTTCTGCGCTGACTGTGGGCCTGGGGGCACTGCTCCTGTCTGACTCCCGACGTCTCCGGCCACTCCCTCCGGGCGTGGGGGCCACTCGGATGGGGACGGGGATGGTCCAATGGTGGTACTGCAGCGATTGCAGCGCCGGAGACCCGGGATCGCTCCTGGCTGCGGATGAGGCGCAGGTCTGTGTCCAGGGCTGCCGAGAGTGTTTTTCGCCTGTGAACTACGACCTGGGCACGTCTCCCCCCTCCAATCACTGTGCTCTATCCTCAGTCCCACCCCCCCTACGTCCGCCTCAGACCAACTCCTCCCTCCTCCAATCATAGTGCAGGGACTAGCTCAGTTGGGCAATTTATCAGAAAGGACAAGCTGGGCTGAAGGGCTGTTTCCATGCTGAATAGTTCTATCGACTAAAACCTTGTCTAAGAATAGAAACCACGTGCCAAACAGCATTAGAGAAAGCTTCCCGAGTAATATTTTAAATTCCCAGGTCAGGAAGAAAGCTGCTATAAAAGTAAACCTCGCCTTTCTACATTTCAAGTACATATCTCTGCACTAGTGTGTCAGTCCTTTATTTTCTGAATAAGTTATATGCAAATCAATTAAAGAAAACATGTAAATTGAAAACAACCTTTACGTTTAACCTTACGGAATGGATATGTGAACCTACCTCATTAACATTGATCTTCGATTTTGCGGAGGACTCTAAAAAGGCACAGTTGTTCCATTGTCTTGCTAGGTTCTGCCCCAATTCTTTGCCCACTACTCGCTCATCTTCCAAGTCACATTTATTGCCAACCAGAATCATGGGAACCTGAATGAAAACAAGCAGTAAAGTTAGACATTTGGCTGTAAATTCCAATGCATTGAAATTGGATCTTGTAACTTTATTTGCAATTATTACGTTACCAATCAAATGGGTCAAATGACAAGCAAACAAAGCCCGTTATTAGACGTTACTTCAGCCCAACATGCCCACACCGACATGTCTCATCTACACTTGTCCCCATCTGCCTGCGTTTGGCCTATATATCCCTCTAAACCTATCCTATCCATTTACTGTCTAAATTACGATAAAGAAACATTTGTCAATTAACAAAATCCCACCCATCGATGCTTTCACGTAGAAAAAGTTTGAGAGACCCCATACCATACTGCAGCCTTAAATGATCAGATTTGCCGCAGATATCTTAAGGCGTAATATCTCAACTACATGGAAACATTTGACCTTCTAATAGATTGTGAAAGTTAAGGAAGAATTGCATATAAGGTTAAAATATATACATTTAGGAGCTTAACTTCTTGTGCAGCCAGACATCAACATTACAACTATTAACGAGGTGACTTGGTGAAATAATTTATACTTTTCAGCAAACTTACATGGACAGGCTGCGTTCCAGCAATAGTTGCGGTCAAACTTTTGATTTGCTTCTATAAAGTTTAGTTTTAGTAACAAATAAACACATCAATTTTTATGCCAAAGCATGTCTGTTGTAATAATCGCCTTACTTATCATACCAGGTTGTAAAGACAATATAAGGTGACCAAGTTAACAATATAAGGTGGCACAAATTAACATTAGTAAACAATAAATTGGCAAGTAGTTGCCATCAAAGAACAAAGAAGCAAAGTTAGGATGCAATTTATAGTTTAATGCATCCTGTTTGATATCACAATGAAGATTCCACTGGACTGCAGTGGCCCAGGCGATGTAATAAACATGTCATATGTCAGGGCTGAAAAACCCATTTTCTGAACAAAGATTTACCGAATCAGGATAACAGTGAAAAGCTGTGTTTTGCATGCTATCCAAACAGATCAGATATATAATATATAAATACAGTCAAGTCATATTCAAGTAAAATAAAAAGGGGGAATACAGAGTGCACAATAGTTCTCAGCTCTTGAATGCCACAACAACGAAGGAGCTGATTGTGGACTTTAGAATGGCTCAACATCCGAGGACGTTCACGCCACTGGAGATAAATGGGACTACTGTGGATAGGGTGAGCTGCTTTAAGTACTTGGGAGTCCACATCACAGAGGATCTGACATAGACAACACACACTGCCGCACTGGTGAGTAAGGCAAGGCAGCGCCTTTACCACCTAAGGCAGCTGAGGAAATTCAGGGTCTCTCTGATGATCCTTCAGTGCTTCTACTCTGGAATGTAGAAAGCATCTTGTCCAGCAACATCACAATCTGGTTTGGGAACTGCTCTGCCCAGGACAGGAAGGCTCTGCAGAGAGTAGTTTAGCCAAACACACTATGGGAACTACACTTGCTACCCCTGCAGGACCTATACACCAAGAGGTGCAGATCCAGAGCCAGCAACATTATGGGGGACTCCTACCACCCCAGCAATGGACTGTTCCAGCTGCTACGGTCAGACAAACGCCTCCGCTGTCATGCTGTGAAAACAGAGGATGAGAGACAGTTTCTTTCCACAGGCCATCAGGACTGTAAACTCATATCTCACCAGGGACTCATTCATAGTACTAATTTACTGTTGTGTTTCTTTAAAAAATATATATTTTTCTAACAATACTGATTCTATTCTATTCTGTTGTTTCTGCACAAGCCGCAGGCATTGCCACTTTCATAGACATAGAAAATAGGTGCATGAGTAGGCCATTCGGCCCTTCGAGCCTGCACCGCCATTCAATATGATCATGGCTGATCCCCCTGATCCCCTTAGCCACAAGGGCCACATCTAACTCCCTCTTAAATATAGGCAATAAACTGGCCTCAACTACCTTCTGTGGCAGAGAATTCCACAGATTCACCACTCTCTGTGTGAAAAATGTTTTTCTCATCTCGGTCCTAAACGACATCCCCCTTATCCTTAGAGGCGTCAGGAGGCGTGCCAATCAGAAATCCTGGCTAACTGGGGAAGTGTGTTCCCTACTGAGAATCCGGAATGCTGCATTTAAATCTGGAAACAACGCAGCATACAAAGTGGCAAGGAGTAACCTATCCAGGGGGATCAGGGAAGCGAAGAGGCTGTATGGACAAAAACTTAATAGTCACTTCACAAATGACAAAGACACACGTCGCTTGTGGTAGGGATTTCATACCATCACTGACTACAAGCCCTCCCCCCCCCCCCCCCCCCCCCACTGCGGATATGCCAAAACGACCCCTCTCTACCAGATGAACTGAACGAGTTCTACGCACGGTTTGAGGTTAAAAACAGCACCCAGCCACGTGCACTACTGCCATCTCCCAGTGACCAGTCGCTCAGACTGTCCGCAGCCGGAGTAAAAAAGGCCTTTGCCAGCATCAACCCACGCAAAGCCACAGGGCCGGACAACATTCCTGGGTGCGTGCTAAGAGATTGCGCCGAGCAACAGAAAGATGTCTTCACAGATATTTTTAACACCTCGCTCAGCCAGGCAGTAGTGCCCAACTGTCTTAAGAGTGCCACCATCATTCCTGTCCCGAAGAAACCAAACCCAGCCTGCCATAATGACTTTCAACCAGTGGCTCTAACACCCATAGTAATAAAGTGTTTTGAGCGACTGGTTATGCAGCATATCAAAAATAGCCTACCTGCCGACCTAGACCCACTGCAGTTCGCCTACAGAGCCAACCGATCCACAGAGGATGCAGTCTCAACAACACTGAACCTCGTACTGCCACACCTTGATCGGAAAAATACTTATGCCAGGATCCTCTTCATAGACTTCAGCTCTGCTTTTAACACAATCATTCCGCAGCAGCTGGTGGAGAAGTTGGAGTTATTGGGGGTTGATGCTGGCACACGTAACTGGGTTCTGAACTTTCTATCACAACGGCAGCAGACAGTCAGGGTGGGCAGTAAGACGTCAAAAACCATAGCCGTGAGCACTGGCACACCCCAAGGCTGTGTCCTAAGCCCCCTGCTGTTTAGTCTGCTTACACACGACTGTACTGCTAGACTCAACAACAACTTCATCAACAAGCTCGCTGATGACACAACAGTGGTGGGTCTCATCAGTGACGATGATGAGTCGGCGTACAGAATGGAGGTGGAGCTGCTCACAGGATGGTGCAAATCCCACAACCTCATTCTCAACGTGGGAAAAACGAAAGAGATGGTGGTTGACTTCAGGAGGACGGGAGAACAACACCATACACCTCTGCACATCGATGGAGCTGATGTGGAAAGGGTCAGCAGTGTGAAGTTCCTAGGACTCCACCTGTCAGATGACCTGACGTCCACGACCAACACCACAGCACTGGTCAAGAGAGCCCAGCAGCGACTACACCCTCTCTGAAGACTACGGAAAGCAGGTCTCCCCACTGCACACCTACGAACTTTTTATAGGGGGACAATCGAGAGCACATTAACCTACGGCATCACCTCCTGGTTCGGGAGCTGCAAGGCGTACGAACGGCACCAACTGGACAGGATTGTGAAGACCGCCAGCAGGATTATTGGTGCTCCACACCCTTTATTGCTGGACACATACAGGAAGAGATGTATTAGCAGAGCCATCTCCATCATCAAAGACCCATACCACCCATCGCATCACATATTCTCCATGCTGCCATCTGGGAAGAGTTACAGGAGCATCAGCTGCAAAACCAGCAGGATGCTCCTCAGCTTCGTCCCGCAGGCAATTACACTGATAAACGGACTTTGCCCCCTGCCAAAGTATCGTGCACCAAACACCAACCTGTACACACTGAAGCAGAGCCATTGTCGTGCCACTGCCGATCGGAACTCGTGACATATGTACTTTTATTCTCTATTTCTATTACTGTGTGGACACTGGTTGAGAAACGCTTTTTCGTTTTCCTCTGGGTTTGCAAATACTCAGAAAAATGATAATAAAGATATACAATACAATACAATAACCCCTTGTTGGACCCCAACATCGGGAATAATCTTCCTGCATTTAGCCTGTCCAACCTCTTAAGAATTTTGTAATTTTCTATAAGATCCCCCCTCAATCTTCTAAATTGTAGCGAGTACAAGCCAAGTCTATCCAGTCTTTCTTCATATGAAAGTCCTGACATCCCAGGAATCGGTCTAGTGAACCTCCTCTGTACTCCCTCTATGGCACGAATGTCTTTCCTCAGATTAGGAGCCCAAAACTGCACGCAATACTCCAGGTGTGGTCTCACCAAGACCCTGTACAACTGCAGTAGAACCTCTCTGCTCCAATACTCAAATCCTTTTGCTATTTTATTTCACTGCACATCTTGTATGTGTATGTGACAAATAAAGTTGACTTGACGACTTGGATAGAACTAGTGTAAGGGAGATCGGTGGTCGATAGGGATTCAGCAGGCCGATGGACCCGTTTCCATGCTGAACTAAACCCAACTGAACAAATGTAGAAATCCAGAAAACTTCAGAAACTGCTTGCTTGTCGATACATCGTTAACTTAATTTTACTTCAATTTAAATTGTCTAATCACTTCATTCTCCAGCTATTTGATGTGAAAAGCTTGCTCCTTGGCATTAGACAGGAACCAAAACTTATGCAAAGGCACTTATATACCATATGCATTACCTTGTTTGTACAGTGCGGAAATACAAAATAAACAGGATCTGTGTAAATTAAAGAACAGGATGGCCAAAGGGCAGCCCATAGCAAAATGAGGTAAAGTCTTCGTTGTAGAAGTTTGTATGTACAGTAATGCTAAAATCAAAACCTATCACAACAGACTTGCATAGTCAGCTGTGGCAAGAGAACTATGTGTAAACCAGAATGGTTCCGTTTTAGAACAGTATACACTTAACTCAATGTTTTAAGACTTTTCCTTAAATATTTTTACTACTCTTGAATTGTAAGGAAGTTTTAAACAATATCTGCTGAAGTATTGTTTTTAGATACCTCACTAAAGCATAATAAAAACATTGCTCGATGATTTGTGGACAAGCCCTTTGTCTTAAATAAAATCTTTTGAAATATTTGGCTTGGTGGAAGATCTCAAAAGTTCACTTCTCATACTTGATGACTAATTTGGGATTACAACAGGGCGTGGGTCTAGATAGGCCTTTTAAACTGCCAACAAAATCTGTCAAAAGTTCTGCGTTTCAAAAGTATTTGATTTATAACCAAGCCTATTTTTGATTTTATTTCTAAACAATTCCACAGCAATCATGCCCTTAAGGAAAACTGCCTCTTCGCATTTAAATATATATTTTTTTAAAGTAAGCACACGGCTTTCCTCTCAACAGGCACCAATGTTACTGCTGGCCGGAAGCGAACTGAATCACCCAATAATTTCCTTTTTTGGCATAGTGTCACACATCCCATAAATTTAGTGTCCCATAAGACTTTTTTAATTTTAATCAAAATCTGGAAGAATTATAAAGACTCAAGATCATCCAAACTTGCTCAAATTATCCTGTTAAAGCAAGCTAAACATTCCAAGAACAAATTTAATGTGGGGCTTAATTGACAAAACCACAATATGTTTGACGTAACTTTTTAAGTGCAGATCAATTAACTCTCTTGTGGAATTTTAAGACAAAAGTGTAAAAACTCTTCCTGCTTTTCCATTTAATATTTCAGTAGATTTACATCTGAACAACATTTCTAAAGTCCATACAAATCATCTAATTAACCAGTTGACGTCAGAACAGAAAATATACCAATATTTATCTCAACGTTCTTCAATGAGGCAGTTATTTAAAACTACCGTTTACTTTTTCAGGTACTATTTCAGGTACAACACATTTATACAGTCTCATTCAATGACTGCATATAGTTTAAAAAGTGAAGAATTACACATGAACATTCACTGAAACTGCCTCAACAATATTGATAATTACAAAGCTTTACTTTTCATCATAATTCTATTCAAAATTGGTTGTATCCATATTGAAAAAGTACATTGAAGATAGACACAAAATGCTGGAGTAACTCAGCAGGACAGGCAGCATACCTGGAGAGAAGGAATGAGTGACGTTTCGGGACGTGACCCTTCTTCAGACTGATGTCAGGGAAGTGGGCAGGACAGAGATAGAATGTAGTCGGAGACAGTAAGAATGGTTGGAGAACTGGGACGGTAGAGATGATGAAGAGAGAGGGAAAGCAAGGGCTATTTGAAGATAGAGACATCAATGTTCATACCGCTCAGGTATAAGCTGCCCAAGGGAAATATGCGGTGCTGTTCCTCACTTTGACAATGGAGGAGGCCCAGGACAGAAAGGTCAGATTGGGAATGGGAGGGGGAGTTAAAGTGCTGAGCAACTGAGAGATCAGGTAGGTTAAGGCAGACTGAGCGGAGGTGTTCAGCGAAACGTTAGCCGAGCCTGCGCTTGATATCGCTGATGTATAGAAGTTGACACCTGGAACACAGATACAGTAGATGGGGTTGGAGGAGGTGCAAGTGAACCTCGGCCTCATCTGAAAAGACTGTCGGTGTCCTTGGAATGGAGTCGAGGGGGGAAGTAAAGGGACAGGTGTTGCACTTCCCCCCCTCAAAAGTACCTGGGTAAAGGGTAGTTTGGGTGGGAAAAGGACGAGTTGAACAGGGAGTTGCGGAGGGAATGGTCTCTGCGGAAAGCAGAAAGGGGTGGAGATGGGAAGATGTGGACAGTAGTGGGATCCCGTTGGAGGTTGGAGGCGAAAGTGTTGGAGGGATACATGCTGTATGCGACGGCTGATGGGGTGGAAGGGGAAGACAAGGGGGACTCTGTCCTTACTGCGAAAGGGGGGAGGGGAAGCAAGAGCAGAGCTGCGGGATATCGAGGAGACCCCAGTGAGAGCCTCAGCTATAATCGAAGAGGGGAACCCCTGATTCCTAAAGAATGAGGACATCTCTGATGATCTATTATGGAAAACCTCATCCTGGGCACAGATGCGGCGTAGACGGAGGGATTGTGAGTAGGGGATAGAGTCGTCACAGGATGGAGGGTGGGAAGAGGTGTAGTCCAGATATTGAAAACGAACATTGTTCAATACAAATCTGAATAATGGGGTGGAAGAGCTTAGCAGTCTGAAGAAGGGTTTGACACAAAATGTCACCTATTCCTTTACTCCAGAGATGCTATCTGACCCAGAGTTACTCCAGCATTTTGTGTCTCCACCATTTTATCTGAATATATCTATTCCAGTGTGCAACTCCATGCGAGATTAATCAGTTAAGTGAGAAGAAAGTTGCACACACAGGTGTCACTTAAGGGTCGGTGCGCCCGGGAGTCAGAAAGGTGGTAGTTCAAGTTCAGTTTGAGACTCAAACGCAAAGTCTAGACCAACAAATCATATTTCAAACGAGGTATTTAAAGAAGGCACCATCTGTCCTCCAATGATCGTTTCATAATGAAAGCAAGATAGTGTATTGGTCAACATTTATCCCTCAGACATTTGTCAGGGCATCACTTTGTGGCTTTGGAAGCTAGCAACCATCCTGTCATCACAACATTACTTTGAAAGCACATTTGGAGATGGCGGTTTCAAAAAGTACCACAAGGCTTTTCTTTCAACCTTTCTTCATGCATTTACATCAAGTAGGCTTATTCTAGTTTACCTGCTGCCACAAGACTGAATTGTCAAAATTAAATGACCAACTTTAAATATAAACTTTCATAGTCCTAGTCATGTGTCATTGCAACTCTAGAAGCCCATTTCATTTCAGTCTTGATAGATTCGTACAGCAAAGAAATAGGCCCTTTGCTTAAATTTTTTCATGGCAACCAAGATGCCCCATCTAAGCTAGTCCCATTTGCCCACCTTTGGCCTATATCCCTCTGAACATTTCCTATCCATAGTAGCCGGTTCAACTACCACTGGCAACACATTCCATACACCAACCATGCAAAATAAATTCCCCTTGGGTTCCCATTAAATATTGACCCTCTCACCTTAAACCCATGTCCTTTGATTCTGGATTCCTCTACCCTGGGTTAAAGACTGCATTTGGCTTCTCTATTCCCCTCATGATTTCATACACATCTATAATATCACTCCTCATCCTTCTGTGCACCAATGAATAGCACCCTCTCCAAAGCCTTCACATCTTTCGTGTAATGGGGCGACCAGAATGCATACTCCAAATGCGGCATAACTAACATCCTCCATCACCGTCTCAAAGCACTCAATCAAGTTAGTGAGACATGACCTGCTGTGTACAAAGCTGTGCTGGCTATCCCCAATTAGCCCAATCTCTTCCAAATGGAAGGAAATCCTACAATTTTCCACATACAAAACCATGCCGATTATCCCTAATCAGCCCACCGATCCAAATGCATATGATTTAAAAGAAAACTTGAGATCACTCTCAACATCATCATGTGACATTGGAGGAAATGATAATGATGTCCATTAACAAAGACAATGGCTTGCAATCTGAAGTCTGAATCTGAAGTCGGAGTCTGAAGAAGGGTCTCGACCCGTAAAGTCACCCATTCCTTCTCTCCAGACATGCTGCCTGTCCCACTGAGTTACTCCAGTATTTTGTATCTACCTTTGATTTAAACCAACATCTGCAGTTCTTTCCTACACAATGGCTTGCAAGTCCTCCTTTGATCTCTCTCAACATACACTGGTACTAGTGAAGACAGCATCAATAATATAATCCAACACATTGATTTAATACAAGGAAAAAGGGGCTGACAAGTATTTTAAATGGTAACACTGATGGAATTTAAATAGTAAGAAACCATGCCATCCAACAACACCAAAGTCTCTGGAGATGCCACCGTGGTTTATTCACACAGACCTCAATTGAGACTATAATGGATGGCTATTTTTTAAACAGTTCGTTTGCACTGCTGATGAACTGTAACAAAGTGTTCTGATGAGAAACAAATCTACCCATGAGCTACTGTTCAATGGGCAATATAACTGGAACAACATCCACCCTAATCATTTCCTCCAATGTCACATGAAACCTACATAAAAAGTAGTGGGAGAGCCAGATGGTGAGTGTTCATCCTGTTAGGACGATGCCATTAAGTAAGGACAGAGGGTATGAGGTTCTGCTATGACTGATTGCCTTTCATGCATGACACAGAGTGCAGTGTTTGCACAGCTTTTTCTTTCAAAGATTGCTAGGAATTAAAAGGTATAATTTAACGGCATGAGATTGTGCAGTACCCATGAGCAGCCGTGCAGGGCAAACGTAAACAAGAGCCATGGAAAGGATTGGCTACTTGCTCTCGAGCAACGCCGCAGCTCAGATCAACATGGAAGCTAGGCAGAGTTACTTCAGATAATTCAAGCATCACCTAGCAACAGATTAGGGAGTACAATGAGCAGAAAAAATGAGTTAATCAGCTGCTCAACTCTTTGAAACACAGGGATGCTCAAGAGACCACATGATTGTGCATCCATGGTGAAAAGTACTTTAGCATTCCCAACATGCTGTTCTGTAAAAGTATATTTCCAATGAGTATTGAAGCAAATTTGTCTATAGCAGGCACATTGAACGCTTGCCCCACTGCTCATTCAAAACTGGTCCAAGGACTATGCAAACTTCGTCAGCCATTGGAAATAAACAACAATACCCTGCTCAGTGCTCAGGATGCATTCCCAGGAACAAGAGTGCTAATGGAATTGGTGTTAAAAGGTCACTAAAGCGCAATGTGCAGTGTCACATTACTGACAGCACTGCAGTGATGGAAATCTGGCACTAACCCCAGCCTTCCATATTTCTCTGCCGTGGCAGGAACCAGACACAGAGGAACAGCCACAAGGAAGGCTCTCTGACCTAAAACATTAACTGGTTTCTTGTTCGGCAATAACTGCTCGACTGGCCGTGTTTTTCGAGCATTTCTGTTTTTATTTCAGATTCCAGCATTTAAAGAGTTTTCCTGGCCTCAGCAATCCCTTCCATCATGGCCTGTTGGCTGCAGAGTAGGAAATAGCATTACTATATTGTAAAAATCTGTTCTGTTATCCCACACTAAACGATTGCTTAAAAGGCCATGGACTCAGAATTATAGAAGCTCACCGCATGCCCACATTTGGCGCTACAGTGAGGTGTCTTACTGTATATGGAATAAATGAGAACTCGTGTTACAATGTCACAGAACATGGCTTACAAATAAGATAAATTGTGTCATAAAGCCGTCAATAGCACTTCACTTGTGCCATAGTAAAATTAAAATTTATAATCCTCCACATGAAGTGCACTTTAATTCCTTAACATATTTCATGTGGATACAAAATACAATCTAAATTATACAACATATTACTCAGTACTCCTCAATACTATGACATTATACTCTGCTGGCTATTTGAAAAGGCTATCCAATTAGCTCCTACTTCTTTCCTTAGCCCTGCAGGCTAAGCCTTTCAGATGTATGTCGACAAGCTTAGTTTTAGTTTAGAAATAGAGCATGTAGGGGCCCTTTGGCCACCAAATCCGTGCCAACCACCAATCACCCATACACTAATTCTATCCTACACACTAGGGACAATTTACAGAAGCTAAATAACCTACAAATTTGCACATCTTTGGAATGAGGAAGAAAACCAGACCACCCAGAGTAAACCCACGTGGTCACAGGGAGAATATACAAACTCCATACACACACCACCCGTAGTCAGGATCGAACCAGAGTCCCTGGAACTGCAAGGCAGCAGCTCTACTGCTGCACCAATGTGCTGCCCCTTAAAAACCTTCCTGAAAGTTACTACCAAATTCACTCAGTCATTCATCCAGACCATCCCAGGTTTGTTCAGCGAAATAATTTATCATTCTACTTGCCAACAGCCCAACAATGTTAATCTGAGTACCGACTTCAAATTAATAGATTTTTCCATCCCTGGATCAACACCTCAATTTTGAACTCAATTACATCTCATCTTAACCTTTTGTTCCAAAGAATAACAATTCTAAGTGTTTCTAGTTTCTTTGCATGACTCAATTCTCCATCCCCTGATACTGCTCTGAGAAACGTTCCTTGCTTGCAATCTAAGGCGTTGACATCCTTTCTGAAGTACAGACCCCACAAGTGGTCATCACCCACGCCATAGATACTCGAACCACTACATCCCAAATCCATGTTGTAATGGTAATGCTGCTGGAAGGGAGTAAACTGAAATCCCAAGTTTCAGGAACTGGGAAACCAACTATACCAAGTAAAAACATAGGAAAAATTTGGTTGACTGACATTTGATTATTATATAATTTCATTGCGCAACTCCATTTCACGTTTCATAAGTCTGTAAAAATTAAGTATTTTTTACAAATGTTACAGTGCATCAGATAGCAAAATAAATAGATACTCTTCAGCCACATTCTGGGCAGTTGCGGTGGCGCAGCGGTAGAGTTGTTGCCTTACAGTGAATGCAGCACCGGAGACCAGAGTTCGATCCCGACTGCGGGCGCGGTCTGTACGGAGCAGGCCACGTTCTCCCCGTGGCCTGCGTGGATTTTCTCCGAGATCTTCGTTTTTCTCCCACACTCCAAAGACACACAGGTATGTAGGTTAAATGGCTTGGTAAATGTAAAAATTGTCCCTCATGAGTGTAGGATAGAGTTAATATGAGGGGATCGCTGATCGGCGCGGACCCAGTGGGCCACTCTCTGCACTGTATCTCTAAACTAAACTAAATGCCTATAATCAACTTATAGAGTAGAAATATTAGACAACCAGCCAAAAAGGCAGATGTCCATCTGGTAGAATATTAGCATCGAAGCAGCCCATCCATTCCTCCAGGGGAAATTTCTCATTAAGTACTAAATATAAGAACCATTTCACTTGGGACAACAACTGCCAAAACACAACGTTTATTGCAGATTTGTGACGTGCTACATGAAGTTATGAGGCTTTTATTAAGATTGTACAAGAAAATTACAACATCGCGGGGAATTAAAAGGCAAGGCTATAAATGCATTCTTGCAATTTAGGTTTTTAAAAAGTGAAGAGACTCAAGAAAGGGTCAATCATTTTTTGCCAAACAGAAATTGAGCTGCTCGCAATCACATTCTGAAAGCTACGCCACACAAAACTCATTCACCTAGGATCAAAACTAGTAAAGCATAAATAGGAACAGTACTAGTTCTTTTAGGTCTGCATGATCTGGATACACAGCACACAGTGGCGCAGCGGAACAGTTGCTGCCTGACAGCGTAAGACCCGGGTTCAATCCTGACTACCAATGCTGTCTGTACGGAGTTTGCATGTTCTCCCCATGAACTGCATGGGTTTCCTCCCACACTTCAAACACATGCAGGTTTGTAGGCTAAATGGCTTGCTATAATGGCAAATGTCTTTAGTGTGTTGGATAGTGTTAGTGTGCGAGGAGTCACTGGACGGCATGGACTCGATGGGCCGAAGGGTTGCATGGACTCAGTGGGCTGTAGGGCCTGTTTCCGTGCTGTATCTCTAAAGGCCCTATGCTTAATTAGCATCATAGAAACATAGAAAATAGGTGCAGGAGGAGGCCATTCGGCCCTTCGAGCCAGCACCGCCATTCATTGTGAACATGGCTGATCGTCCGCTAACAATAACCCGTGCCTGCCTTCTCCCCATATCCCTTGACCCCACTAGCCCCTAGAGCTCTATCTAACTCTCTCTTAAATCCTACATCACTACTGTAACAAAAAAGTTCCACAAGTCATTTCTATTTCCTTGGGTTAGTTTACAATCCATTCCAATACCCCAAATCACGCAAAAATAATGTGCAAGGTTACCTAGAAGAATATAAATCAATGAAGCTAGGATGTGATCAGACTCAAATGTCAGAGGAAATGCTTTATTTTAAATAATTTGGCTAGTTAGGCTTACTGTATTTATCTGAACAGTCACTTGCTGTAAATATTTGTGTACAAATTTGGAAGTGAAAAAGCAAAAGCCAAAAATAACACTTTAGAATTGAATGTAACATCTAATTTACCGTAACTTCTCCCCACCCCTATTTAAAATACAGCAGGCTTTGAATGAGCTCTTCAATTAATTCAATTTATCAGAACCCAAAATTTCCCCCAATTTTTCCTCCATCATCAAAAAGCATACACCAAATTCTGGGTTTGCATTCAAAACAGATACTGGTCTTATATAGCAGGCTACCTGCGAACAAGTTTCATTTTTAAAAGATCCATAAGATGATGTTGGAAATGCACAAAATCCTTCGATATGGTAATCTTACCTCAGCAGTATTATAATAAATGGCATCAAAAACACACAGGACCAGTGAGAAAAAAGCACTAAAAGTGAAGAAAACTAGTTCTGCCATTTATAGGAATGAATGGGGGGCTTTGGGGTGAAGAAACCCTCTCCCGCTCCAAGTGAGATTCCCACCACCAAATTATTCAGGATGAAAGGACATCGACCTTAAACACACTTCCAAAGACACTAACCTGCCGAATGTATGTAGTTCTTGTCAGCTAAAAATGAGTCTTTGTGACTGCAAGCTAAAGATATTACAGACCGTTTGGCACATTGTTTAATGGAGTTGTGTCAATTAAAGCAATCTCAATGCCGTGTCAGTTTTTGTAGCTTACTATAGCCTAGTAACCGGAATCAGTTATAAAGAGGTCCGTAATAACGAGGATTTACTGTACTAAAGCAGAGATGCCAAGTGTCCCGGATTCGCCGTATTTTATCCCGGCGAAATAACCTTTTTACGGTGTCCGGCAGCCAAACATGCTGTTACGGAACACCGCCGCGCCGGTGTTCCTCCCGTGGTGAACGCCGGCGCCTGCCCCCGGTTTGCCAGCCCGGCAGCTCGCAGCCACGCCCGGCCCAGAGCCGGGCGGCACCGGCCCGCGCGATCAGCGGCACTTTCTTGCCGCCAGCCGGCCGCTCGCGGCAGCCCCCATCACCGGGCCTCACCCCCACCCCCACCCCCACCCAGTGCGCAGGCGCAGACCCACCGGCAACCTTGCCAAGTGCGCATGTGCCGCACTGATCTGCATCAGTGCGCAGGCGCAGACCCGCCGCAACCTTACAAGTGCGCATGTGCCGCACCCGCCCGCCGGCAGCCCGCTGATCTGCACCAGTGCGCAGGCGCAGACCCGCCGGCAACCTTACCAAGTGCGCATGTGCCGCCCCGCCCGCCGGCCAGCCCGCTGATGCACCAGTGCGCAGGCGCAGACCCGCCGGCAACAACTCCAAGTGAGTATGTTACGGAGAGAAATGCATTTAACCCCATTGTTACGGACAAATGGGTTGATGTTACTGTGAACTAAATTTAGGGTTGGCATCTATGCTAAAGTCACCAAGTCTTCAAACACACTATTACATTCTGCTCACTCAGTACAGTTCCTGTAGCAAATTATATACTCCAAACCTTCAGTTTGTACATATTACTTTTCCCATTTCTCTCCTAAATTTCTTAGCAGAATAATTTCAACTTCTCTAGTTCCTCATCACTGAGATCCACTGCTGGTACCATTGTAGGAAATCCCCTTATCCTCTCCCATGGCCTCAGCATCCTTCTGAAAGTACCTCACCCTGAATTGGACAATACCTCAGCTGAGATTCAAGGTTTAACTTAACTTCCTTGCTTTTGTACTCTATTTGTAAAGTTACAAATCCTGCTGGCATTTAAAAATAACTTTAACTTCCTGTCTTGCTACTCAAGGATGCATCAAGGAATAGATCCCATTGACTGTTTTTTTGCTTTACACTGTGCACTTAAGCATCAAGACTCCAGCCTCCACCTCAAACATAAAATATCTGGGGTTTTTTTAAACAAAATATTAAAGCAAGACTGTCTAATGATAAAGTCAAGGAATGTATAGGCATACTGTAGTTTCCCCATCAAACAACATGTTTGCAATTAGCAAACCGGAGAGTGGACCTGACGGCCCATCTACCCCATTGGAGACTTTCAAACTCTCTTTAGTCGGACTTTACCTTGCACTAAACATTATTCCTTTTATCCTGTATCTGTACACTGTGGGTGTAATCACAGTGACTTTCAAGCTGACTGGATAACGCTTTTCATTGTACCTCTGTACACCTGACAGTAATAAACTAAACAATTCTTTCAGGGAACACATTTACACTTATTGCCAGCACTAAATCTGTTGAATTCTCCCAAAGAATGCTCTGCTCTTTTAGATTATTATTTTCTTACCAGGAACAGACCAGGAAAGAAGATCGGGCCCTTTGGGCCACTATATTGCGTCAAGCTCATTATGACAAGTTCAACTAACCCCATCTGCCTGCATCTGATCCTTATCCCTCCATTCCCTGCATGTTCACATACAGCAGCAACAGGAACTGAAGCACAACAAATACAACATTGTTACTAAAGCAGTCATCAAAACAACAACTTATTTCATATTTCTGCAATGTATAAAGGCCAGCTTTACAATAGCAGATCACCAAGCATGAAAGACTGCCCCTTGGTACCTCTCAAGTCAAGGACACAGGAAAGCACGCACGCTGGGCATCATCTTTCACATAGAGGTCACAACAACATTAAATTTAATTTAAAATCTATCATAAATACACCCCAATTCATTATTCATGCCATGCCCAGAAGCCAAGTACGCTCATGTTAACTTATTAAATACCCATCTCTGCCAGCAGTAAAGCTACACATATGAAAATATTTAATAAAGGGATGTTTTTCTCAAGTATAATTATTGAATATTTTTACCAACACAGGAAAAATTCTAAATTGTCACGAAGCAACAATGCGCGATTCATTGTAAAAAGCAGAAACAAAGATGTTAGCATGCTCTATAAGTTTAATCAGGGTTAGAAGCCAAGACCAAGACTCCAATATTTTAGGTTGAACACCTTTCATGGAACTTGTTTTAACAACACTGATTTGGTGGGCAGGGGAAAGTGGGTGGGGAGGCAAATTCTTGAAATAAAATTGTAAAATTTCATCTAGTACAGTTAAATACTGTCAAGCACGAGTAATGTATTCAAAACTGGATTTAAGTCAGCTTCCCAAGTTTCTTATAAGCCAGTGAGGTTGAAGAGTAATGTTTATATATAAAAGTAACTATGATTAATTATGACAGAATAAACAACTGCTGTTTGAATAGTTTACACATTACAAAGCCAGCAACATAATCAAGGAAAGTTGCACCCTGGCCATTCCCTCTCCCATCAGTCAAGAGGTATAGAAGTGTGAAAATGCACACCTGCTGATTCAGGGACAGTTTCTTCCCAACTGCTATCAGATAACTGAACCATTGTACTAACAACTAGATATTCACAAGCTACTAGCTACCTCATTGGAGACCCTCAGACTATCTTTAATCGGACTTTACCTTGCAATAAACATTATTCCCTTTACCATGTACCTGTACATTGTGGATAGCTCAATTGTAATCATGTATTGTCTTTCTGCTGACTGGTTAGCACGCGACTAAAGCTTTTCACTGTACCTCTGTACTCTTGACAATAATCTAAATTAAACATCAGCAATGGCTAAAAGTGTCAAGGTTAAAAGCAGCTTACAAGTGTGCCGACAAATGAAGGCAATCCTACAATTTAAAATAAGAGTGCCACTTAGAAAGTAGTTCTATTAGACCAACAGTTAAAATACAGAAGTATTATTGCCTTATCGAGGCTGAAGGAGCTTACCCATGTGCAGAAGAAATGATGCCTCATGAAATGCAACCCGATTAGATAACTCAACAAGTGACTTGGATTTTCAAGAGATTTGATAAGGTTATACACAACACTGAGTCAAGATGGAGCTGAATAACAGATCACATCCTTGATATAATCAGCTGTGGCTATGTGGAGATAGCAACAACAATGAATTTGGTGGCTGTGAGGAGGAAGAGGCAGCAGCCGTGTCCAGCACAGTTCCATGGAGACGTGTTCTGCAACATTAAAACATCGTGGAGCCAGGAAGCAACAGCCACGTGCGTACGATGAAAGGATGCACTTTTGTAAGAGTGGATATGCCTGTTAATATGACTGAGGCACAACAAGCAACAGGAAATTTTTTGGTTTCTGCTCTGCTGAAACCTTGCAACTTCGTATCCTAGAATACTGCCATTTGAAAGAATTAGCTCAACAGTTCACATATTTACTACAACGCCAAACATGAAAACGCATGGCCAACTCAGTACGCACAGTACAATAGAGGTTTTTGAAAACCCTGATAACTGCAAGTGGCCAACTCAGATTCCCACCCCTTCTTGCAAAAACAAGGGATAACCTAAAGCACGAGTCAATGTAACATGACAATTCTCACCTTATTCAACACTAAAATTTGCAAACAACTATTCCGCCTGCCCAACTACCTGATACAGCTGCATTAAGTGTGGGCACAGATTTCACTGTGGCCTACTTCGATGTGGACCATTAATATGACATAGAAAGGACAAAATTTAAGAAAGGCAAATAAAGGGTATTCATGAGCAATTTTCAAATGGAGCATGGAGGGTTTACAAGTCCAGATGAATCTTTCAGGTGAAGCTGTCCTATCAATAAAGGCAAAGGAAATTTGAGGGTGGGAAATAATAAAGAAAAAATTGAAGTTAAACTTCAGGAATTTCTATCCCTGCTGGGAACAAACTGCAACTACGAGGCAATTCGATAGAAAAACTTACTTTTTAATTCACGGAGTCCCAAAGCTTGTGCTTTGTGACCATCATTAGCTGCTGGTCCAAGAACAAATCAATATTTAAATTACTTTTCCATTCCCTCCAGGACCTTATCCCTCAGCGCCTGCAGCTCATTGTGATCTTTGAACTCTGTACTATTTTTGACACCCTTTGTAGCCCCAATTATAATCTATGGATCATGTTTCAAGTGGCTGTGCCCAAAGCTCTTAAACTAATCTCCATCCCCAGTTCCTCCACCTCCATTTCTCCCCTCCCCAATACTCTCTTTTTTACCTCCAGGCTTAAGGTTATTTTACCTTGTTGGTTGATCGCTGTCAAATTAAAATAATTGTTAAGAGACTCGAAATGTTTTAAAGGGGACGTGTCACATCACTTTCAATATAGTGGACTATTGCTCCATCAAAACCAGGTATCAGAGATGTTACAATGTTTTAAACACCTAGAAACATAGAAACATAGAAATTAGGTGCAGGAGCAGGCCATTCGGCCCTTCGAGCCTGCACCGCCATTCAATATGATCATGGCTGATCATCCAACTCAGTATCCTGTACCTGCCTTCTCTCCATACTCCCTGACCCCTTCAGCCACAAGGGCCACATCCAACTCCCTCTTAAATATGGCCAACGAACTGGCCTCAACTACCTTCTGTGGCAGATTCCACAGATTCACCACTCTCTGTGTGAAAAACGATTTTCTCATCTCGGTCCTAAAAGACTTCCCCCTTATCCTTAAACTGTGACCCCTTGTCCTGGAACAATCTTCCTGCATCTAGCCTGTCCTATGCAAACCTATGTTTGCTTTTGAGAGTGTGGGAGAAGGAGATGGGGTACAAGGGTGTAAATCTAAATATAGCTAAATGGCCAAATATTCTTCAGCCATTATACGTTATGTTCTGTTTCAATCTGGGCTTACATTGTCTGCAATGCCACAATGAATCATCTGTATTCTCCCAAACCCTCACCCACCCCAGATCAAATCCAAGTTTCCAACATTCTCATTGGGCCTGGCCTCTATAGTATCATGTCTTCTGCTTTATTCTACAGATATCAGCTTTGGCATGAACTTGGCAGAAAAGTAATATAGAATTTGCTCCATTTCATGCAGCTTTATATTTTGATGATCAAAGGAAATTCATTGAAAGGAATAAATAATTTTGTAATTTGCTATGTTTTTTAAATGTTATCGCCAAATCTGAATATTCCACGATGGTACAAAGAGGAACACACATCTCTTGAAATTATATTCTGTTTGGATAACAAACAAAATCAGGATATTTCGTCCACATTAAATCCTTTACATTCATTGATTCTATGTTTTCACCTTCTTTACATCCATTTGTAAAATTGTAGATCAAATTCCTTGCAACTCCTTAAAAAATATGGGATTTTTTTTCTTGAAAATCATGTGCTGACAGCTTGGGAACATTTCCAGGAAATGAAATTTATTAAAGTGAGAAAGGAATTTGACCGAGAAAGTAACTTTCACCAATCATGCCAATAAAAAATATAAATGTACATTTATACAAGCTGACTCAGGATTAAATTGTAAAACTATGAATTAACTTTTCAGTGCATGACACATGTAATAGTAAGAAGCATTCATGTGTAAAAGTAATGAAGTGGCAGATATACTGGTAAGATAAGACGTCATCTGATCTACTTCGAATGGAACCAAATTGTCAAGGAAAGGTGACTATGTAGTGAATCAAGGTGACTGCAGTTACAACACTAACGGATGGAGAATTTGATCCAATCTGAGTCACTTCCCACCAAGAGTTTACTCTCCAGTCAGTTGTTCACAATCCCATCTCATTTTGCAACATTGGTATGGATACATATTTCCTAATAGCTGGTCCCAAGCACCAATCCCTGCACTGCTTCACTAGATGTAGCTTGTAGAATAACTTTATGCCAATTTTCTTCTATCCAATATCAATTCTCAATCGATATCCATTTATTACCCACAATTTCATGTGTTAACATTTTTGACCACTCACGAATAGAATGCTGCTGCAAGTTATGAAAGTTTAAACTACACCCACTGATTCTTCCAGCTATTTCGAGCAGTCACATTCTCAAAAGTATTTCATTAGACAAGTCAAATACAATTTTCCAATAGAGTTTTTAGTTTAAATTTTCAAACTTAACAGAAGTTTAAGAATTGGAATACTTAATTTTAGACGGCTAAATTAAATCAAGTGTACTTACATCTTCAGTGTCCTTCACTCGCAAGATCTGTTCTCTCAGGTCCTGCAAGTCATTAAACGTTGACTGTGCAGTTATAGAATATACTAGTGCAAACCCCTGGCCATTCTTCATATACAGATCTCTCATTGCTGTAAACTGTTCCTGGAAGGAACACAGACAAAACATTTGATCAGTTTATAGGACATAGATTTCTGTGCTTTTCTCTTGATAAAGATAGTTTGTCATAAGCACCCAAATATTAATACACATCATAGTTTTAGTTCTTTGAGGTTTCACATTAGAGATGCAGCGTGGATTCAACCTGAAAAATCGACTTTCCATTTCCTTCCACATATGATATCTGACACAGTTCTTCCAGCAGTTTTTGCACTTCTTCCCTGTGCCCGCCTCCAAAAAACATTGCAAATCTCTAACTAAAGCACGTAACCAAAGCAGTCACAAGTTGGCTGCACACACCCTAAACTATTACAACACACATTAAAACTTTCAGTTCCCCATATAGGCAGCCCAGCCATGCTATCCGTGCAGTCGCGCCACCACTTCCTTCATCTCCAATCCACACAAATGTAGGCCAAAGAAGTACCTACATTCACCAGAGAGCAATGAACAACAACAAAAAAATTCCACTTGAGCTTTGAAGTTTTGAGAAGTTAGATTTGAACTTGAATATTGTAATGTTTGTATAAACACCAGAGGGAGCACCAGAGCTCGGGCAGAAGGTCAGAACCACAGTATTGGTCAGAGTTATAGAGCTACAAAGCAGGAAAACAAGCGCTTCGGCCCAACTAAAAAAACTGGCCAAGTTGCCCAACCAAACTAGCCCCACATGCCTGTACCTGGCCTATATCCCTCCAAATTTTCTCTACTGATGTACCTGTCCAAGTGCCTTTTAAATGTCAATGTCAAATGTCATAATTGTTATGCTTCCAAGATGGCACCCACACAGGTGACTATTTGCGTGACTACTAGCCACAGAAGTAGATCTACAATCACAGATTACAATCGCTCCACACCAATCTCAAATCCTACAGCAACATTTCTTACTTTACCTATGATATCTATACACTGTAAATGGCTTGATTGTAATCATTTATTGTCTTTCCACTGACTGGATAGCATGCTAACAAATGTTTTTCACGGTACCTCGGTACACGTGATAATAAACTAAAACTAACTATCTGCCTTCACCACCTCCTCTAACACACCATCCCCTGACAAAAATTGTCTTTCTGGTCCCTTTCAAAACCTTTCCCCTCGCACCTTAAACCTACGACCTCAGGTTTTAAATGTTCCTACCTTGGAGAAAAGTCTATGGCTATTCAGCTTAATCATGCTCAAGATTTTATACAACTCTATAACATGACCTCCTGCGTCCCAAGTTCCCGGAAAAAACAGCCTATCCTCATAACTCAATGCATCCAGACCCCGTAACATCCGCGTGAAACTTTTCTGCACATTTCCCAATTTAATGACATTCTTTCTATAGCCAGCCTTCCAAATGCCTTATTTACAGTCGTCTACCAATGTAAAAGATAGACAAAGTGCTGGAGTAACTCAGCGGGTCAAGCAGCATCTCTGGAGAAAAAGGTTGGATGAAGTTTCAGGTCAGGTGTCTCCTCTTTCATGGAACACTACCTGCATATATGTTTCTAGGCTTCTCCATTCTACACTAATTCAATGGGCCCTATTATTTACTGTGCAAGTCATAATATACCAGGAAAGAACTTGCATTTATCCAAATTAAAATCCATCTGACATTCCTCAGTCCACTGGCCCAATTTATCAAGATCCCATTGTAATTCTAGAGAACCGTAACTGCTCACTATACAAATTAAAGAGCCATCTGCACATGTACTAACCACATTTGGAGAGTCAGGCAGCCCACAGGGTTCTGGTAACTTAAGGTCCCTGAACATTTACATAGACCACTTTCTCCCCCACCCAAGAATGTTATAGTCTGAGTTATCCACATTCAGGAAGTCAAACAGTCTGCATCATCCAACTGTCGAGCAGATATTTTGGGTTGGTTCTTCAACACAAGCTTTAATTGATGCGCTGCAAAGGTGCGTCACAAAACATCTGAATGTCCTGGTGTCAACCATTATTAAACTGACCTTTAGGGAGGGAGGTACTCATGCTGATGAAAATGCCAGCTATGTTCCTGTGACCACACACTGGAACGTTGTGGATGTATTGTAAACTATGGTCAAACTATGCAGCAGACCCAGGTTGAGACAGGTAATGCAAGGCGATGGGCAAATTGCAGCATGCATTCATACATCACTGTGCCCACTAATTACATTTTGATCCTTAATTCCCACAGTGAAATAAAAATTGCTCTGCCAATGTTACACATGTAAACAAAAATCAAAACTGAAGGTAAAATTATCAGAACAACTTTATGTAATCAGCTGCACATCAAATTACATGTTTATAATGGTCTGTTCTAGCAACGATAAACCTCGTCAGTAGAGCAGAACTGAAGACGCCACCTTCAAAAGAACAATTCATAAGTGAGCAATTAGCAAAATAATCCTTACGTTATCTATGTAATGCTACACAATATAGTACATTTTAAGTGAACTATTTAAAATATTTTCAATAATATTTCTTACTGTTCCCGCCGTGTCGAGGATTTCAAGCATACACTGTTGGCAGTCTACTTCAACTTGCTGCAATAAAAGCAGAATACATCTTAATTAAATCTTCCAGTCAACTACTTGCTATAAATTAAATACGCTTCTTATATGAATTCTCATAAAATTGGCATTTATTTCAGAAAGATGGATACTAGCGTCACGAGTCTGCTCCGATCACTTGGATCATGGCTGAATTGCACATCAAGCCCATTTATTTTGCTTTTCCATAATCCTTTAATCTTCATGCTTAACATTTCAGATTTCAGCACTGAAATTCAACTGATTCATGATAAACACCCTTTTAGGGTTATCCATTTTCCACTTACCAGTGTGGTAAAAGTGCCTTTGATTTTAATGCTGAACATTCTCGTTTCAAGATTGTGTGTCCTTTATAAAGTCACCTATATTGGGCTGGGTGTTTAAGAAAGAACTGCAGATGCTGGAAAAATCGAAGGTAGACATTAATGCTGGAGAAACTCAGCGGGTGAGGCAGGATTCATAGAACAAAGGAATATGTGACGTATCGCGTCGAGACACTTCTTCAGACTGATGTGGGGGGGGGGGGGGGGGAAGAAGAAAGGAAGAGGCAGAGACAGTGGGCTGTGGGAGAGCTGGGAAGGGGAGGGGAAGGAGAGAGAAAGCAAGGACTAACTGAAACTGGAGAAGTCAATGTTCTGACCGCTGGGGTGTAAACTACCAAGCGAAATATGCTCCTCTAATTTGCGGTGGGACTCTGGCCATGGGGAGGCCCAAGACAGAAAGGTCGGATACGGAATGGGAAGGGGAACCACCGGGAGATCGGGTTGGTTAATGCAAACTGTGCAGAGGTGTTGGGTAGGTCTTTGTGTGGAATGGAAGCCAAGAGGAAAACAAACTAGAGCTTAGATTTAAGATTCCAATTACACAATTAGATCCTGTCACAATGAGGCAAAGTCATAGAAACGTTGCTAAAACAAGACCTGGGTGTCATGGTACACCAGTCATGCTCCAGTGGGCATGCAGGTGCAGCAGGCAGTGAAGAAAGCGAATGGTATGTTGGCATTCATAGCAAAAGGATTTGAGTATAAGAGCAGGGAGGTTCTACTGCAGTTGTACAGGGTCTTGGTGAGGCCACACCTGGAGTATTGCGTACAGTTTTGGTCTCCTAATCTGAGGAAAGACATTCTTGCCATAGAGGGAGTACATAGAAGGTTCTCCAGACTGATTCCTGGGATGGCAGGACTTCCATATGAAGAAAGACTGGATAGACTCGGCTTGTACTTGCTGGAATTTAGAAGATTGAGGGGGGATCTTATAGAGAGTTACAAAATTCTTAAGAGGTTGGACAGGCTAGATGCAGGAAGATTGTTCCCGATGTTGGGGAAGTCCAGAACAAAGGGTCACAGTTTAAGGATAAGGGGGAAGTCTTTTAGGACCGAGATGAGAAAATCCTTTTTCACACAGAGAGTGGTGAATCTGTGGAATTCTCTGCCACAGAAGGTAGTTGAGGCAAGTTCATTGGCTATATTTAAGAGCGAGTTAGATGTGGCCCTTGTGGCTAAAGTGATCAGGGGGTATGGAGAGAGGACAGATACAGGATACTGAGTTGATCAGCCATGATCATACTGAATGGCAGTGCAGGCTCGAAGGGCCGAATGGCCTACTCCTGCACCTATTTTCTATGTTTCTATGTTTACCCGAGGCTACCATTTGGCCAAGCACCAATGAAAGAATTATGATACTTTTTCCCAAGATAGAAATGTCCAACACTAGAGGACATAGCTATAAAGTGAGAGGGAAAGTTTAATGAAGGTGTGCGGGGCAATTGTATTATTTTTACACAAAGTGGTGAGGGCTGGAACACGTTGCCAAAGGTGGTAGTGGATTCAAAAACGATAGTGGTGTTTAAGTGGCATTAGATAGGCACATGGAAGTACAAGGAATAGAGGGCTATGAATCATGTACAGGCAGATAAAATCAGTTTAGCTTGGCATCTTGTTCAGTACAAAGATAGTGGACTGAAGGGTTGTTCCTGTCCTGGACTGTTCTAATACTGCTAATAGAGAGAGAGAGACTGTATATATTCTGCTAAAGCTCAGCATCATTATTCAAATCCTGGGTGGAATCATCTATCTTGGTCATCTGCAGATTAAAACTATTTGAATCTATTTTTTTTAATAATAAGGTAGTTCCTGTTTTACTGTCATTATACAGATGTGATGACGTATTGGGAAACTAATGCAGGATTTTATTTTAGCAGGTTACAAATTAAGGAATGTGACACTGGAAAATGAAATAATTTTCTTCTGGCCAATTAGCATGTGTGAAAATTTGGGACAGGTTAATAAGTAATTAGGTAAGAAGCTAGGCATCTACTGTTGTACAATCTGACATTTTATTAGTGTCTCAAACTAGCCTTCCCAGAAACTGGGCAAGATTGAAAAGGAAGCCAAAGCAAGGCTTTATGTCAGCTTTAGTTTAGTTGAGTTTTGTAGTACAGCGTGGAGACAGGCCTTTCAGTTCAACATGTCCGTGCCAACCAACAGATCACCCGTACACTAGTTCTATCTGACACCCTAGGGACAATTTAGAGAAGCCAATTAATCTACCAAACTGTACGTCTTTGGAATGTGGGAGGAAACTGGAACACCCAGACAAAACCCCGCACAGTTTAAGAGAGATTGTACAAACTCCGCATAGACAGCAGCCGTAGTCAGGATCCACCCGGGTCTCTACCGCTGAGCCAATGTGCCACCCCCTCTTAGTTTAGTTTATTATTGTCACATGTACTGACGTACAGTGAAGATCTTTTTGTTGCGTGCTATCCAAAAAGACAAAACATGATTACAATCAAGCCATCCAGTGTACTATAATAACAAACTTTATTGTCATTGTAAATACATACAACAACATTTCAGGCGTACTGCCCAAGCGGAGCTCCAACGTACCAGATAAATAATAACGAATAACAAAAACGACAAGAAAACGTTGTCAAGTCATAATGTGCAATATTTCACAGTATAGCAGGCAGCACAAAATATTGGCTATAGGGGCTGTTTGTTCAGTCCGGGTTTCATAGTGGTGATGGCCTTGGGGTAGAAACTGTTCGTTAATTTTGTGGTGTGTGATTTGATGGACCTGTAACACTTTCCTGAGCGCAGAAGGGCAAACATGTGATGTGCGGGATGAGATGTCTCCTTTAGTATGCGTGATGCCTTCCGCAGGCAATGAAAGCTATAGATCTCTTCCAGGGCAGGCAGTTGTGTGTTGCCGATCTTCTGGGCTGTATTGTTTAAGAAAGAACTGCAGATGCTGGAAAAATCGAAGGTAGACAAAAATGCTGGAGAAGCTCAGCGGGTGAGGCAGCATCTATGGAGCGAAGGAATAGGTGACATCTCGGGTCGAGACCTTTCTTTATTTATGACTCTCTGCAGACCCTTCTGTCAGCCGCAAACTGTTGCCATACCATACCAGGATGACATGTGTCAGAACACTCTCTATGGCGCAACGGTAGAATGACACCAGCGGATGTTGTGGCAAGTTGACTTTCCTGAGTGATCTTAGGAAGTAAAGCTGTTGTTGTGCCTTCTTTACCAGGGAGTGCGTGCTAGTTGACCGGAGCTCTGCTGAGATGTGGGTGCCCAGGAACCTGAAACTGGAGACTGTCCACTCTTTCTCCGTTTATGTGCAGTGGGGGATGGTCACCCTGTTTCTTCCTGAAGTCAATGATGAGCTCTTTTGGTTTTTTTTGTATTGAGTGCTAAGTTGTTCTCTGTGCACCAGCCTATTAACCTCTGTACCTCCTCCCTGTAAGCTGACTCATCATCTCAGTGATCAGCCCCGCCACTGTCGTATCGTCAGCAGATTTTATGATGGTGTTGTGCTGTGGGTCGGTATGCAGTTATATGTACAGAGGGAGTAGAGGAGGGGGCTCAGCACACAGCCTTGTGGAGCTCCTGTGCTGAGTGGGGGAGTGGTGGGGTCCCATCCTGACTGACTGCAGCCAGTCCGTAAGGAAGTCTTTAATCCATAGGCAGATGTTGTGTTCGAAGCCCCGGTCGAACAGCTTGGAGACCAGTCTACTGGGTATGATTGTGTTGAAGGCAGAGCTGCAATCCACAAATAGCAGTCGTGCGTATGCTCCCCGTTGTTCTAGGTGGAGCAGTACAGTATGGAGGGCAGTGGCAATGGCGTCATCCGTTCATCTGTTTGTATGCATATTGGTGTGGATCCAGGGTTGATGGGAGAGCGGCCTTGATGTGCTTAAGGACCAATCTCTCCAGGCACTTCGTAATTATTGGTGTTAGTGCAACCGGCCTGAAGTCACAGAGGCAGTTTATGGCTGTCTGCTTCAGAACTGGCACTGTTTCCGATGTTTTTAGGCATGTGGGGACCACACATTGTACCAGGGATTGATTGAAAATGTTTGTAAATACATCAATACGTTATGTGGGTGCCCAGGAACCTGAAACTGGAGACTGTCCGGACTCTCCATACAAACCGGCTGCCTTCCGTATGTTAACATTCCGGAGTATGTGTGTGAAATCAGCAGTCCGTGTGATGAGTGTCCGGCTGTTTTTTTTTTATTATACAAATACTTTTATTCAAAAAATAAAAAGTATTAAGACAATCAAAGACTGCCTACGTTGACAGTTTTCAAACAAACGATCATCCAATTGATATAACGCCAACTTTATCAACAAAACACTCAGCCTCCCGCGGCAACCAGCGTTCACGGAAGGCCTCCAAAGTCCCCGTGGACATGGCATGTTTCATCTCCAGGGACACGCGGGCATGGACGTAGGCCCGGAAAAGGGGTGGCAAGGCAACCCCGGTGCGGCCTTCGACTACTCGCTGCCTGGACCCGCGAATGGCCATCTTGGCCAGCCCTAGGAGCAGACGGACAGGGAGATCACACCCCCCCCCCCCCCCCCCCCTTCTAAAATGTAGCCAAACCTTGAGGAACAGCTGCTTCAGATAGTCGAACAGGGGCTGCAACCTCTCACACTGCTGTACAAATAGAACACGGTCTCTTCCTCGACGCAGAAGTGACAGGTGGCTGGCTGTTGGGTGTTGGAGGTGGAGTAGAGGGCACTGTTACTGGTGGATGAGTTGGTATCGTTTTGTAGTTCGTGATGTGCCGTATACCTTGCCATATGCGGTGGGAATCTGAGTTGCTGAAGTGACTCTCGATCCTTCGCTTATAGGCTGCTTTGGCATTCCTGATGCCCCTCTTCAGGCCCCACTAACAGCCCTGTGTTGCTGGCCCGAAAAGCAATATTGCAGGCTTTTAAAAGGAGTCAGACAGCTTTGGTCATCCATGGTTTGTTGTTGGGAGGGATACGGATGCGTTTAGTGTTAATGACATTGTCTACACAGCTTTGTTCAAAGAAAGCACAGTGGAGGTGTAGGTGTCAATGTCCTCATCCTCAAACAAGACCCAGTCAGTTTGCTTAAATCAGTCCTATAATTGCCCACAATATATACAGATAAAGGGTACAACAAAAAGAGAGTCCCTTGGTTGTTGCAGTTGGTTAAGACAGCCCCACGCCATTTTTGTTTTCTTGAACCTCCAGCATAAATCAATGTTAAAAGAAAAGGGCATTTAGTTACCTGGAAATTTATTGCAGAAGCAACGATATAAACACGAGGGAGGAAGAGAAAGGAGATTAACAATTGGGGACGATGAGGACTACATGAAGCAAACATGGACAAATAGATTGGAACAAATGTCCTGCACATACTTCACATAAAATTCTATGTAATAAAGAACAGGGAGATTGGAAATCTCAGATCAAGTCCTTCAATTGAACAAATCTCAAATGCAATTTGTTGCATTCCCACTTGTCTCATCAGAAATGAGCTTTGTTTTATTTCTGAAAGATTAATTTGCTCAAATCCTGACCTGCATATTAAGGCTCTCCACCCTAGACTCTGGATCAGTTGAAATGAATATCAAATTGTCCTTCATGAAAATGGTAGAAATAACTTAATTACTCATTCGCAAACAAAGTGCAGAGCACAATGCAAATAGACTGTTCTACTGGGAAACTAAGATGGGGCAAAACTCACAGCTATCTTAATAATGTTTTAATTTAGGATTGTTGCCACTCTTTTCATATCCAAACAACAAAAAGAAGATTTAGGATGAGGTAAAAATTGCAGAAGTGAATTGAAAATTGTTTTTGATCAAAGTTCATCCACCCAAAACATTATCTCCCATCTCTCTACAGATGCTATTAGTCCTGCTAAGCGAATTCAATACTGAACACTCAGTGTCAGCAATTTATATTTGGCCAAATTGTCAGAACAGGCAATTCAAGGATCTTAGAACCAAGCTGCAAAGCTGGAGTTAAGAAACATTGGCAGAACAGAATGTTGGAACAGTTGTGGTAATCTGAATGGCATTATGTTCCTGTATTCATAAATGCCTTTTCTTTGATAATAATCTAGCGTGGGAAGACTAACATGTTATATTAAATTATTTATGGATAAGGCTGTTGATACAATCAGTTTTAACTGTTACAGTGGGTTTGTTACAAGGAAGTTACCAAGAAAATTAATGAGGCAAACAAGTAGACATGGTACACATAGACTTTAGCAATGCTTTGACAAGGCCCCGCAAGGTAGGCTGGTCCAGAAGGCGTTAAAGTCTGAAGAAGGGTCTCGACCCGAAACGTTGCCCATCTCCTTCGCTCCTTAGATGCTGCTGCACCCGCTGGGTTTCTCCAGCCTTTTGTGTACCCTGGTCCAGAAGGTATTGGATCCAAGGTATTTTGGCAGATTGAATGTTGGTGATTGGAGATAGGGGGTCTTGGTGGAGTGTCGTTTTTCTGATTGAAAGTCTAACCAGTGATGTGGCCTTTGGTGCTTGCATGTATAGACTGCAAGTGATCCAAATAAAAAACAATTGTTGACGACATGAAGATTGATAGATTTGTATATAACAAGGACACAGGGCGGACATAGATGTGGAAAGCTGGACAGAATAGTGGCAGTTCCACAAAGAGGATGTTGGATATATGGAACAAACTACCAGAGGTGGTGGCAGAGGCTGGGGCAATCAGCTTTCACAAACATTCGGACAGTAAGTGGATAGGAATGTGGGGGGGTGGGGGGGGGGGGGGGGGGGGGGGGGGGGGGGGGAGGGAGAGAGAATGGCCAAATGCCGAAACATATAATTAGCTGGTTAGACAACTTGGTCATCATGGGTGTCAGGTCAAAGGGCCCGTTTCCATGCTGCACAATTCTACAACTAGGGCAACAGTCGCACATGCCAGAGGTTGAAAAAAAATGTTTGCCAAAAATTATCCAAGTAGTAGTCAGTTAAACATCATGGGAAATTGATCTGTGATACAATTTGAACACTGCCAAAAGCTAAACAAAGGGCGTTTATGAAGAGTCAAACATGAACTTTGGGGTTTTTATAGAGAAGTACCAGTCAGGGAAAGCAAATACGTTCCTAGATATAGCCAAAGGTATTGATTCGACTGCAACACCAAATCAGTACAATAAACAGCATAGCTCAAAGACTGTGCAAGTCAAAAACAGACAAAAACTAATATTTCTTAAAACTAGAGCAGATTAAGCCCATTGGAGCAGCAGTTATTAGGCAAAGCTTTTGTGGGAAGGGAACTGCACTTTATTTTATAAGACAATAATTTGGGCAAAACCAGCGAGGAGAATCAGGTAGAGGAAACAATCAAGATTAGAAAGTAGCTGATTCACAAACAAAATATTCTGCTTCAAAACATTAAAAAATGCTAGTATAACAAACAGTGAAGCAAAACAAAAGGACACAGATCAAGGGAAATATTGCAAAGCCATATGTTTTGCACTTAAATTGTGGGGCAGGGACTGGGAACAATTCAGGTTTAACCATAGCCTCACACCTCCTAGTCTTATTTATTGAAGTAGTCAAGATTTCACCAACACTCCAGAAAAGTTGGATGGTTTGTTTCTTTGAGCGACTGCAGTCCTTGCAACAATTGTTCACCCATAATCACATTAGGCGAATTAACCTACAAACCTGCACGTCTTCGGAATATGGGAGAAAACCCGCTGCACCCGGAGAAAACCCACGTGGTTTCAAGCAGAATATACAAATAGCACCCGTAGTCAGGATCAAACCCAGGTCACTGGCGCTAGAAAGTGGCAACTCTACCATTGCGCTGCCCCTGATGAATATAATCTATTGTTAAATGGAAATCAGTGAGCTATAGATGGTTGCTTTTTCCAAGTCAGAGAAGGCTACCTTAGTTTGCCACTGTAAACTTGTCTAATAATGTTTCACAACTTGAAACAAGGATACGTTGGCTCAGACAATATTGTCCATTTCAAAACAAAGCATTCATAATTGTGCAAATATTATATTTCAAAAAGATCATGCAGGAACAGCCATGTTCACTTGCAGAAACAGGTGCACAAGGCTGGAAAGCAAGCTCATCTCAAGAGTCAGCTTTGACATCCAAAGTGAAGATGGGTGCAAACGAAATTGAACTCAAGGTATACTTTGGGTTTCTTATTGTCACGTGTACTGAGGTACAGTGAAAAGCTTTGTTTTTCATGCTATCCAAAACAACCCACGTCCATCATTTGAAGTAGAAGGAATAGGGGAGAGTGGGCTTTGGAAACATTATTTAAGTCCCCACCAAACTATATGACAACTCAAGAACAGGGTTAGAGAACCCAGGTCCATCAGTAACAGAGGAACACCCTCCCCACTCTAGGAATCAAAACAAAGGGAAAGCTATGCCTGACAGATTGATCACTTTGCCTTGATGAGCAGCACACTGGGCAAAGTATCAGTGGTTTAAGTGGACTTTACAATTAATTTGAATAAAGCTCAGTATACTTTTTGTTAGCTGTGTCATCTACAAATGATAATTTGGCACCAATATTTCGAAGGAATGGAAACTCAGCTTGCTCAGTCTCACCAAATTGCTGAAATGCTTTGTCAAAGGCAACATATTGCCGACTAATCAGTATTGCCTTGGGGTTATGATCCAGAAGCCACAAATCACTAATGACAAATATTAGAATCACAAGTTATTCAGGAAATTTGATTATTTTTTAAAAATTTGATACCTAGTTACCATACTACTACACAAACCTACACTTTAACGCGCTCATTTTTATTTGATAAGACAAACATCTTAGTGTTGCAATGTTAACAATACTTTAAAATACAAAATTGTTGTAACTGTCATTCATTTTGCAAGATCACAAGCAGACTCCCTCAATCCCAACATCAACCACACATTATGAAATCTCACCTTTCTGTAGGAGTCTTCTATTGTTGGGTCATACTTCTCAACAAATATTCCCTGAACAAACTGTACAGTCTGAAAAAGGAAAAAAAAGTTTAATATGCAGTAACCACATAAGATGGTTAGTTAATCCCATCTGGAGTAGTGTCCATTTCTGGGAAGGGAAAATTGCTCGGAGGGAAAAATAACATAAGTGGCACCTTGTCTATTTAGAACCGTAAGTGGTTGGCAAACAACAAGCATTGCCACAAAACCAAATAGGCAAGGGAACAGCTGTTGGAAGCAAATTCAGGGAAAAGACTCAAGGTCAAGAATTCAGATAGCATGACAGAACACTGACAAGCTACATGATAATGCACTACAAACTCCAGAGTTTGCAATGCAAGATATAAATTAATAGCAATGGTTTGGGAGATATAAAATTAAGTTGACTTTGAATAGCTATAAAGAGAGTTCCAATATGTAAACTGTTCTGAATCAAGTCTGAAAGACTGAATATATTGTGCATAGGTTATTAATTAGCAATGCCCTGGGGTTCTCCCAATTCAGAAAATCAAAACCATAAATCACTTACGGCAAACACTGGCATATTATTCAGGAAATTCAACTTGCTTTGAAAATTTGATTCTTGGTTATCTGATACAATTTAAATTATAAATCCAGCAATGCTATTTGAAACACAAAATCAAGTGGCTGTGGAGAAGATGGTTAACTATTTGGAGTCAATATTCAAGAAACATTTGAACAAAAGAAAAATTCCTTGCAAGTGCACTTCGTCCAGGCCGACCAACGATCATCGTACACTAGTTCTACCCTACATACTAGGGGCAATTATCAAAGGCGAATGAACCTACAAATCTGCACTTCTTTGGAATCTGGGAGGAAACTGGTGCATGCTTACAAACCCCACGCGGTTACAGGGAGATTGATTCTAAATGCGGGTGCTGTTTGTTCAAACTCAGGTCTATGGCTCTAATGAAGCAGGAACTCTATCATTGCACCACTGTGCTGCCCCTGCAAATATAATCTATTGTTAAATGGAAATCTGGGAGCTGTAGATGGTTGATTTCTCCAAAGCTTGAAACAGGGATATGTTAGCTTAGCTAATATTGTCCATTTTAAAACAAGCCTGTCAGAGCTATGGAAATATTATAATTCAAAAAGACCAGGCAGGAACAGCCATATTAAATTGCAGAAGCAGGTGCACGCCAGGAAAGGAAAGGTAGACAAAAATGCTGGAGAAACTCAGTGGGTGAGGCAGCATTTATGGAGAGAAGGAATAGGCGACGTTTTGGGTCGAGACTTCTTCAGAAAAGCAAGCTCATTTCAAGAGTAAGCATCGACATCCAATGTGAAGATGGGTGCAAATGAATTTGAACTCAAACAATATTTTATTATTTTCTTATATTTTCTTATATTTATTAATTTATTATATTTATTATTATGGGTTTATTATTGTCATGTGTACTGAGGTACAGTGAAAAACTTTGTTTTTCATGCTATCCAAACGGATCAGATATATATACACATAAATATAAGCATGTTAAACTCAAGTGCATTACATCGAGCAACGGGGAAGATAAAGTGCAGAGCCCCAGGTTTGATCCTGACGTAGGGTACACAAAAGGCTGGAGAAACTCAGCAGGTGCAGCAGCATCTAAGGAGCGAAGGAGATAGGCGACGTTTCGGGTCGAGACCCTTCTTCAGACTGGTCAGGGATCAGGGAAACGAGAGATATAGACGGTGATGTGGAGAGATAAAGAACAATGAATGAAAGATATGGAAAAAAGTATTGATGATAAAGGGAACAAGCCATTGTAAGCTGTTTGTAATGTAAAAATGAGAAGCTAGTGCGACTGGGGTGGGGGAGAGATAGAGAGAGAGGGAATGCCAGGGCCCAGCCTTTTGTGTACCCTCGATTTTCCAGCATCTGCAGTTCCTTCTTTAACACTTGATCCTGACGTAGGCTACTTTCTATAGTTTCCTCTGGGTGATGCGGTTTCATCCCACATTCCAAAGATGTTTGTAGGATAATTGACCTCTGTAAATTGAATCTAGTGTGTAGGGAGCGGATGAGAAAGTGAGATAACTGAACTAGTGAACAGGTGATCAATAGTTGGCATGGACTAAGGGCACCGAAGGGCCCGTTTCCATGCATTATCTCTAAACTATGGACATGTAGAATGAGGACAGGACAATTGGGATATCCTCATTCCTTAGGGAATGGTGGCTCCCCTCTTCCAACAGCGGACAAAGCGATGGGCAACAGAAAGAACCTGCAGCAGGCGAGAGAGGAGGGAGCCCCATGGTCAAGTGTCCTGTTGGTGGTGGCAGCCTGAAGCAAGCGCTGCCCCCAGGGCTACAACACTAGCCGCAACAACAGCGTCATCACCATGTAGTTGGTGAAGGGCTCACTGGTGCACCTTGCGAGCCGGGGATTGTGACAGACGCTGGAGCTGTATGTGGCTGGGGAGACGATGTCGGCAGTAAAACGAGGGTTTACTGTACTTGCAACTTTGTCATTTCTGACTCAAGATGACGTTTAAACATCACCATGTTTAAGATGCACTATTATCTCCTCTTTACAGCTAACAGTCTACTTATTTTCACTTTTCCATTGCAGTCCTAGCTGGTTTCTCTCATTCATAGTTGTTATTATTCATCTAAAACTCTAACCTTATTTAAACTCCCATTAACTACTTCTCCCATTCCCTCTATATTTACTGGTCAAGCATATCGTAAGATCACAATGGCACACCAATGGCAATTCCTCCTAGTGTTCAAATTCCTGTCATTTCACTCCTCCCCGATGTTGCAATATCCACATTTTGCGGACATTTTGGCAGCAGCAGGTAGACGTGACGGAGGAAAGCTGTTTCTACCCATCAGTGGGCAACGATCAATAATGGTGCATTGATCTTCCAAATTTTATTGCACTGATTAGAGTTCAAGTAATGCCAAAGTTGAGGTCCATTTCTAATTCCAAACAAAAGTGTAACAAGTTTTACCACCATTTGGGGCTATACATAATATTTGGTCAAAAATATTTAGGAATCCCACATGTTAAATCTACAACCCATTTGGTCTGTAGAGTTGATAAAGCAAGTTCTATCACTATAGAGGTGGCCATTACGACTTTCAAAAGGCATTTGGACAGATACATGGAAAGGAAGGGTTTAGAAGAACGTGGGTGCCAGAGTGCCAACTTGGTTAGCATTGACAAGACGAATCAAAGGACACACTTCCATGGTGTACAATTCCTAAATTTAAGTTAATGGAGAGGAAATATTACAGGTGAAAAAGATTTAAGTTTGCTTTTGCACAAATTCTAGATTTTATTCCAGTTTATATCCAAATTGCATACAATCTGGAAGATTTAGTGAAGTGCTTTAATCACAACATAGCATCTATTGTCCGGGCCAAATTAAATTCATCTCAGCATTTCTGATAATCAAATGATTTATATTACTGAAAGACAGATGAATGCCTTAGGATTGTTTTAACACAAGTAATATCTCCCAAATTAGTTTGCATTTATATAACATTTTATATCCACTGGCTATTCAAAATGCATTATTCATCTCATGAGTTATGCTCTGAAATACAATTACTGCTTATGATTGTGAAAGTGACAGCCAATTTGTACAGAGCATATTCCAAATAAAACCCAATTCTAAATGTTTTTGGCAGTTTTAGACCCTTTTCTTCCAATAACTCTTGGCTGGCAAGTTGTTTATGAACATTAAAAGCACTATGTATACAAAATAGCACATATTGATAAGATGCTAATAAAAAACTAAACATTGGCTGCAGGATCACAAACAAATCATTACAATGCCCAGATATTAGCTCATGAATAGAACTCTCCAATTCACTCATGTTAAGACATTTCCAATAGGTATTATAGAAACATAGAAACATAGAAGTTAGGTGCAGGAGTAGGCCATTCGGCCCTTCGAGCCTGCACAGCCATTCAATGTGATCATGGCTGATCATCCAACTCAGTATCCCGTACCTGCCTTCTCTCCATACCCCCTGATCCCACAAAGGCCACATCTAACTCCCTCTTAAATATAGCCAATGAACTGGCCTCAACTACCCTCTGTGGCAGAGAGTTCCAGAGACTCACCACTCTCTGTGTGAAAAAGTCTTTCTCATCTCGGAAGGGATGTAGCAGGGATGTAGCAGATTACACTGCTTGCAATATTCAAATCCAATCTCAACAAGATTGTCAAAAGAACTGCACTAACCAGTGCTTCTGATCATGGTCCCAGAAGGAATCATGGAATTTAGACCACTTTGGGAGAAAGAATGCAGCAAATGGAAGCAAAGTAAAAGCTCAAGAAATCATCCAAGCTTCTGGACACTTTCCAGTTGCCCATCTCACAGTATAGGGACATGATAAGATGTAGAAAGACACGTTCAATTTTACACATCATTTAGAATAAAACATCACCAAGAGGAATTTGCTTAGGTAAACTCAATGATTGCAGGCTAATCAGCCTTCCTTTATTGAAGGAAACAACTCGTGGCAAAATGAACTGCTGGGTTAAAAAGCATGGGCTAAGTAACAAATGTCATCATGGAAGTATTAAAGTCAAATCATGCTACATGACTAGTTGGAGTTATAGGATGAGAATAAGTGAGTTCGGTATTTCAACTGCACATGCACAGGTCATAAATCACTCGAGATAAACATTCTTGGCAGCTCAGCTTCTGCGTGTGTACAGACCTGCATTTCATTCGTAGTCAGGATCGAACCCGGGTCTCCGACGCTGCAAGCACTGTTGAATTGCTACTGAACCGGTCCCCGTCCCCTTCCGAGTGTCCTATCCCTGTCTGGGGGCGGCCGGAGATGTTCGGGGTGACTCTGCACTGACGGGACACCGGCCCGGAGCAGTGGTGGTCCCAGGCTTACCACCAGCGCGGAGAAGAATTGCTAAATCCACTGCTCCGGGCCGGTGTCCCGTCAGTCCAGGGCTGTCAGTAACCCGGAGGGGCAGGCCGAACTGGAGTTAGCTCAGATTATGGGAAGGTGAATAGGATGGAGAGGAATGGCCTAATTTTGCTCCCGTCTTATGGATGAGAATGACACTCATAGACAGTGAAGATGGTTATTAAGAATTACAACAGGATCTGGATCAGCTGAGCAAGTGGGTGCAGGAATGGCAAATGGCGTTTAATTCAGGCAAGTGTCAGTATTACATTCTGGGAAGTCAAACCAGGACAGCACCTTCAGTGAATGGGAGTATTGTAGAGCAGAGGGACGAGGAATACAAGTACATAGTTTCCAGAAATTGGTGTCACAGGTAGATAGTGTGGTGAAGCAAGTTTTTGGCACAATGGCCTTTAATCCAGGAATTGAGCATAGAATTTGAGATGTTATGTAACAGCTTTACAAGATGCTGGTGTGGCAGAATTTGGAGTATTATGTTCTGCTTTGGTCACCCTGATCTCGTAAAGATACCATTAATCTGGAAAGATTAGAGAGATTTACAGATGTTGTCAGGACTCAATGCACTGAGCTACAGGGAGAGGCTGGGCAGCGTGCGCTGGAGGCAGAGGGATTATCCTATGGAGGTGTATAAAATCAGGTCTGATGAAGGGTTTCGGCCCGAAACATTGCCTATTTCCTTCGCTCCACAGATGATGCTGCTGCACCCGCTGAGTTTCTCCAGCACATTTGTCTATCTTCGATTTTCCAGCATCTGCAGTTCCTTCTTAAAAGAATCTGAAGAAAGGTTTCAGCCCGAAACGTTGCCCATTTCCTTTGCTCCATAGATGCTGCTGCACCCGCTGAGTTTCTCCAGCACTTTTGTCTACCTTCGATTTTCCAACATCTGCAGTTCCTTATTAAAAATTGTATAAAATCAGGCGGGGAATAGATAGGGCCACTGAGTTTTCCTCACTCTTCCCCCACCACCCACAGTAGGGTAATCAAGTAGGCAAGGTGAGATAAGAACAATTAAATAAGAATCTGAGGGGCAAGCGTATGGAACAAGCTGCCAGAGGAAGTAGTCGAGTCAGGTCCAATAACAACTTTTAAAAAGGCATTGGAATAGGTGTGAGATAAAGGTTTAGATTGATAGAGGTCAAATACGGCAAATGGGGTATCTTGGTCAGCATGGATAAGTTAGGGCAACGGGCCTGTTTATGTGCTCTATGGTTAAACTACCTTAGAAAAGGTATAATATTGTGTAATTTTAAAACCAAGATCAGTGATGTATCAGGACATCTGAATGCATCGGGGGGATGTTGAAGTCAAAACATGTTTTTCAAACCTAATAGAATACAAAGGGATAATTACGCAACATTGTCATATCTCTCAGTTGGGATAATGAATTCAATTCTGTCAACCTCAGAATTCAGAAGAGATCAAGCTGAATGGGACAAGGGATAAGCAGCTTTAGTTATGCCTGCAGACCTGAAATATTGTTAGGATCTGCTTAAAAGCAGAAAAGTTTGATAGGTGTTCAAAATCAAAAAGCATCCGCTGGAGTAAATAAGATCAAACTGTTTTACAGTACAAAAGATCAGTTACCCGAGGACAAACAGGGGAAAAAGAGAATGAGAACTTTGAAAAGTTATGATCTAAATTACACTTCCTGAAAGGGTTGTATACATCTATTAAATTAAGGGACAAGGCAGCAGAGTAGATTTGCTCGACTAAACAGTCAACATGGGCAGAAGGGTCAAAATAACCACCCTCACTTTGCCATTTTAGAATATTTAATACTGGTGGTAACAGAATTGGATGAGTGTTGCACCAGAGATGGAACAGATATGGGAGAATTTCTCAGGGAAAGGAAAAAAAAAAAAAAAAAGAGGAACTATAGTCAGATGGGTAGCACAGCTGATAGAGCTGTTGCCTCACAGAATCAGAGACCAGGGTTCGATCCTGACCTTGAGTGCTGTCTGCATGGAGTTTGCATGTTCTCCTTGTGGCCAGATGGGTTTCCTATAGGTGCTCAGGCTTCCTCCCACATCCTAAAGATGTGCAGGTTTGTAGGTTAATTGTCCTTTGTAAATTGCCCCTAGTGTGTATGGAAAGTGGGATTAGATAAAACTAGTATGATCGGGTGATTGAAGGTCAGCGTGGACTTGGTGGTCAGAAGAGCCCGTTTCCATGCTCTTTCTCCAAACTAAATTAAGCAGCTCAACAATGATTCACGTAGACAGAACATAGCCCCAAGTAACATAACAGATTTACAAATCCTTCCATTGGGCTTTGGAATAAACGTAGAGTGCAATTCGGGACTAGTTTCCTTATTCATACTCACCAGCGCAGACTTTCCCACACCTCCCGAGCCAAGGACGACCAGTTTATATTCGCGCATCCTGTGACGTTGCTACACAGCGTCACTATCTGAAAATGAAAAAGAATGTGCTTAGAAAAGGATGTTTGTATGCTACAATGCTAATTTTTTAATATACACATCCTATTCATATTTCCATCTTGCCCTGAGATCTCCCCATTTTGAAGTTGCAACCGTACAATAATGAATACACTTAAATAACTTAATTAGCAGTACAACACTGGCGTTCTGATGTTGCATGGATACCATATTGATAGAAGTTTCTCATTCCATAAACAGCTTCTTGCAAATCAATTTTCATTTGGCAACGTAACGAATTACTGTTGCACAAAAAACTAATCAATGACGAGTAAATACAATCTTCAACCAAGTTGAAGATATTTATGTAATAGTCTGCTAATATTTTAATCTAAGAGTTAATGCCAGACACAGTATTCAAGTTATTACTTTCTCCCAATTCAATTACCTTTGGAGAAATGTCTGTCTTTAACAGAGCCTGATAATTACAAGTCAAGAAAAAAACAAGCCAACTAAAGTAGCAGCCCAGTTCTTTTGTCATAATGGAACGCTACAATCTTTTGATACTAACAATGCTGCAATGTCAAGCAAAATGCACATGCTAGATAAAATGGATGCTACATTATGACAAGTACCCGAGGGTTAAATGGAAAAATTGAATGAAAAATACAAGCTGCTCCGAACTTAAATCAGATCGATTGTGTCAGATTCCAAGACTGAAAAAGCTTACATTGGGTTTTTTTTTAAAATCACACTGGGGTGTAAAATGATTAGTAATTTTATTAGCAGAATCCTGCTTGGGGAAAGAAAATGCAAATCTGAGCTATATTTCACCAGAGGAAAAGGTGGAAGTTGAATGAGGAAATGAAGATAAAGCTTAAAATATGTGCCAAATATCACCTTCACCAGGTATTAATATGTTAACAACTAAATTGATGCCCTAAAGACACTAATTATAATTACATATAGCACTCAAAATCTCATACATATCCCACAGAAATCCAGCAAATTATGCTCCATACGATGGGAACAACACTGGTCATGATGGATTCTTCCTCGAGTAATTTATGCACATATAGCTGCATAGTGCAAGTACTTTTCAAAATGAGATGTGACACCCAACTACTCTGGATTTGGTATCCTGCTAAAATGCACATTTATTGCATGCTGTAGCAGCCTACTTCAAAACCAGGAAGCCCTAATCAGCATGAACACTGTGCAGACAAACCATTCTGAAAAAAATGTCATTAAAATACAGTTTTAAAAATGGTCTTTACACCTTATTGTACATTTCCTAGCGATGCTGTTTACTGAATGTACTTAACAATTAAACACAGATTTATGGCAATGCACAAAGATTTTTGCTCAGTTGACATACCAAGTTACGATCTGGAATTTACTGCCAGATACAAATGGTAGTAATAGTTGCAAATAGAAACTTTAAAATTGTAATTGTAGGTACACTGAAGGAAACATTTTCAGGGCCATCCAGGACAGGAAAATCAACTAGATATGTTTTACAAAGAGCTGACACAGCTATGTTAGAACCAGTCTTTTTTTTTACCCTGCTTGAATGTCACATGAAAAGTGCATCTATTCAAAATCATCCCACAATTTAAGACTAATCCTCTTTTGCAACAATACTTATTCAGACATCAATGTGGAAAAGGGGAGATGCAGCGAGACCTGGGTGTCATGGTACACCAGTCATTGAAAGTAGGCATGCAGGTGCAGCAGGCAGTGAAAAAAGCAAATGGTATGTTAGCTTTCATAGCAAAAGGATTTGAGTACAGGAGCAGGGAGGTTCTACTTCAGTTGTACAGGGTCTTGGTGAGACCACACCTGGAGTATTGCGTGCAGTTTTGGTCTCCAAATCTGAGGAAGGACATTATTGCCATAGAGGGTGTGCAGAGAAGGTTCACCAGACTGATTCCTGGGATGTCAGGACTGTCTTATGAAGAAAGACTGGATAGACTCGGTTTATACTCTCTGGAATTTAGGAGATTAAGAGGGGATCTTATAGAAACTTACAAAATTCTTAAGGGGTTGGACAGGCTAGATGCAGGAAGATTGTTCCCGATGTTGGGGAAGTCCAGGACAAGGGGTCACAGCTTAAAGATAAGGGGGAAATCCTTTAAGACCGAGATGAGAAAGACTTTCTTCACACAGAGAGTGGTGAGTCTCTGGAACTCTCTGCCACAGAGGGTAGTTGAGGCCAGTTCATTGGCTATATTTAAGAGTGAGTTGGATGTGGCCCTTGTGGCTAAGGGGATCAGAGGGTATGGAGAGAAGGCAGGTACGGGATACTGAGTTGGATGATCAGCCATGATCATATTGAATGGCGGTGCAGGCTCGAAGGGCTGAATGGCCTACTCCTGCACCTAATTTCTATGTTTCTATGTTTCTATGAAAAAACATTCAAAGCTCTTGTTAATATCTTAGCTTTCAAAAGCCTGATATGGTGATAATAGTCAAAAAGCTGCAGTTACTCAGGGGGTCAGAAAGCTGGAGTTACTCAGGGGGGCGTTGCGGGTCGACACCCATCTTCATAACCAAAGTTGTGTTCTCTCGTTCGCTCTCACTCTCACACAAAAAATAATATATAGCGCTGAGGTACAAACCACCCAAGCGAAATATGAGGTGCCGCTCCTCCAATTTCCAGTGGTCCTCACTCTGGCCATGGAAGAAAGGTCGGATTCGGAATGGGAGGAGGAGTTGAAGTGCTGAGCCACCGGGAGATCAGGTTGGTTATTGCGGACCGAGCGGAGGTTTCCGGCGAAGCAATCGCCAAGCCTACGCTTGGTCTCACCGATGTAGATCAGCTGACATCTAGAGCAGCAGATGCAATAGATGAGGTTGGAGGTGGTGCAGGTAAACCTTTGTCGCACCTGGAACGACTGCTTGGGCAGCACCTCATATTTCGCTTGGGCAGTTTGTACCCTAGCGGCATGAACATTGACTTCTCTAATTTCAGCTAGCCCTTACTGTGTCCTCCCTTTCTCAGCTCTCCCTCAGCCCTCTGGCTCCTCTTATTTTCTTCTTCCTGCCCCTTATCTCTTGGCACATTCATTCTGATCGATACCAACAAGCCGATTTGAAAATTGCTTCAAAACAGTTGACTGCAATTAATCCTCTTCCAATGTCCTACAATTATTAAGTTCTTCATTGCCAGAAGCGTTTTACATCTTCTACTTCTTTCAAATTGATTAATGGTATTTTGAAAGGGCTACTAACACAGGTAAATGAAAACAACTAGATGTCAGAAATCCGAACAATGCTGAAAAATGAAAATATCACGAGTGGAAGGGGTATTTGGAGAAATACATTACTAAGAGCAACTGCACTTTGGCCTACAGGGTGTAATAAAAAGCATTGCAAGATTAAATCTCAAAGTGAGATGCGAGACCAATGTTGTGTAATCAATGACTCTATATGCACCTCCCTTTGTCTTGGCTTTAGTATTTAAACTACAAATCTTTCAAACAATCTAAAATTGCAAGTGTTCTTCTCTAAACAACAGAAATCTACTTTTACTATTTCTCTCCAATGTTACCTTCAAAAAGATTATCTTATCAAACTCTTTCAAAGCCAGAACCCGCAGACATTTTAAATATTTCCCAATTGGTGGTTTTCTCACTGTGACCTTTGGATTCCTTTCCCTCTCTGCATTGCAGAACACTTATTTGTTCCGTTGTTGGCAATTTCTTCCCACAATGTTAACAATTTTCTCCAGAAAATAGACTTTTTATAGTAGTGCATCCCATCCCGATTTAATTCAAACAGCGAGGCATACTTTGTGGGCAACAGGGCTAGATAATCTTTTGGTGCTCAAAATTCACTGGAAAGAGGGAAAAAAAATTGTTGTGATACAGCTTGGAATAAACAATGAATTACATGTTTACATTCTACAAGCTGAATCTTGGCAAACCCAACGAACAGATCAGCTCTTTTATTTTACAAAAGCAGAATGACATCACTCACCAATTATCTTAGGTTATACAGTAGCCTCTTGGCAAAAAAAGTTCTTTCCATGTACGGTCATAAAACTGCACAAGTGAAAGAGAGTTGTGAGAGGAAAAGAGCATGGCTCACCATTTTGTTCCTACATTTTACTATTTGAGATTGTGTGAACATTCCATTGCCAGGAGATTTTTCATACTTGCAAGTTTTTTAATTATCATTGCTGTTTTTCACTTAGGAATTTTTTTAATGTAAATTTCAAACAATCTAGTCATGTGACATTAAGCTACAAAGGCAGCGTGGGGAAGAGAGAGCGGCAAGATAAAAGGTGAGGGAGGAGGGCAAATCATGTATACACTTTATTTCACAGTCATAATGTTAAAATGAACCTGTGGCACTGAAGCGACTTCAGAGCAAATTGATGCAAATTAATATCCCATCAGTCTCTTTCTGGAAATGGAACGAGCATAAGGTGCAGCATTTTAATCAAGGCCGCAAGAAATTAAGAGTTGTGGACCAGCCCAGTGTCTCCCATTAACATCGCCTCTTTGCTTTCCTAATCCACCCCCCTTGGAACGCAGCCAACATAATCAAGGAACATTCACACCCTGGACATTCATTTTTCTCCCATTTAAAGTCAAGCAGATATTAAAGTAGAAAGCATATTCTACCAGATTCAAGAGGACCTTCTTCTCTGCTGTTACCAGACATTTGAACAGACCTCACACATGCCAAGGATGAATTCCCGATCTTCCAACCTTGTTGCAGCCCTTGCACTTTAAAATATGCACTATCTATTGTTATAACACTACATTCTGCACCGTTTCCTTCTCATTTTTGCACTACCTTCAATGATTTGTAGAAACAAGGAACTGTAGATGTTGGTTTACACAAAAGGACACAAAGCACTGGTGTAACTCAGCCAGTCAGGCAACATCTCACGAGAACAAGGATAGGTGATCTTTTGGGTCGGAATCATTCTTCGCGTATGATATGCCGAGGGAGCACGCCAACAAAGTTGTTCATGTACCTCGCTATGGTGAAAATAACCCCTACCAGCAACAAACTTCTGATGAGCTACAGCTTCAGCTGTAGTTATAAATTAAGGACAGCCAGATATTCTTGGATTATTCAGATACAAAACAGTAATCTTTTTGGTTGGAAGGAAGGTATTTTAATCTCATTAAGATACTTACAGGTATAATTTGCAAGTAAAATTATATGCAACCACCAAAACTGGCACAGGAGTTTTCTACAGAAGGCAGATGATTATATAATTAATGGAGTGAATGAAGTCAATGAATACGAGAACACAAAACAAGAGTACAACAAGACACAAAGTCTGGAGTAACTGAGCAGGTCAGGCAGCGTCACTGGAGAACTTTGATAAGTGACATTTCAGGTTGAAACCCTGTTCCTACAAAGTAGGAGCAATCCAACAGGCCACTTAAGCCAGCTCCGCCTTTCAGTATGATTATAGTTGATCTATGCTGACCTAAACTCTTCTGTGACAGGTCCAGAGAAGCCTCAATCTTTTCAATATTTATCTATTTCCACCATAAGCCTGATGAACCGGCCACAACAACCCTCAGGGGCTGCGAAAATATCTTCACTGCTCTAAAGGAAGACATTTCTCCACCTTGGGTTTTACATAACCAACTCCTTATTTTGTAACTACATCCATTTGTTCATGATTCTTTCACAAGTGAAATCATTCCAACATCCACCCTGTCAAGTCACGCAATGTATCTCCTAAATTTTCTGGCCCTTATTGCACAGGATAACCTGCTTATCCCAAGTATTAGCCTGGTAAATCTATTTTACTTGTCACCCATTGCTATTCCAGGTAGTTCTGCTATAATGCGAGAGTTGAATCCCCTAGAGACCTAGCATTATAGAAAATCTTGTTGCAAAAACAATTGTGTTTGAAGAAATTGGGGGTTTAGGGGCTGTTTTAGACACGGAATGACAATTTTATACCACCTGGAGAATTTGTAAAAATAAATAGCTAGGAATATTCCAAGCTAAAAATACTAAAGGTGCCCATTACATTGTTTAGAGTAGCATTGCACGTGTCTATAGAAGTGATTCTTGTCAATTTTAGTGACCACTTGCAGTGAAACTGGCACTATTCTAAAGAGGCAATGGCAACTGATTACTACAGAGTGGTTACATAGAAAGAGTTCTTCTTTCCTTAGACAGCTTTTTTACCCAGCTTATCAAACCCTGAATATATTTTAAGTGGTTCTCCAATACCTGATCAAAACTGCATCATAACCAATTCAGCCCATGTAATACAAATTAAATTGCATCATATAAAATGTGCGATTATAGAATCATAACTGGCATCATAGCAGAACGGCCAGTAGATATTTTAAGGGAACCACTATTTATTTGACTTTACAAGTACTATTCTATTCATGCACTAAAACACATAAATCCCTCCAAATGGCACCAATTTGTAATCTTTCTACATTTAAAAAACAATCCACCATTAGATTCCTTTTACCAGATGTATGACCTGACACTTCCCCACATTAGATTCCATTTGCTGTGTTCTTTTCCAATCAGTTTATCTACATCCAGTTATCGAATCAATGTCCTCATCACAATTTACTCTTCTACTCATTTTCATACCAGCAGCAAACTTGGAGAGCTTGCATTCCGTTCCCACCTCCAATCATTAATTATTGAGTCAATAATTGATGGACAAATATCAATTCCTGAGATACTCTAGTTACATTTCTCCAGCATGAATCTATTTATTTCATTTTCTATGATAGCCAGTTTACAATCCATGCTAAAGCATTTTTGCTAAAACCTTGGGGTCTTAATGCATCAGTTATCAATCGTATCACCCAGAGGCTTATGATGGAGCATATGGGAGATCTTTGAAGCCTGCAAGATATCTGTCACGTCATTCTGAAGATGAGGAACATAAAGGCTGTGGGCAATGATGGAATCCCAGCCAAGAATCTAAAGGAAGATGGAGCTGACCTTCTGCACCTCATCCATGCCCCAATCTTTAAAGTTCTGGCAGAAGGAACCTGTGTGTAAAGGATATCTGAGATGCCCAAATTGTCACCATCTTTAAACAAAGGACAGGGTAGACAGTGGAAAGTATAGAGACATCTCCCTACTATATACTATCAGAAAGATAGTGTTCTTTCCAACCAAATCCCAATGCGGCTTCTACCCAGCCAGAGGCATAACAGACAACATTTTCTCGGTCTGACAGCTACAAGAGAAATGCAAGGCAAAAAACAACCACTGAACATGGCTTTCATGGATCTCACAATAGCTTTTAATTTTAAATAGGCAGGTCTTTCTGGCTAATTATGTAAAAATTTGGATGTCCTGAAAAATGCACCACGGTGCTGAGACTGTTTTGTAACTATGTCTGCAAATAGTCTCACAAAAAAAATGGCTTCAAGGATCCCTCTCATTCAGACTATGCCCTCTTCTCACTACCATTGGACAGTAGGTACCGAAGCCAGAAGTTCCACACCACAATTTTCAGGAACAGCTGCTTTCCAACAACTATCAGTTTCTTGAACCTTCATGCATACCCCTAACTTTATCTTGGCAACAACGGACTAGACTTTGTAAATGATGCCAAAACATGGTGCCTCTTGCATTCATGCTCAGTAGACTATTTCTGTACACTTTGCTAATTGGGGATGTGCTCAGGTATGACAATACTTTACAGGACTGTATGTACTGTATGTACAAAAATAATTTAATTTAACTGTGCAATAAAAGTACCATTGTGCACTACAGACCACCTCTTACACTACCATGGACATTTCTAATTGTGACTTTTTCCATTAATGCCATGTTTTCTTTGCTCGTTTTTTTTCTTTTCAGTCTTGGAGAATTTGTGAAATTTACATTTTGCATGTTAGTATGATCAAGTGCCTCACATTCCCATACCTTTTGAAAATACAACACCAAATGCCAATCCTGGTTTTAATCCAGTAATTTAAAGTGATTTAGATCTTATTAAAATACTGAATTCGCTTGGCATTTAGCTGCAACATAAATCCATCGACAATTAGGCTGAATCACCTTGTGATCCATGTACACAATCATGAAATAAAAAGCAACAATCTGTTCCAGGAAGCAAAATGGTAGATGCTCAATTGAAAAATAAAATCACTTAAGAGCATGGCACTGTGTAGTTGGCAGACATTTAAAAATTGCTTCAAAACATTGAATGCAGGAAAATCTGATGTGCATGTGTGGTTAGTATGCACCCAAGATTAATTCTTCCCAGTAGGTGCAATAAAATTGAAGGCGTGCACCACCAGACTTTGAAATAGCATATCCCCCTTTGTTGGTTACACAAAAAGCTGGAGGAACTCAGCGGGTGCAGCAGCATCTAAGGAGCGAAGGAGATAGGCGACGTTTCGGGTCGAGACCCTTCTTCAGACTGGTCAGGGATCAGGGAAACGAGAGATATAGACGGTGATGTGGAGAGATAAAGAACAATGAATGAAAGATATGCAAAAAAGTATAGATGATAAAGGGAACAAGCCATTGTAAGCTGTTTGTGGTGTGAAAATGAGAAGCTAGTGCGACTAGGGTGGGGGAGGGAGATAGAGATAGAGGGAATGCCAGGGCCCGAGGGCTGAGGGAGAGGTGGGAAGGGGAGGAGACAGCAGGGGTTAACAGAATTGAGAAAATTCAATGTTCAAGCCCAAAGGATGCAGACTCCCCAAGCGGAATATGAGGTGCTGTTCCTCCAACTTGCGGTGTTGCTCACTCTGGCCATGGAGGAGGCCCAGGACCGAGAGGTCGGATACGGAATGGGAGGGGGAGTTGCAGCACCTCATATTCCGCTTGGGGAGTCTGCATCCTTTGGGCTTGAACATTGAATTTTCTCAATTCTGTTAACCCCTGCTGTCTCCTCCCCTTCCCATCTCTCCCTCAGCCCTCGGGCCCTGGCATTCCCTCTATCTCTATCTCCCTCCCCCACCCTAGTCGCACTAGCTTCTCATTTTCACACCACAAACAGCTTACAATGGCTTGTTCCCTTTATCATCTATACTTTTTTGCATATCTTTCATTCATTGTTCTTTATCTCTCCACATCACCGTCTATATCTCTCGTTTCCCTGATCCCTGACCAGTCTGAAGAAGGGTCTCGACCCGAAACGTCGCCTATCTCCTTCGCTCCTTAGATGCTGCAGCTCCCGCTGAGTTTCTCCAGCTTTTTGTGTATCCCCCTTTGTTATCAGGTTCTGAATGTTCCTTCCATAAGGACATTGAACTTTGTCTAAGGAACAATGTTGAGAACTATACTCTGCGCTCTGTATCTTCCCCTTTGCTCTACCGGACTAGAGTTTAAATTGATTGTATTTATGTATAGTATATCTTAACTGTTCTGATCGTACAAACCAAAGCATCTCTCTGTACCTCAGTACATGTGATAATAATAAACCTAATCCTGACTAAAGTCAAAGTTAAAGTCAATTTTATTCGTCACATAGAAAGTCATCAAGTCCCAAGCATGGGCCTCCTCCACGGCCAGAGTGAGCAACACCGCAAGCTGGAGGAACAGCACCTCATATTCCGCTTGGGGAGTCTGCATCCTTTGGGCTTGAATATTGAATTTTCTCAATTCTGTTAACCCTTGCTGTCTCCTCCCCTTCCCACCTCTCCCTCAGCCCTGGGGCCCTGGCATTCCCTCTATCTCTATCTCTCCCCCACCCTAGTCGCACCAGCTTCTCATTTTCACACCACAAACAGCTTACAATGGCTTGTTCCCTTTATCACCGATACTTTTTTGCATATCTTTCACTCATTGTTCCTTATCTCTCCACATCACCGTCTATATCTCTCGTTTCCCTGATCCCTGACCAGTCTGAAGAAGGGTCTCGGCCCGAAACGTCGCCTATCTCCTTCGCTCCTTAGATGCTGCTGCACCCGCTGAGTTTCTCCAGCTTTTTGTGTACCCTCGATTCTCCAGCATCTGCAGTTCCTTCTTTAAAAAAAATGTGAATAATGTGAGTAGGCATCACAATCAGTATGAATGAGGTGGGCCTGCTTGGGGACGATCAGCCATGAACGGCGGTGCTGGCTCGAAGGGTCGAATGTCCTCCTCTTGCGCCTATTTTCTATGTTTGTGTGCTGTATGGTTCCATGAAAGGCGGTCTTTAAGAAATTCAAACTGCAATTTTCAGTAGCTAGCAAATAGCTTGGCTCAAGAACATTAGCCAATTAATGTATCCAGTTAAATACACATTTGTTTGCATTTTATTCAAAGTTAGCATCATCACTTTGCCTGCTTCCAGTTCACATTAATGTCAGAAGCACCAACAGATTCATGAACTGCTACTTTCCTACAATTATCACATTCTGTAACCAAACTGTACAATTATAATCTTAGAATGGAAGAATACCATGAACTGGTTTCAACCCCTCCCCTTCCCCTTGTACCTTTACAGTTTTTGTGCTTTTTACTGCACTGTCCATGTTAGAAATTATGTACAATTTGTTTTAGTGTTTGTCAGAGTTTGTGCCTGTGATGTTGCTGCAAACAAGATTTCTCACTGTACCTGTATTTCAGTTCTTGTGTATATGACAACAAACTCAACTTGACATAGCACAACTAAATACACGATTAGGCAATTGCTGTATTATGAAATAACCTCCATTTGTTTGCTCTCATTTAGCAGTAGCACAGAATTGCATGTGTCTAATACTCTTTCATGACAAATGTACTTCAATAATCCTAATTCCTTTTTAAAAGCATACTTCAAGAATCGCAATAGTCATCTTGTTAGATCGTCCTGCTGGTCTGAAAACCTGTTTCCACTCCAGTTCCGTGAGTTCCAAGATGGCCAATAAGGCCTATGTGAGACTTCATATTGCACTACTTCTGACACTAATGTTGGGGTTCTGTGTGCTCCTGACACATGCACGCATGGTTCTCACTGCCATTCCTAGCGAGTCTCCAATAAGTGATCATAGACCAGGCATTCCAAACATTTAGTGGCGAATCTTAGCTTTCCAAGACAGCTTTGAGCACATCGATACATTTCTTCTATCCACCTGATAATCTTTACCAGGGCAAAGCATTTTTTCCCAGAATCAGTTGCCCAAATATCTGAGAAAAGATGGCCATAACTGCTTCAGAAGAACAGAGGAGTCTGCGATTAGTTGGTCAGTAGATCAGGATCTTTCGTAAAGGACTCCAGAACTCCCCTCAAATTTAGCAGAGATGCATTAGACAAGATCAAAATAGATGGTTAATTATGCCAAGTTTTCCTTCGAATTGTCACACAATTAACTTTATATTCAGAGGATAAAATCCATATACAATTTAGGAAACAGTTCTTCTGCCACTGGAGAAAGCAGGCGAGGACTCTGGCAGTGAGTTTCCAAGACAAGATGGAGATACCTCTTTAGTTTTTCCAATCAGGTTTCTTTTTATGGAAAAAAGTTGAGACGGATGTATCTCTAGTATCTCCTGGCATGGCAATCTCTTCTCTAACTCTCAACTTTGGCCTGCTTAGAATGCAGAGATCTGGACCAATGGCCCAGACTAAAATTAAAAATCAGTCTCCTCAATTCAAATCAAACTTTAATAAGAATGATAACCCAAGTATGAGAAAAACAACTGGCTAAGCTCCCATTAAAAGGCAGAGGAGGCCTTATCGAATTGCATTAAATATTTAGTCAAAATGGTCTTAAAGATAAATCTTTGAATCTCTCTTTTGCTGACTATTCCACAGTACTCACAGTTCCCCAAAAAACTGACCAACTGCTGTGCCACTGCACAGCTTCTTCAGCCAATTTGGATAAAATATTCCAAAGAGTCCCGAACCTCTGGAGAAGAAATTTCTAATTTGTCCCAAATGGTCAATCCTTTGAGACAAAGGCTTTTAGCTAGGATGAACAGTATCCATTTATCATTGCTATCAAGCTTCATACGTTTCAATGTTTGGGAACATTGGAATGCACCAGGGTAGACGACCAGACTAAACCAAGTAATAATTAGGCACCTTCAATATACCACGTGTAATACTTGATAACTAGAACTCAAAACAATGCAAAGTCTGAAAAATAATGCAAATCCAAATATCATACCAGAAGTTAGATATGCATTTACCAAATGGGAAAAAAAATCATAAGGGAGACTCATCTTCTACTCTCAAGACATCTATGGCAATTTCTGATTCACTATTGTTAAGAGTTCTGCACTACCAATGGCTAACTAAACTACAGTTGACTCACCGGTGACAATCCCACAAAGCCAACTACACACATCTAATTCATTCATTTTAACAAACTGAACATTTCAATTTCTTTGCACTGTTGCTAGCATTAAAAAAGAACTGCATTCACAACAGCATTTCAAGTAGAAAAAAATCTGACTCTTAAACAACCATTCACACTAAAAATTAATACCACTTAAAAAAAAAATTTGTACTCTACTTGTACAAAAAAATGTGTACTGCCATTGATAAGCCCAATGTGCAAGGATGATTCTTTACCTTCCCTTCATTCAAAAATTGCCAGATAAACATGGAAAACAGTCAAGAGCGATCTCACACAATAAACTAAAGAGTTACAGTTTTAGCAACATTGCTAATTGACAAATGATAGTTAGATCAAAAGGACCCTTCACCTCTGCACCACACCCTAACAAGCTATGAACACCAGAATACAACCAACATAGCTCAGTAATTGCTGGAATTCTTCCCTGCACAAAGCACTTCTCAATCTAGTATGCTTAACACACACAAGGAAAACTCCAATATTATTGAGTTTCATGTAGTTTATGCAAGATTGCAAGATTTTGCATACATTACAAACTTGGCGGCAACAGAAATATCTTCTACAGTATAATTGATTATTGTTTCCATCACTACCAAAATGTTCTATCATTAACCAGAGATTTAGTTCTTCTGGCTGGAGCTAAATAATGGCAGTGTACTGAGCCCACTCCTTGGCTGTCTGACAATTAATTGCCATTCTCATGCTCACTTGAAGTTGAATTTGCATGTCATTTTTGTCTCAGACATCAAGTTGTGCAATTCATTCCTCAAGCAAGTTAGATAACCAATCATCCTCAATAAGTATTTTGCCAATTAGAAAACCAAATTAGAGTGCACTGTTAATCTGGCATTTAAAAAAAAGATTAAACATACAGCCCCAATGAAAGATGATGTATTTTAAAAGACTAATGAGAGAAGAAAAAGCATAACATTCTTAAACGTATTATTTCAATGCAGTAAATGCCAAAGTACTGCAAATGTCAAATAATGATGCCAAACAATTGGTTGGTAGGATGAAGGATGATATTAGATTGGTCAATTGATTCTGGCATTGTGAATGGCACATCAGCAGGTGTCAAGCTTTCACTAGGGGATATGAGACAACAGCAACATGATTCATGTTTTTTTTGGATGCCAACTGCTTCTTGAACACTACTCTAAAGTGAGAAAACTTGAATATTTATTATCCTATAAAACTTGGTCCTGTTAAAAGGCAATAATTCTTGGCATTAATTTTAAGTCTAATTTGTTATGCAAAAATGGAACTGCTGTAAAGTTTAGAGCTAGAGGCCAACAAAATGGAGGATATCCACTGGTTTCAGCAATACAGCAATGGCAGACACAAAATGCTGGAGTAACTGTTCAAGTTACTCCAGCATTTTGTGTCTACCTTCAATTTAAATCAACATCTGCAGTTCTTTCCTACACGTGCTTAATCAGGAATGCTCAAGTGGAAAGGGAATCTTCAGAGTATCAATTTGAAAAAGGTCTGACAAAACGTCCTTCAACCCAAGATGTTAACCATTCCCTTCCATAGATGCTGCCAAGCCTGGCTTACAATGGAAAAAAAGAAAAACAATAGAGTCACAAATACATATTATTTCAGTCATTCAAGTCAAAATAAAAATGAGGGTGGAATTTCCCGTAGTTGAAAGTAGTGGCCATCCATTGTTCCTCCGAAAAATCTACTTCCATCCACTGGTGATTAGAACACACTGGGGTAAACCAATATTTATTACTTGTCTAAGTTTTAAACCATGAATTATTCCTGCATTCTAGAGTTATGGCATACTTAAAAATTGAATAGTTTACATGTGACTAATCATGTAGTATAAATCTGCTAATGCTGAGACTGAAACAAAAACAGAACATTTTAGAAATAGTCATGCGAAGCATCTGCAGAGAATAGAATCAATGCTTCAGAAGTGCAAAAAAGCATGTTTAAGTTGCAGAGATGAAGAGCAGTGAAGAAAATGGGTCCAGGCAATTATTACTTTTAGTTTTTGCAATTATTAGTGTGAAACAAAACGTTGGAACTCTCAAATGCAGAGTACAACAGCTACTGGAAATACCCAGCAGATCCGACAAAGTCAACCTGATGCAGTAAGCAGGGAAGTCAGGCTACCTGAAATCAGCAGAATTCAATCAGTTCAAATTGGCAACACCTTCTCCTCGCTGACCATCAGTACAGGGGCACCTCAGGGCTGCTTGCTCAGTCCACTACTTTCGCCAAACCCATGACTATGTAGCCATAGTCCCAATGACACCTTTAAATTTACTGACAATACCGTCATTCAAACGAATGACAGGTAACGAGTCAGAGTACAGGGGGGAGATTGATAATCTGGTTGAGAGGCACAAGAGCAATCTTACTCTCGCATTAGCTCGATGAAGGAGTTGATTATTGACTCCAGGGAGGTAATGAAAAGGAACCATGCACCTGCCTTCATTGCAGGATGGCAGTGGAGTCAAATGAGATCCATCTTTGATCTGCACATGCAGTCACAAGAAAGATCACAGCAATTGTACCTCCTTAGAATTTTGAGGTTCAGCGTGTTGCCGCATACGCTATTCAACTTACACGAGTGTAAGTGGACTGCCTGGTTACCCAAGTCTGGTTCAGTAATTTGAATGATCAGGGACAAAGGAAGCTGCTTGGAGTCGTGGACATTGTGCGGTCAATCGTAGGTATCAACCTCCCCACCAGAGAAGGGATCAAAGACCCACAGCACCCTTGTCACACTCTCATATCACTGCTACCACCAGGAAGGCAGTATAGGAGCCCAAGAATCTTTCCTAATAATGGTTTCTTCTCATCAACTATCGTCACGTCATGAACCATGTCAGAACCGAACTACTATGGACTTGTACTCCTTTGGACTTTGCTCCATGGAATTTATTTTTTAGCAACAATAATTTTCCACACTTGTGCTATAGTGGTTTTGCTGGTTTACCTAGAATATCCTTGCGCTATAGTAGTTCCACTGGTTTACCTCGAATAACTGATAATTTATTGCACATTTATTTGTTGAGTTGCATGAATACACCTGTAAAGCTGCAAGAACAAATATCTCTGGTCTAGTCCTGGTGCAAATAGCATATGCATAGACTTGCTCAAATAGCTGACAGTGCAAGGACTCCATTCCCTTCTCCTGATTTTTGCATCTCTAGTAGATCCATTCTAATGTCACCATCTTCCACGTGATACTTCCAAGTGGACAGATTAGCTTCAGTCCCATTTCTTGCACTTCCCCACAAATGAACAGAGAAAATTCAAAAAAATTATTGCTGCTAAAAAAAGTATAATTTATTGCATGGCACAGCTGGTACAAGTAGCATATTCCTATTTATTTTCTTTTTACTACCTAACAGACCACCCCATTCACCTCTGAAGGCAATCGAGCTTAGAGTTGTCTGCCACTCAGTTCTCCACCTCACTCTCTTTTTTTGGTCTGTTGCATGCTTTGAAAGCTTGGATAGCTTGATTAAATCTTAAGGATACAAAAATCCCTAATTAGCCATTCTGGTCTTGCACCATATTTCTCAAGTCCCTCTAGAATACGAATCATTAATAATTAATTACATGGTTCAAGTCAGGGTCAGTTAGAAGATCTAAACAAAATTCATTCTACCAAATACCTCAGCATGTATTGTTAATCAAATAAGTTTCTATTGAGGGGAGCTCAGTGGAATTCAAGCTAACATTCATGCCTCACCCATCTAACAATCCACAACTTCTCTCCTTCTCCTGCCCCAGCCTCTACAATACCCTCAATCTTTAGTTGACTTTCAAATTTGAAACCTCCAACAGGTTATGAAACTGCACACAAATGTTAATTTCATGCATTCACCAATACCTTAGATAAATAGGATAAATACTGAAGCCAAAGCTTTTCAAATATTTTTAAAAAAAATCTGAGACATACGGTGCAAGATACTTGACATCAACCAACCAAATGCCCTTACGTATACAATTTTACTTCGGAGTCACGTGAGTGATTCCGTGAAGAGGGCCCGCCAGGACGCCTGCACAGCGTTACGTCAGCCGCATTGGCGCAAGCACCAGACTGAGCTCCTGCCTGTGGTAAGTTAAACTTAAAGGTAAGTTTATTTTTACTTACCAGGGGTTTTAGGCAGGAGCCTCTTTTTACAGAGGTTTCCTGCCAGTTTTGCAGCCCGACAACTTGCCGGTTATGGACTGTGGTGAAATTTCAGTCCGACAGCATATGCGGAAAAACCGGCAAAATTGATCGGGTTGCGAGATAAGGAGCCGCTAACAGTGCAGTTAGCGGCTCCCCAGCTGCAGGGATGCCGTAAAAACAGCAAGAAATAAAGCAGAGTCGCTGACAGGGTCAGCGGCTCCCCAGCCTGCAGGGATGCCGTAAATACGGCAGGAAATTAAGCAGAATCGATGACAGAGGGGTCAGCTGCTCCACAACCTGTGGGAACGGCAAGGAATATTAAACCGAGTCGCTGACAGGGGTGGTCAGCGACTGCAAGCCTGTGGGATGCTGTTGGAACGGCAAAGAAGCAACGCTGTAACCACTGACAGTGGGGTCAGTGGCTCACAGACGTTGGTCACCAGTCAAAAAATTACTGGGACTCGTTCAGCCCTCAGGTGAGTTGGGATATAAGGATTCTCCTTATAATTAAAAGTATGTATTTTATAGTGTTTTTTCTTTAAGTAAAAAACTTAAGGCAATGTAAAAAGTTATTGTTATATGATATTGTTCTGACAATGTTATTATTGTTTCGCACAGGTTGCTATGATTTATATATTCACAGGTAAAACTGTACACTAAATGTTGATTTAGTGAGCTTACACAGCAATAGCGCGGGCCTATGTGACAGGCCGCGCCAGCAGCCCAAGACAGGGCTGCTTTATGTGCAAAATGTGCGGGCCTATGGGACAGGCCGCGCTATCAGCGCTGGTCAGGGCTGCTTCATGTGCAAAATGCGCGGGTCTATGGGACATGCCACGCCAGCAGCGCCGGACAGGGCTGCTTCATATATGAAAGCGCCGGCCTACAGGAGAGCCGTGCCAGCAGCGTCTGATTCAGGGCTGCTTCATTTGTGACATTACTGGCCTATGGGAGAGCCGTATCAGCAGCGCCTGACAGGGCTGCTGCATGTGTGAAGTGCCGGCCTACGGGAGAGCAATGCCAACAGCGCCTGATGCAGGGCTGTTCATGACAAAAGCGCCGGCCTTTATGAAAGGCGGCGCCAGCAACGTCTGGCAGAGGATTGCTCAAATTCACACATATCTGCTCACCCACGGAGTCGGGAGATGATTCTCCACCGGGGTTAGAGAGCAAGGCCCACGGAGTCGGGGGATGAATTCCTCACCGTGGCTGGATAGTGCGTTGAAACGACTATCCTTATATAGCAACTGTTGTATACAGTGCTGCAAAGGTCTCCCTCTCGGAGGCAGAGACCAAGATGGGTCAGTATCCGGCTGACACTGAGTCTCAGGGTATGGCCGTGGGGCATACCCAAAGGGATGAAGGGCATGTGTCAGAGGTAACTTTCCTGGCAATTAAGTTGCCATCCCAGTAAAATATTCTATTGGGGTAAGGCCAATGGGTTCATATCAGTATTGTATCCTACGGCCTGCGAATCACCCTTCTCAGAAGGGAAGAGCAAAAGATTAAGATGACTCCGGGCTCTTAAGATGTCAATAGAACAGACTCAAGTACATATGTGTCGGCAGTGAACAACGCCAACAGGGGGATGTGAGAGCTAGCTGCTGAATCGGTTATTCAGATAGGTCTATTGTACAGGGGAAGAAGCCTGTCAGATGAATTAATTCGGCCATCAACGGGCAAAAGTCATCGTTCAGAACCCACCCCAGGCGCTCATCGGCTGTAGCGGTTCACTGGAGCTGGGGGCAGCATGATAGCTCAGAAATTCCATGAACCTTCGAATCATGCTCAACTAAATGGGTCCAGCACTTCCAAAATTTGGGTAGTGCACCGTTCACAAGTTGTAATATTTACATTTGTTTGTACAACACACAAGGGGTAAAATATTTTGTTGAGGCACAGCTGGAACATTCCAAGTAAGCTGGATTATGGCCAGGGTTTGGAAATTGGGCAGAATTTCTCATGCAAACCACCCATGCAAAAGGCAGGATTGGCATGTTATTATGAAGAATGATGAGTATCTGGCATATGAACTTCTGTATGTAAAACATTTACTACTGACTTCAACAGGTTCATAAGTTAAGAGATTTATGTTATACAAATCCCATTACAAAGGTTATCAAAGACATAACTGTACTATAACAGTGGGTTTTGCAGTATGGGATAGACTGTTGTTGGTCATTGGGATTTACCTGTAATTATTATTATCCTTGTCTCCACCTTGTGGGAAGAGATTGGGCTTATAGCAATCTGTTACAAAACTGATTAAAGTAATTGGCAATATGGCAGCTGGGTTGCAGCTGAGCTAATCAAGGAACTGATATTGTGTAGTAGCAATTAGATCATTGCTAACAACCTTGTGCTATTGTCAGCTGAGGCTACTTCAGCCACAATGATGAAGTAACAGTATTCAGCATTGCTGAATATGACAATAACTCATTGAACTTGAAACTCGCTACAGTAGTGTGGTCGGTTGAATTCAGTTATTATGAACTGATGTTCGAACTCTAAGATGAGAAGTTCCAAATACCATCACCTACTCAAAGGTAGTGGAGATTGCATGAGGACCAATTCTTCAGTTGTTGGTATCAACTAAATATTACACTTAATGCACTGTTGAGAAAGGTTTTGAGTGAATATACATATTCTTCATGCACAAAGTTAAGTTGCTGCTCTACAATTGTGACGTATGTTAGTCTCATGATAATTAGGAAGAATATCCTGTAATTAATCTCCTTGCCACTGGTGTATCGTCCAGTTTAGATTGATGATAACACAGAATAAATGTTGGATCTCAAAGTATGACGAAAGTATGATACCAGGACGTACATGGTAAATGGTAGGGAATTGAGGAATGCTGTGGAACAGAGGGATCTAGGAATAACTGTGCATAGACTTTACGGTATTACAAACCGGTATTAGGGGTTCAGTATTGATGTGATAGAGAACCTGGCAAACAGGAAGCAAAGAGTAGGAGTAACGGGTCCTTTTCACAATGTAACTATACCGCAGGGCTCAGTGCTGGGGCTATTTACTCTGGATGAGGGAATTGAAGGCAATATCTCCAAGTTTTGCGGATGACACTAAAGTGTTCGCTGTGAGGAGGATGCTTGCACAGTTGTTTGGCAGATGCAGTATAATGTGGATAAATGTGAGGTTATCCACTTTGGTCTATTATTTAAACACCTGGGTGTCATCATTGAAAGTGCCAGCAGGCAGTGAAAAAAGCGGCTTTCATATTTGAGTACAGGAGCAGGTTCTACTTCAGTACATGAGCACACCTGGAGTACAGTTTTGGGGACATTAATTGCAGAGAAGGTTCACCAGACTGAATGTGACTGTCTTATGAAGAAAGACTGGATAGACTCGGGAGGACAGGAGATGCAGGAGATTGTTCCCGAAGGAATCCTTTAAGACCGAGATGAGAAAGACTTTCTTACTCTCTTGAGTTGGATCCAGGTATGGGATACTGAGTTGGATGATCAGCCATGATCATATTGAATGGCGGTGCAGGCTCGAAGGGCTGAATGGCCTACTCCTGTCTATGTTTCTATGTTTCTCGCATGTAGATAGGGTGGTAAAGAAAGCCTTTGGTGTGCTGGCCTTTATAAATCAGAGCATTGAATATAGGAGTAGGGAAGTAATGTTAAAATTGTACAAGGCATTGGTAAGACCAATTCTGGAGTATGGTGTACAATTTTGGTCGCCTAGTTATAGGAAGGATGTCAACAAAATAGAGAGAGTACAGAGGAGATTTACTAGAATGTTGCCAGGGTTCCAGCAACTATGTTACAGAGAAAGGTTGAACAAGTTAGGTCTTTATTCTTTGGAGCGCAGAAGGTTAAGGGGGGACTTGATTGAGGTCTTTAAAATGATGAAAGGGATAGACAGAGTTGACGTGGATAAGCTTTTCCCATTGAGGGTAGGGAAGATTCAAACAAGAGGGCATGACATGAGAATTAAGGGACAGAAGTTTAGGGGTAACGTGAGGGGGAACTTCTTTTACTCAGAGGGTGGTGGCTGTGTGGAATGAGCTTCCAGCAGAGGTGGTGGAGGCAGGACCGATTTTAACATTTAAAAGTAAAGTGGATAGGTATATGGACGTGAAGGGAATGGAGGGGTATGGTCTGAGTGCAGGTAGATGGGACAAGGGGATAACAAATGGTCGGCATGGACTGGAAGTTCCGAGAGGGCCTGTCTCCGTGCTGTAATTGTTATATTGTTATATTGTTATTGTTAAATGTTTGTCATGTTTATGCATGTTCACTGTTTGCAAAAATATGTGACACAACAGTGTGGAGAAATATATTCTCGTTTCAATAGGAGGAATGGACTTTATGTCTTCCTCGTTAGCTGGGTCTTAAAACAGTCAGCAAGACCTCGTTTGGATTCGTACTATTAGACTGGCCAAGCGTCCATGTTGCCTGCTTCATCAATCATTATGGCACAACGGTATTCAGTTATGCCAAAAAGCAAGAACTTGCTGTTTTAAACTGTGGTTCAGGAGACTGGTCTTTGCACAGTAAAACGATTATTGACTTACACATTTTCATTGGATTCACTTATGCCTCATGTTGTCACATTTAGCCATGAGGGTGTTCACTGCAGTATGCATGGATAGCATCCAAAAAAGCAGTACATCCCTATTGAGGGGATCAGAAATGTTGTTAAATATTATAATACATTTGATACGATACAAATTACTGACATTTCCAGTCCATTTTAAGTGATATTGACAATAGTTCAGTTATAGAGAAATTACAGCTGTAACATAAGGGAACTACATTGTCGCGTCCAACCCGGATATCAAGTTGTTAAAAAGATCTTGATACAAGTACTCGCATCACAAGATTATGCAGTTGGTTATTGTAAATGTTTAAACATAATTTCACCAAGGGGTTCCAGCTATATCCTTAGTTATGACTCTAATATCAGCACAACAACGGCAAAACATTACAAACGCTGTGGCTGGACAGAATGGAATTGGCTGTTCATGCCATTACATTTTACATTCTGGTCTACACTAGCAGAGCAGACCAGGGCTGGCATGGTTTTAAGATCATTTGAATACCCCACTGTCTCAATTTTATGTTATCAAGGCCACCAGAATCCTTAGAAGTATGGATTCAGCACTGTGTATTCATTAATCAACAATTACACAAGAAAAGGTCGGTTCAGACTATTTCAAGGTGGCTGCAGCAGGTATTAACATTGACGATTGTATGTCTCATTCCATCAGGTCAGCATCATCAATGCCAGTATATCATTTAGAGAGTGTGTTTACATCTCATTATACTAGGGCAGCAGCTATGTTGGCGGTCAAATGGAGGTATGTGTCCTTCGACCAAATTTTAGTGGCCGTCGGATGGGCAAATGAGCTGATGTTTCAGAAATGTATCATGGGCCAATTGTCAATCCAGGGCTGTTTGCCAATGTCATTTTAAGTACCTAAATTTTAGGGGTACTGTTGTTTGTTTACATTGTTAAATAAACCCTATCATTACATTGAATACAATGTTATTACTAATGCATTTATTTCTCTTTCGAGTCAATCAAATGCAGTGGGATGCTGAGATTGTAATCTGCGGCATGAAATCACAAAACTTTGAACTCTTCACGGAATCACTCACGTGACTCCGAAGTAAAATAGTAAGATTAAACGAGAACTTACCAGTTTGAAGTTTGATCTTGATTTTATGAGGAGTTACGTTGGCGATTACGTGCCCACTACGCCCAACCCTCTCCCATAAAAGATCATCCAGTAGTTCTCGAGTCACTGATCTTACTGTTTACTTCGGTGTTTATTTGTGATTTCATACCGCTGCTTTGAAGTTTGCTGCGCAGGCGTCCTGGCGGGCCTTCTTCACGTAATCACCAACGTAACTCCTCATAAAATCAAGATCAAACTTCAAAGTGGTAAGTTCTCATTTAATCTTACTATTCATGAACACTTGAAAAGTCTGCTATACTTGGATAATGATACCAACGGATTATGTGGGGATACTGGAGAGTTTTAGGATCTAAGCACAGTTCCGTTCTCAATTAATAGTTTTAGCAGTACATGTGTACACAGCTGCAGTTAGTTTAAAGTTGCATTTAGTTAGGCAATGTTTAATCTTACCGTTGTGTTGTAGTTTCATTTTATGCTTTGGAGGCCTGAAGCAAATCAGTTAAGATTCATCCTTCAAAAAACCTTAATGCATTTTGTTTTCTTATCTTGGTGGTCAATTGGTGGTTCCTGGCAGATCAGTATTAGTAATTGAAATGGATGCAGAAATAGATTTTCTCTCCCCTCTCCTCTCACCACCCTTCCCCTTCCCTACATGTAACAAATGCAATTCAGAAGCATGTTGACGAGAGAATATTATTGTACAATTCAACAGCCCACACCTACACCAACTTTGCCCCACACAGAAAGGTAAAACCAGATCTCCCAACAGTAACTAAGATTTCAGTGGTTCTTCTATCCATCAATCTGTTCTCAGCAACTAAAGATCAGCAATTCGGTTTCAGGGACTGCAGTTTCCAAATGAATGCTGTAGACAACTTCAATTGGCCATTAAGTTTGACAGGGGTTGGATTAGACCTAACAAGTGGATCTATATGTAGGCTTAATTAAAATGTTTTTAATTTTTTAAACATTTTAGTCTACAATGGTTATACAATTCACCACAAATATTTTGGCAGAGAGCTTTCAATCTGCAGCAAACTCCCTTATATTTCCAAATTCTTCAAAGCTTTTAGCTAATTGAATCATGTTACATATTGTAATGCACATCAACCCAAGTCTGATTTTACCACACTTCCCTTGTAATTTGCATGAGCACAGAAGCCATAAGCAGTAAACGTAACCTTCTGAAGTAGGGTTTTTGGACCTTAAATTGAAAACGGGACAATGTAGAGGACAAGTCTAGACATCACTCCATAGATTTGGACAAGATATCTTTAAATATTTCTAATGCCACCAAGAACTCACACTAAATTTAGCTTAAAAGGTTCACCATTCCAACACAAATGACCAAAGCAGTCGTATAACTTACCTTTTGAAAATAAAGTTAAATGAAATTTAAAAAATTGGAATTCAGATAATTTTATTTGTTTTCCGTAATAAAAGACAGCAGAAATAACTGAACAAATGCTAAAATTCCTTGGGAGAATGTGTTTTACAAGGAGGAAAAACATCAAGAGCTCGTTTTGGAGATTGATGAAGTAGTTAGTGGAGGAGGGAGCACAATGCCAATGCTAATTACAAGAAATGAAGACACAAAAGGCATTAATAGCAGCGAGTATGTGGCAAAATTAGAGAAACATTATAAAATTTCAAAACGTTGGTGTAAAGCAGCAAACCAATGAATTGCCACCAAGGTTACGAGCTAAGCAATCAAAGGCCACGCAGACCATCAATTTAAACACTGGAGGCAAATAAATGGCTAAGAGAAAATTGAAAAAATAGAACACAAAATGAACACGAAACAAAGCCTCTGTTGAAGACTTCTGTTGAAGAGAACAGGGGATAATGATGGAAACCTCAATGTCAATATCTGTGAGAATATTAGGTCAACCTGAATCGAGTGAGTCTGTAAATATAACAAAGTCAAGTAACCCATAAATCTGCAAAATTACTTCCTGGTCTATGATGAATCAGCTATACATAGTCAGGGGCTAACTGCCGAAAACTGTAGAAAGGGGAACGCTGATGTAATTTATGTTCCATTCTCCAGAATCAGTTACTATAAAAGAGTACACAACCGCATTTGGTTACGACAATAAGCTTGGCTCCGATTTGAAATTCAATGGCGCCAAGATAGCGATTGTGTTTCTCTTTCAATGTCTTAGTTCTTTGCTGAATTCTGAAATGTTTTTTTTTTTTTTAAATTTCAAAATATACTTTATTCAAATGATAAATATATACAATGCATTAACCTTGCGGAAAAACCATCCGACATTTTCGGGGGCTGTACAAATTGATGTATACAGTTTAGACATTTCTTTTCCCCAAATTTCCACAAATCAGTCCCCCACTCGTGCCACTCATGTGGCACAATGGCGTGGGATACCTGCCCTTATTTTGAGGGGCGTCTCCACCATACCGTGCCCCCCATGTCCAGCGGCGGAAGGGCCTTAGACTGTGGCCCTCCTCCACCGAGCTTTGGCGTTGGCTGCACCGAGCTTCAGTGCGTCCCTCAGCACGTACTCCTGCAGTCTGCAGCGGGCCAGTCGGCAACATTCCCTGACGGACATCTCGCTCTGCTGGGTGGTGAACAATGCTCGGGCAGACCAAAGGGCGTCTTTTACCGAGTTGATGACCCTCCAGCAGCACTCGATGTCAGCCTCTGAATGTGTCCCTGGGAACAGTCCGTAAATCACCGAGTCCTCTGCGACGGAGCTGTTCGGGATAAAGTGTACCAGGGACCCTTGCATTTTTCTCCAGACTCTTTTGGCAAATCCACACTCTGTAAAGAGGTGGGCAACCGTCTCCTCTCCATAGCAGCCGTCCCGAGGGCAGCGTGCGCTGGCAGTGAGGTTCCGACGGTGCAGGAAGGATCTGACTGGGAGGGCTCCCCGCACCGCCAGCCAAGCCAGGTCTTGGTGCTTGTTGGTGAGTTCTGGCGATGAGGCATTTTGCCAGACAAGCTGGGCAGTCTGCTCAGGAAACCACGCCACCGGGTCCATAGAGTCCTTTCCCTGCAGTGCCTGCAGGACATTCTGTGCTGACCACACAGTACCTCTTCCCAGAACTTCCTGTCCTCAATCACTGAGGTCTTGGAGGACAGCAAGCGGGAGAGTCTGGACCAACCACTGACCCTAGAGGAGCTGACTGGCTCCATCCGTTCCTTTGACTCGAATAAAACCCCCGGAAGCGATGGCTTACCGGCCGAGTTGTATTCGGCTCTGTGGGACTGGATGGGCCCGGACCTGTTAGAAGTGTACAACGACATGCTTCTAGCTGGTAGCATGTCAGACTCCACGAGGAAGGGCAACACCACCCTAATCAACAAGCAGAAAGGGGAGATGAAGGACAAAGAATTGGAGACTCATAACACTCTTGAATGTAGACTACAAGATCCTGTCTTAGGCCATCGCCAACCGGGTCAAGTCTGCTCTGGGACAGGTAATCCACCCGGACCAAACCTGTGCTGCACCTGGCAGGAAAATGTCAGACAGCCTAGCGCTGCTGAGAGATACCATCGCCTACGTGCAGAACAGACGGGTGGATGCCTGCCTAGTCAGCTTGGACCAGGAGAAGGCCTTCGACAGGATTTCGCACACGTACATGAGGGACGTGCTCTCCAAAATGGATTTTGGGGAGGGAATCAGGAATTGGATCAAACTGCTCTACACCAACATCCGTAGTGCAGTCCAAATCAATGGGTGGGAATCAGACAGTTTCCCTGTAAGGTCTGGAGTTAGGCAGGGTTGCCCTCTCTCTCCTGTCTTGTTTGTCTGCTGTATTGAACCTTTTGCCGAATCCATCAGGAAGGATGCGAGCATAAGAGGAGTGACATTGCCAGGCAGTGGGGGCATTCAAGTAAAGACCTCCCTGTACATGGACGATGTCGCTGTCTTCTGCTCGAATCCAGGGTCGGTCCGCAGACTGATTAGTATCTGCGACCAGTTTGAGTCGGCCACGGGAGCCAGGGTGAACTGCAGGAAGAGCGAGGCAATGCTCTTTGGCAACTGGCCCGACAGATCTTCCGTCCCCTTCACCATCAAGCCTGACTTCTTGAAGGTGCTGGGGATCTGGTTCGGGGGGTGCTGAGGCATGTAACAAAAATTGGCTGGAGCGGATAGCCAGGGTGGGGAGGAAGCTGGAGCTGTGGAGGCAACGCTCCCTCTCCATAACGGGAAAAAAATTGGTCATCAGGTGTGAGGTGCTCTCGGGGCTGCTGTACCTGGCACAAGTGTGGCCTGTCCCTCCCTCCTACGCCACAGGGATCACCCGGGCCATCTTCCAGTTCATCTGGGGGTCGAGGATGGACCGGGTGCGACGGGCCACAATGTACAAGTCAGCAGACAACGGGGGTAAAAGCGTGCCCAACGTCGCCCTCATTCTGATGGCCAGCTTCGTGTGTGGCTGCATCAGGCGGAGTGTAGAGCCAAGGCACGTGGGCACCAAGTGTCACTACCTGCTGATGTTCTACCTGTCCCCGGTGTTGAGAAGAATGGGCCTGGCGCAGGTGCCACGCAATGTGCCAGTCAGCTGGACATTGCCGCCCCATCTGTCGTTGGTGGAAGGGTTCTTCCGGACCAACACCTTTGACCACGTGTCCATCGGGCAGTGAATTCTGAAATGTTCACAGTTCTCAGGCTTACTGCTCTTTCACAGCATAAACCATTTCAGTTGATATAGCAGCACTCAGCACCCACACCAAACCACTTCACGGATAGTGAAAATAAAAACTGCAGATACGACATCTAAAATAACAGAAAATATTGGAAATACTCAGGTTTGGGTGCATCTGTGAAAAGAGAAACAAAGCTAACATTCCAGAGCATTGGTGAAAATTAAGGCGGCTTAACCAAGCTAGGGTTTCAGTTCTCAGCAGGAAAAGTTTTGAGGAAGTCAGTTACTGCACATTAGAAAATACTTCTTTGAAGAAACTTGAAGGCCTACCTTCTAAAACAAAGTTTTTTCCTTTCTAAATGCATCCATACTGATACAATGGCTACACAGTTATTACTAGATATTCTAATCACTAAATATTGTAACAAAGGTTTATTAAATACAGAAATACGTTAAGTTTTCGAATTTACTCATTAATTGCGTGTCAAGTTTAATTTTAACAAAAATCGGAACTTCACCCAAGATTAGCTACACGAATTAATGCACATCATTTAAAAAAAAAACTAGTCCAAGTAACAAATTTTGGCCTGGTGCCTGCAAGAATTTTGCTTCCCCCCTCAAAAAAATATATATATTTTCATTGCAATCAACGATCATAGAGCTCTATGGAAGACAAAAATGCTGGAGAAACTCAGCGGGTGAGGCAGCATCAATGGAGCGAAGGTAATAAGACAATGTTTCGGGTCAAAGCCTTTTCAGCATCTGCAGCTCCTTCTTAAACATCATAGAGCTCTATGATCTTTGATGGCAATCCACAACTAAATCACTCATTTCAACAGGTTTCCACTGTTGACAGATTCAGGAAGTTACACCATTTGTCTGTGTGCAAATATTCAGAGAAGATAATCCTAGAGGAGCAAATGCTTCAAAATATTTACTCAATACGAAATCTTGACCTTTAAAAATCACACCATCCAGATCAATAATGCCTCTCTTCCCAATGTTGTACAGCACTACATGCTAATTTGTGCATTTCCAATAATCTTGCTACAATTGTCCTACCTGTCGAACTTAAGTGCATAGCTTTCATTTGGCAATTTTTATTTTAGAACAGAAAACTGTTCTGATCTCTGGAGAAATTATTTGGATTAAATTTAATTGACATGATTTGATTTAAAATTAAATGCTATGTACTAGTGGAACAGAGAAATGCACTCATCCAAAATTGCATTTAATATCAATTATGTTAGTTTACATTACAGGTCAATGGTCAACTTGGAACACACGCCACAAGGAGTGTTGCCCATCTACTTGCTTAAAGTTATCCAATTAATTCTTAAATAGGATCAAGCTACCAACCGTAACTCTCAAGTACATACAGAAGTGTATTTATTGAAACTTCCACCTCCAATTTCTCTTCATACAACTAACAACCAAAAAAAAAAACTGAAGGAACTCAGCAGGTCAAGCAGCATGTGGAGGGTAGGACATTGTAAACATTTTGGGTGAAGACCCTGCATCAAGTCGCCATTATACATTGTCATTCTGTAGGGTCTTGATACAGAATGTGGACAATGCCTTTCCCTCCAGGGGAATGTTGCTTGACCTGCTGAGTTCCTGCAGCAGTGTTTTTGCGTCAGATTTCAGCATCTGAAGTATCTTGGGTCCCGAAATATTAGTTTAGAGCTACAGCGTGGAAACAGGCCCTTCAGCCCAAGGAGTCCACATTCACACTAGATCGTGTGATCACCCGTTCACACTAGATCTATCCTACACACTAGGGACAATTTACAGAAGTCAATTAACCTACAAACTTCCACGCCTTTTTGGATGTGGGAGGAAGCCAGATGACCTGGAGAAAATCCATGTGGTCACAGAGAGAACATACAAACAGCATCCACGTCAGGATCAAACCCGGGTCCCTGGCGCTGTAGGACAGCAACTCTACTGCTTCACTACTGTGTCGCTCTAAAGTGGAGAGGTGCAGGGCAGGTGGAACCAGATAGGAATGGGTGAAATGTGTGGGTATTGGATGGAACCAGGATATTAAGCCATTTGCTTTGTTTAAAGAAAGCCCTTTGATTTCCACACCAATTTAAGATTACAAAGCATGCCAACAGTGATCAACCATATTTATGCAAAATCCAAAACAACATTATGACACACAAATTTCTTATTTACTTATGACAATGGTAATTTTGGCCAGATTTGTGTGTGGCTCAGAGCAATTCCATTCCCCATTTTTTTTTTGGGTAAAATTCACAATATTCCCTCAACCAGATTCTACCATTCACCTCCACATCAGGGGCAACTTAGTAATCAATTCACCCCAAAACCTACACTTCTTTGGGATAGAGTGGAAACTAGACCATCCATGGGGAAACTGATGCAATTTTAAGAATGTGCAAACTCCATATAGGTGAGACATCTGGTTTGAACCCAGTTGCATCACTGTTCCATTTTTAGTTCAATGTAGAAAACTAGAAAACTGGAGGACACATTAGGAAGCATCATCATCATTGAAAACATTAGCGACGCAGCGGTGCTGGTTTCCGATGAACCGGTGACGGACGCACCACACATCTCGGTCCTCCAGTTCCTGCAGGCTTCCATAGCTGGAAGTATAGGATTTTGGTATGTGTGCTTTATCATCATTCTTTACAATGCTATGTACGACAGTGATCGCAACTTCTACTGAAGTGTGGATGGCCTTTTACTCACTAGAAGCCCACCCGCCCTTTGACAGGTCTTGTTTTTGGTCCTGCTGGGGGTCCACAGCCCCCTCCCACCTGGCAAACCAGGTGGGGGAGATGGTTTAGTCGCTGACTATCCGACCATGGAGCAGGTAGCACTGGATTACATGGTACCTATGGCGTGGGGGGGGGGGGGGGGGAGACTCCCCCCCCGACCTGACCTGAATAGCGCCACATACAAAATCATCTTTATCCTGTTTATAAATCCCTCTAGGGATCAATCTCCCAAGCCTATAAACTTATGTACTGCATTAATTCTATCTTCTTGCACATTTTATATCACACTACCATTGGCTACCAAGCATTCAAATGCCTGGACCCCAAACTCTGGAATTAACAACACTGCCATGCTACCGCATTCCCATCCTACCCTTTCTCCTTTCTCCTCCCTCCCTCCTCTCACACCTCCCCCCCCCCCCCCCCCCCCCACCCCACCCAATTAAACTGCTGAACAAACTTTTGGCCATTCGTATTTCCAGCTTTCGTATCAAATTTTGAGACTTAGCATTTACTATAATAATGTAGTACAATTGCAGGATATCGATAAAATTTGGACGAAGAACCCTACAAGAATCTACACACAATTTGACAAACTCCTGACCCTTTGACACATTGTGTAACCACAGAACAGATGGAGATAAAGGTTTCCAAAATTTGAATAGTTCATACTGATTGCGAGACAACAAAATCTGCGAGTAAGACAATATGATTTTGTTGATTCTAAAAGAGTGCTGGCATAAGACAAATAGCTTTTCTCCACTGCAAATCTTTCCATGAAAATTGAAAGATAGCACAAAACTCAGGTGTCACAAAATAAACATGATCAATGGCAAGTGAGAGGTGGACACATGGTAATTTTAAGCAAAAGTGTTGAACACGGTTATAAACCACAGTGACAACACAAGAAGAAAAAAAAACATTTTGTGGTTATTTGTTGTGTTCAAGATTGCGCATGTATAACAATTGACTAGATAATGGGATGGAATTTGGCAGTTTTCTGATAAGCACATGCAGATTTTCAAAAATGTGAAGTTTCCTTTAGCAAATGTCAGTATTATTTAGTCAATTCCAACTTCAGGGTAGCAATGGGCCATGGTGTTTAAATCATGAAGTCAGTCACACATTATAAAATTTATAATGCAGACACAGGGCAAGCAACGTAAATGGGCATTTACTCTCCAAACAAGCCAGTCGTCCCAATCCCTATTGCATATCCAGTTTCAATCATTAAGAATGTGTCATGCTGTCCATATCAATTGCTAAATCCACAGAGATCAAAGGATAGCCTCTGACAAATTGAGTTCACCCGAAGCACCGGTAGCTTAAGTGAATTAATCCAATCGTTCATGATCTGAGCAAGGGAGAGAAAGAGAAACAGATCAAAATCATGTCCAGTGATAAGTACAAGACCGTTCTTAAAGACTTCATTAAGTCTCCATTTCCTCTCACCCAATGCATACAAGTAAAAATATACACTATTCTCTGAGAGCATCAATTAGGTAAAATGACAGACTTTACTAAAACTTTCAAAGAGTTTTGATCTAAAAGGAAGTCACCCCACCCACAATGTCTTCAGATCTTCCAGTTTTGCACAGAACTGAAAAATATGATAGCTCAATTTTCTTGCATGGCATCCATAATCGCAAATAATGGCAGAGCATGCATAAAAGCACATTTCAGATTTTATGTTATTTGACGCGGTCCAAATCAGAGTAAAAACCAAGTCCTTTGCCCATCGGGTCCATGCTGACAATCAAGAACCTGCCCATTCTAATTCAATTTTCCAGCATTTTGCCTTGAAGCTAGTACTTAAAAACGTACTCGTTATCTTATTCCCATGCCCTCTGGTTTTGAATACCCATATGGGGAGGTTTCTTCCTTTGTATGCCTGCCCGGTTTTGTTTACATCAATCGGGTCCCCCTGCAGCCTCTTTCATTCGGAGGTAGATACAAACAAAACTGAAGGACATTAAAATAAATAAACTTCCCCTTAACAGAGGGTTCAAAAACAGAGGGCAGAGATATCACTCATTTATTTATTTGCCTCTGTAATCCACAATTTGAGATTTGTAATAGAAAAAAAAAATCACTTGGTTAAAGTGCACATTGTCCGATTTTATTAAAGGGTATTTTTATACATTTTAGTTTCACCATGTAGACATTACACCTGTGTTTATGCATAGTCCCCCCATTTCAGGGCACCATAATGTTTGGGACACATAGCTTCACAGGTGTTTGTAATTGCTCAAGTGTGTTTAATTGCCTCCTTCGTGCAGGTATAAAAGAGCTCTCAGCACCCAGTCTTTCCATCACCTTTGGAAACTTTTATTGCTGTTTATCAACATGATGACCAAAGTTGTGCCAAAGAAAGTCATAGAAGCCATTATGAGACTGAGAAACAAGAATAAAACTGTTAGAGACATCAGCCAAACATTAAGTTCACAAAAATCAATTGTTTAGAACGTCATTAAGAAGAACGGGAACACTGGGGAGCTTACTAATCGCAATGGGGCTGGCAGGCCAAGGAACACCTCCACAACTGATGACAGAAGAATTCTCTCTATAGTAAAGAAAAATCCCCAAACACCTGTCTGGCAGATCAGAAACAATGTTCAGGAGTCAGGTGTGGATTTGTCAATGACCACTGTCTGCTGAAGATTTGATGAACAGAAATAGAGGCTACACTGCAATATGCAAATCATGTATACACACTGCTGTAATTTCTACATGGTGAAACCAAAATTTATAAAAAAGGTCTTTATTAAAATCTGACAATGTGCATTTTAACCACGTGTGATTTTTTTCTATTACAAATCTCAAATTGTGGAGTACAGAGGCAAATAAATAAATGATGGATCTGTGTCCCAAACATTATGGAGGCCACTGTATAAACCAAAACAACAAACCCAACATTTCCAGTCTCACTTCAAAATGTTCCATGCCAAACAAAGATACGATGTAACTTTATTCATCCCCAGAGGGAAATCGGTGAACCACTTCTGTAATGTTTAGTACAATCACATCCCTCCTATACAGGTCACCCCCAAGTTATGACAGGCGTTTAATTCCTTAAAACTGAACGTAACCCGATGCAACCGCCCAGCAAAATATACAAATAATATGCCAACCAAGGCATTTAAATGTACCGTCCAGATATTACTGCAAACAATGTTCCCACATGGCAGATGCCTGCAGATCCATAGCAGCCAGCAAATCCATCCCGCCATTCTCCTAGACATTCAATCATATGTACATTCTGTCGATAAGTTTTTTGTAACAGAGAGGATCGGCAACTAGAACTGGATGCCGTACTTAAGCAGTTCCATAACCATTGCTTTACAGAGCTGCTTTACTAATTGATTTTGCATTCTGTGCCCAAAGGCAGCCAGTATCCCTTAACCATTTTATACAAGCTGTCACCTCCAGGGATCCTTGTCCATCAACTACCCTTCAATAAAACCTTACTACTTACAGGGAGCACTTGTTAACATGCTAGTGTCTCAAAACATACTGGACAATTACTAAGCCATAAACCCCCCAAAAGCAGAAAAGTGGAATAAAATAAACTCATGCACATTAGCACCAAACAAGTAGCAGTCAGGCTTCAAGTCTTTCCAACATTTGGTTTTTGATTTCCCACCTATATCCTTTGCTTTTCTGGTGCTACTTAGTATTTATTCTTGCAACACATCACCAACCTTTTACTGTAGTCGAGCAACAGTAAAACAGTAGTCACTCAGAACTTGAAGATATCTACATTCATAGTGGAAACAAGGCAGCCTATTACGAGTAGCATGCAAATGTTAAAGCTCATGAGTAATATAATTATACCAGACAAATGTCAGCCGGATCACAGCTGAGGCTTTCCAAGCAAGAAAAGATTTTCAGACACTCCAAGTAAGTCAACAGCAAAATTACATTTCAATAGCATTGCTGGTGAGAATTGAAGATGGAGAAAAATGATTCAGTTACTTCACATTCAACTTCAATTTGTAGATTACACAAGTATCATTGAGTTGGAACAACAGGCAGCAAAAGGGAGAAATCAAGAATTTAATTATGGCTTAAGCAATTAATTACGAGTCCAAGCAGAAATTGGGAGTTTCAAAATAAACCTAGAATGGTAGGATTCTCAATATGGAAGACAGATTTTAAAGAATGCCATTGTCAAGGCAGTTCAATACAAGCTTAATGTCTGTCTGAAGAAGGGTCTCGACCCGAAACGTCGCCTATCTCCTTCGCTCCTTAGATGCTGCTGCACCCGCTGAGTTTCTCCAGCTTTTTGTGTACCCACAAGCTTAATCATATCCTGTCACAATGTCATACAAATGTAGGAAAGGTTGTACAAGGGACAGAGCATGTTTTTACCAGGAAGACAGGCATGGGATGCCAGAGAACTCGAATATTAATAGCGATATCTTGGAAAATCCATGTTATATTGGAGGTAGTACAGGTGGTCTTCAAATGAATTAAAGGTAGGTAAATACCCTGGACCTGATCAAGTATAACCTAGCCCATTGAAAGAAGCTATGGAAGAAATTGCAGGGCCCCAGCAGAGATTTGTATCATCAATATCGGAAGACTAGAGAGTGACCAGTGTTGTGCCTCTGTTTACAAAATAACTACAGAAAAAACTGCAAACTACTAGCCTCACATTTGTGGTAGATAAGTTATTGGAGGGGGATTCCAAGAGACAGAATGAACATGCATTTGGAAATGCAAGGACTGGTTAGGCTTTGTGTCTGGGAAGTAAAGTCTTACCAATTTGAGCTTTTTGAAGAAGTGACCAAGATGAATGACAAGGGCGATACGTACATATTGTTTACACAGACACGGCGGTAAGATGTCTGAAAGCTAGATCACGTGGAATCCACAACCAGCTAGCCCATTGGATACAACAGAGGGTGGTGATAGAGGGTTATTTTTCAAACTGGAGGTATGTAACGAGTGGTAGAATGAGTGGTATGCAAGGATCAGTGCTGGGCCCACTACAGTTCACCTATATTAATGATTTGATGCTGCAGAAAGAGCACCAGGCCCAACCATGGAGAATAAATAGCCTTTAAAAGAAGGCAGAAGGCATTCCTAATGAAAGTAGGGAGGATTAGTGCAGGACAAGTTGTAGGGGGAGATGGGGCAGGAGAAAAAGTCAAACTGTACAAGCAAATACTGTGGTCACGTTATCCAAAAGTCTGAAGGCAAGATAACGCAATAATATGTTTCAACACCAGGCAGTGACAGGCTGTGCACTAAAATGGTGGCAAGGTGATTGATAAGACCGATTAAAATTCAGATCAGAATGAAAATGCCAGATATTCATCACCATCTAATTTGGCCTGAACAGGAAAGACAGAACTTTTTTCGGTTTCATGGGGTTGAATAGAATAGTTTAAAATCTCTTAAATTATCAGACGTATACACATACCTTGGCGTTAGACATGCAATACACAAGGATAGTATTTATCTTAACATAACCTTGTTCTGCAAGCTTTTTAGTTGCTTCCTTTTCAAGTTCAGTCCCTAATTATTTAAGCAAATATAGTAAAATTATATATATATAACAATGCCAGTGTTGAGACGTAGACCTTCAAGCCTGCCCAAGGAAGTGTGTTTAAAAAAAATCTCAGCCAAGGATTAAAAAAAATGGATGTGGAATGAATGACAGCTTGAGGTCTGCAATTCATGGATATTACCAGTTGCTGGATGTCTTCTCTGGTGATGCTCTGCCAGGCCTGTATTGCAGCCATCTTTAACTTATGCTTGTTTTGTGGCTAGTCCCCTTCAGTTTTCTCTTCAACATATAAAAGGCATGCTCAATTGGGTTCAGATCAGGTGATTGACTTGGCCACTCAAGAATTGGCCATTTTCTAGCTTTGAAAAACTCCTTTGTTGCTTTAGCAGGATGTTTGGGATCATTGTCTTGCTGTAGAATGAATCATCGGCCAATGAGTTTGAGGCATTTGTTTGAACTTGAGCAGATAGGATGTGGCTATACACTTCAGGATTCATTACACTACTATCATCAGCAGTTGTATCATCAATGAAGATAAGTGAGCCAGTACCTTCAGCAGCCATACATGCACTGGCCATTTCACAGATGAGGTGGTATGCTTTGGATCTTGGGCAGTTCCTTCTCTCCTCCATACTTTGCTCTAGCGTTCACTCTGATATAAATTAATCTTAGTCTCATCTGTCCACAAGACCTTTTCCCAGAACTGCTCTTTTATGTACTTATTGGCAAACTGTAACCTGGCCATTCTATTTTTTGTGGCAAACCGGTGGTTTGGATCCTGCAGTGTAACCTCCATTTCTGTTCATGAAGTCTTCAGCAGACAGTGGTCATTGACAAATTCACACCCGACTCCTGAAGAGTGTTTCTGATCTGTCGGGTGTTTGGGGATTTTTCTTTATTATAGAGAGAATTCTTCTGTCATCTGCTGTGGAGGTCTTCCTTGGCCTGCCAGTCCCTTTGTGATTAGTAAGCTCTTTCTTCTTAATGATGTTCCAAACAGTTGATTTTGATAAGCCTAAGGTTTGACTGATGTCTCCAACAGTTGTCTTCTTGTTTCTCACTCATAGTGGCTTCTTTGACATTCATTGGCACAACTTTGGTCCTCATGTTGAAAAACAGCAATAAAAGTTTCCAAAGGCGATGGAAAGACTAGGTGCTGAGAGCTCTCTTATACCTGCATTAAGGAGGCATTTAAACACACCTGAGCAATTACAAACACCTGTGAAGCCATGTGTCAAACATTATGGTGCCCTGAAATGGGTCAATATGTAAACACAGCTGTAATTTCTACATGGTGAAACCAAAATGTATAAAAATAACCTTTAATAAAATCTGACAATGTGCACTTTAACCACGTGTGATTTTTTTTCTATTACAAATCTCAAATTCTGGAGTGCAGAGGCAAATAAATAAATGATAGGTCTTTGTCCCAAACATTATGGAGGGCACTGTAGGTGAGCGAGCACATCCTGCTGCAGCTACTCGAAGCAACTGCAGCTGTGAAAGAAACCGACAGCATCACCAGGCCAACCCTATATCATTGATATTTCCATACCCATTTGGTGAAAAATAAGAAATGTATCCTCCCTTAGACCAAGATCAGATTTGATATTTGAGGCTTGAGAGATACAAGATGGTGTCAGAGTAAGCAGACTGTGTTTGCGCTGTCCCAGAAGAGAAGCCACTATTATCCAATATAATTATTCCACTAGTTTACTTATGTATGATTGTACTCTTGACAGGATAGCACACTGTGTATGTGACAATAATAAACCAAACCCTTGCACATTAATTGATACTCCCATAGATGCTGGCCATTCACTTCAAATATTGAACTTTCCAGTTTATCATTTCACTTGCAAATAATTTGAACACCTAATATCTATATTGTACACATATTGCACTACACTGAACCAATCAAATGCAGACTGGATGGCCAATTTGTGGAACACCTCTGATCAGTTTACAAGCATCTTGCCTCAATCCTATTTGTGCAAGGGGTCACAACAAGGGAACATTTAACTAATTAGCTAGAGCCATCTAAAAAAAAATTGTGAAGTCAATTGCAACATTGTTGATGTCGTGCATTTTCTGCACGACATCAACGTTTTCATAGTTCAAAGATCAACAGGCAAAGAGCAAAGAACTACGTCCAATTGCAAAAGTTTCAGATAAGCGAAACTTACAACACATTAATAGTCAGAGATCCGTCCTTACCAAAAGATTGGCTACAATGTTATAACTAGAATTCAAAAGGTTACAGTTAACAATGTTAGCATTTGGAAAAAAGATCTGATATTAACTGACACTTAGAATAAATTTCCATCAATGATATCTGCAACCATCAGCACCTCTTGGGGCTTAGTACAAACTGTCCTTGGACAATCCAACTTTAAAAAAATTAAATTGTTATATAAGTGAAGTAAAAGGGGCAGCACAGTGGTAGAGTTGCTGCCCTACAGCATTCGATCCTGACTATGGATGATGTCTGTACGGAGTTTGTACGATCTCCGTGACCACGTGGGTTTTCTCCAGGTGGTTGCCTCCCACACTCCAAAGCGTACAGGTTTGTAGGTCAATTGGCGTAGGTGAAATTGTAAATTGTCCCTTGTGTGTAGGATAGTGTTAGTGTACAGGGTAAACGCTAGTCATAGTGGACTCAGTGGACCGAAGGGCCTATTTCTACGCTGTATCTCTAAAATAAAAGAAAGCCTTCCAGAAAACACCAAGAGTTTCCGATCCTCAATTTTTTTTGTTACGGGTGGCACTGTACCACAGCTGGTAAAGCTGCTGTCTTATAGTTCCAGTGAGGCAGATTGTACTCTGGCACATTTACCGAGACCACGTGGATTTCCTCCTAATGTTCTGGTTTTCTCCCACATTTCAAAGTCGGTTACAGGCCTGTTTCATATACAATGCCATACAACTTTATGACTTGATGCAGCATGACCTATCCTTACTCTGAAAATGCCATTTGATTCTAGACACTAACCAGGGGAAGAACTTCCCTGCATCTAGCTTGTCAACCACCTGAGAATTTTGCATGCCTTGAGATGATCTCAGCTGAAGACAGCAAACCCATTAGCCCTAGAACCAAATCTAGTGAATCTTGGCTGTATTCCTTTATGGCAATTACATTTTTCTGGTGTAAAGACAAAACTGTACACAATACTTCAGGTGCCATATCACCAAGGCATTGATTGAGAGACTTCCTTACTCCTGTATTCAAAAAATCAAGTTTAATAGCAACACCACCTTTCATTTGATTGCAAATATCAAAGCAATTTTTCTTTGCATCGAAAATCAAAAGGATCTGACAGCAGCAATAAATTAGCATAAACTGTAAAAATTTGTAAACATCTCAAAACTAACTTGACCCAAGTAACTCTCGTACTTTGCTTTTTTTTTTAAAAAAAAGCAAATGGCAATGCTCCCATACTATTGGCATTTTATTGTTACGTATACCTAGATACTGAGAAAACCTGTTTTGCATGCTATCTAGACAAATCATACCATGAAGAACAGAATGCAACATTGGGAACAAACAGAAAGTGCAGTTTAAAAAACTGAAGGGCCACAAGAGGTAAATTGGAAATTCATCTTAGTAGTCTGCAGGTTTTCTCCTTTAGGAGTCTGCAGGTTTGAGATTTTTCAGGCGACTGTCAAGTCACCAGCAGTCGCCTGAAGAACCGGCAACGTCAAGAGTGGAACACACAAACACATACCGCTTCCTTCACCAGTCTGTTATGCAGGCAGGGAACATGGCAAACGGGGGGAGCGCTGTCCGAGTGAAATTCACATGGTGCAAAGCCAATGTGATACAGACACACACCGTGATGAACAGGAATGTTGGCACTGTAATTAAGATTGTGAAAGCACAGTTTACGGGAAGGGTCACGCAAGTCCTTTAAAAGAGGAGGTGTGGGTGGGGGGGAGTTGGGAGAGGGAGTGTGACAACTTTTAAGAAGCCAGAGATACACGGCTGTGAAGATCGGCGGACATTAACATTTATCGGTTATCCTTGGTCCTGAAAACTACTGCTTTCATTTTCTTTCCCAGTGAACCAATGAAATTCATCGGTCATCATCGGCTACAACCTACAAGAACCTACGACAACCTTCGACCTCCTGGCAACCTACTACCATTGCACCTATGGCACGAGAATTCTCGCTACTCTCCATGGCGGCTTCATTCTGGTCGCCGCTAATTTTTCAACATGTTGAAAAATTCACGGCGACCATAATGAGGCCACAACTTGTTCCCAGAATGCTGGAACTCCTCACGACCATGAAGATGACTTCTCGGCAACCACCCGCGAACATGTGGCGACCGCATAATCTCCTGCAGTCACCTAAAAAGTCGCCCAAGTGGGACAGGCCCATTACTATGCGGAATACACTTTTAAAATATGACACACAAAGCCCATCATGCGTCAAGCCGGGTGCTTTGTCCTGAATGATGCTGCATACAAGTACTGTTGAAACTATATTTCAGGCAAATGGCAGGCTACAAACTTGAACTAAACTTCCAACTCCACTCTTGCAACCACTTGAAGACTACCATTTATCAGGCAATGCCTTTTTTGTGTCTTAAAGGCATGGGCTACCGAAGAGTTGCACAATGTTCAATTTTATTCTCAATCAAGTGGATAGGCCAATTCAGACCTTAGAAGCAAAGATAACTGTCGAAACATAAAGATAGTGGGGGCATGCACACCTTTTCAGATTCTTAGAGGTGCCCTATGATAGAGCCAATTGGGCATAAACTACAACATCTTCTCTATGGGTCTGGATAATCAGAAGAAATCCCCCCACCACTCCAAAACCAATTTAATATTTTTCCCTAAGGCTCTTTATTTCCAAACATCATCAAATGTCACTTAGATGTAGATGATTGGCATTCACACAATGGCTCTGGAATTCTGGTCTCTTGGCATAACGTATGGCAGTTAAATTCACACTGACTATTGTCACACTTTGTCACACTAAGCATGTGCCAAAACAAATACAAATTTAAGTTTCAAAAGGCAGAAAGAAATAAACAATAAGCCAGAATTACAGAGGGACATGAAGGACTAAAGGGATTGGGCAAGGAATGAACAGTTCTTAAAAATGAGCACTGCTACACCAAAAATGCATTACTGATATGCTAAAGAGAAGGTGCAAGTTAGCTGACTGCAATGTTCCTTAGGATGGGTGCCAACTTGGTTTTGAACGTGTATAGATAGGTAGCAAAAGGCAAAGGCGAGGGTTTCAGATCAAGAATCAAAACTAGGGTAGAATCATATGATTTTAAAATGTTGAAGTGTTTGGTTGAGCTTCTGGACAGGAATGATACTTAGTATTTCAGATGGACACATTTAACAGTTCATGCATTTCACAACAAAATAATTTAAAATATTAGTGCATTCCTACTTCAGTCATGTCAAGTTTAGAAAATGACTAATGAATAACAGCAATTCTCTCAACTTCATTTCACCCACAAGACAGTATTTCATCTTGATTAGAGACCGATTAGAGTTATACAGCATGACAACAGGCCCTTCAATCCACCTCAACTGTGCCAACTAAGTTACGTACCCTAGCTCATTTCATTTGCCTACATTCCTAGCCACATACCTGGCTAGATGTCTTTTAAGATGTCTTGTAATTGTGCTTACCTCCACTACTTCCTCTGGCAGCTCATTCCACAGTCCCACCACGTTTTGTGGAAGAACTTGCCTCTTGTCCCCTTTCCACTTATCTTAAATCTACATCCTCTGGTTTTAGACTCCCTTACCCTGGGTACCTCTTAGATCACAAGCCTCGGCTTTTTATTCACCAGGAAGAAAAAGCCCTGACCTAACCTGTATTGATGGGCAATACCATCAATACAAAAACATTCCTCCACCACCATCATCCTCTGACTTGCAGAAGCTAGCCAATATTTAAAATCAAATTAGCAAGCTCACCATGGATCCTGTGTGATCTATACTTCCAAACTAGCCTGCTGGACATTGTCAAAGGTCTTGATAAAGTCCACCTACCATCCTACCCTTATCAATCCTCTTTTTTTATTCAAAATTCAAATTCATGGGACACAATTTCCCATGTATAAAGAATTCAAACCAGCCCTAATAGTACTTGCCCATACAAATGCAAGTAGATCCCCAACTCCAAATCCCTTCCAGCAATTTTCCCACAATGCCAGGCTCTCACCCTGGCAGCCCTTCTTGAAGGCACATCAGCCAATCTCAAGTCTTACATCACCACCACTGTGGCCAATGATACAAATCTCTGCCACACATCAGTAATTTTGCCACATTTAACGTGCTTTGAGACCACCTGCACCACTTTTTCGTGGATACTTTTAAAGAAACCAGGAATTACTATTTCATTACCTTTACAAAAAATATCGATGAGAAATATTTAAGACCTCTCCTATGGATCCATACGAACACAACCTTATTGATCCTTACAGGGCCCTATTCTCTCCCCGATTACCTTTTTATTCTTAATAAAAGAGAATTCTAAGATTCTCGGTGTATGTTATCTGCCAAAGCTATCTTATGTGGTCTTTTTGCTCGTGATTTCTCTTTTAAGTGTACTCCTACATCTTGCATATTCCAAGGGATTTGTTCTATTCTAATATTCTATGCACATACAATGCATTCAGAAAATATTCAAACCTTCACTTTTTCCACATTTTGTTACGTAACAGCCTTATTTTAAAATGGATTAAATTCTTTATCATCAATCTATAAAGAATACCCAATACCCCATAATAAAAAAGCAAAAACAGGTATTCAGAAATTTTTGTAAAGTAATTAAAAAGAAACAACTGAAATATCACATTTACATAAGTATTCAGACCCTTTACTCAGTACTTTGTAGAGGCACCTTTGGGTATGACGCTACAAACTTGGCACACTTGTATATGGGTAATTTCTCCCATTCTTCTCTGCAGATCTTCTCAAGCTCTGTCAGGTTGGATGGGGAGCGTCAATGCCCAGCTATTTCAGGTCCCTCCAGAGATGTTAGATCGGGTTCAAGTTCGGTCTCTGGATAGGCCACTCAAAGACATTCACAGACTTGTCACAAAGCCACTTCTGCTTTGTCTTGGCTGTGTGCTTAGGGTCGTTGTCCTGTTGGAAAGTGAACCTCTGCCCCAGTCTGAGGTCCAGAACACTCTGGAGCAGGTTTTCATCAAGGATCTCTCTGTACTTTGCTCCATTCATCTTTCCCTCGATCCCAGTTCCTGCCGCTGAAAAACAGATGTGCCTGGTTTCCTCCAGATGTGACACTTGGCATTCAGGCCGAAGAGTTCAATCTTGGTTTCATCAGACCATAGAATCTTGTTTCTCGTGGTCCGAGAGTCCTTTAAGTGACTTTTGGCAAACTCCAAGCGGGCTGTCATGTGCCTTTTACTGAGGAGTTGCTTCTGTCTGGCCACTCTACCATAAAGGCCTGTTTGGTGGAGTGCTGCAGATATAGTTGTCCTTCTGGAAGTTTCTCCCATCACCTCCAGGACCAAGGCCCTTCTCCCCCGATTGCTCAGTTTGGCCGGGCAGCCAGCTCTATGACGAGTCCTGGTGGTTCCACAGTTCTTCCATTTACGAATGACGGAGGACATTGAGCTCTCTGGGACCTGCAGTCTGCAGAAATTGTTTTATACCCTTCCCCAGATCTGTGTCTCAACACAATCCTGTCTCGGAGATTTCCTTCGTTTTCATGGCTTGGTTTTTGTTCTGATATGTACTGTCAACTGTGGGGCCTTATATAGACAGGTGTGTGCCTTTCCAAATCATGTCCAATCAATTTAATTTACCACTGGTGGACTCCAATCAAGTTGTAGAAACATCAAGGATAATCAATGGAAACAGGATGAACCCAAGCTCCAATTTTGAGTGTCATAGCAAAAGGTCTGAATACTTATGCAAATGTGATACTTCATTTATTTATTTTTAATTACTTTGCAAAAAAATGTTAAACACCTGTTTTCGCTTCTTAATTCTGGGGTATTGCGTGTAGATTGATGATAAAAAAATTGTTTTACTCCATTTTAAAATAAGGCTGTAACGCAGGGGGACGGTAACCTTGTTCTGCATAGGGACCAGGACACGTGTCTGTGAGCGGATGGTGAGCCACATCTATCACGTGTACACATGGATCCCGCCCCGGATGGCAGGCATCAAATAACATGTTCACAGAAGGTAGACAAAAATGCTGGAGAAACTCAGCGGGTGAGGCAGCCTCATGCAATCCTTGCATGTCTGACCCGCCTAGTTTCTTCAGCAGTTTTCTAGCATCTGCAGTTCTTCTTAAACGTGTTCCCAGAAGGTGCGCGGCGGCTTTGCGCAGGATACGTTACAGCCAGATCTCGGCCGCACTCCGCCCTCCGAATAATGATGGGAAATTAAAAAAAATCCGCCTGCGGGCCGGATGATTTCGGGTTACGGTCGCATTCGGCCCGGGGGCTGTAGGTTGCCGAGCCCTGCTATAACGTAACAATGTGGAAAAAGTGAAGGGATTTGAATACTTTCTGAATGCACGGTACCTAACGTATGCCTCTTTTATTCTGAATAGTTCCCCAATCCAGCCATCCTCGCTCTAGCAGGAACATGCTAGCCCCAAACACTTGGTCTCATTCAATACTATAATCATAATTCCACTGCAGACAACCTCATATTAGGAACATTTACATACCCCAGCTTTAGCACAATAGCTACACCCATCAGCAGACCCCTCTAGTAGAAATATTAAATTACTGACTAGCTTTTGTGTTTTAACAATGCCAAGATTTATATCATTGATCAGCTCCTTCAGAAGTAAAGTTAAAGGAGCATTTTATAACTCAAACATCAATCTCGCCCTATAATTGCTAAATACATTATAATTGTGAAACCATTTGTTGTGTACAGAATGTAGCACAAGCGGAAACCATGCAGTTACCACCTGTGGCTGAAAATGTATATATGGTCTTCAGCCGGAAATGTCAAATAACATTTATCACAGGAATTAAATGCAAGTCACGTTAAAACAGCAGCCCTTCATTCTGTAAACCCCATAATACCACCCCCCTGAACAAACCAGACCACTGGTTTGCTGGAAACTGCAGGACCTGAAACCATTTTTTTGCATGTGCTGTCTTTGAGCACTTGTTATAGTTATTCCTGTGCCAACAAGAATTTTTATGGGTATCAAGTAGTATATCTAGCACAAAAAGATAAAATCTAGTGCAACATATTTAAGGCAAGAACGCAAGGGGTGACAATTCTATAGCTACAGTGGACGTACCTGGGCAATTCCAGTCATTCAAACTCCATACGTATAGTGCTACAAGTGTCAAAATCCTTTCATGATCAAGTTACATGCATTTATTTTTCATTCACTGCCTTTCTCAGAATAATAGCCCTGCTTTACCTGGGAGAAGTTGCTGCAATTATTTTCCTTCTACCCTTTAAAAAGATTGTTCATTGAGTATCTTGATGTTGTTACTAGAATGCCAAGTCCCATGTTCAAACCCAACCTCCAATGCATTTGCAAATAATATCATGCAGAAAGATATGGCTTGATGTTAGAAGTTACTTTATCTCTAACTTTTTTCATGTGCAAGATCAACAAGGTAGAAATTTCTCATAATGCAAATGATTTATCCTCTGCAACTGTCCAATCTGAACTTTGGACAGTTGCAAACAACAGTACAATGGGAGAAGAGCCACTTCGAAAAAAAATGTGTTCTTTATTGAACTACAGATTGCGTCTTTTCTAGTTAAAAAAGCCATTTTTTATTTTATTTTATTGTACAGAAGGCCTGAAACTCAGCAATTTACCGTCACTATCTTTCATCACACAAAATGTCAAAGATTCATTTTGTAATATCCTCCAGTGTTTGCCAAAAAGCAAACAAAAAGACACTGAACATCAAAATGAGTAATCTAAAACAGGTCATACCCCGTGCTATAAACAATGCTGCTCAGTTTAAAGCCTGAACTTAAGAGGCATCAAAGATTAATTCTACTCCTCGTGCATCATTGGAGGGCTTGCAACCACAATCAAATTGTTCATCGTGTGCACAGATAAACTCTGCAGCTAGTTCTACAGTTCGACATTGTTCTCCCAAAACAGATATGCATAGCTAACATGGTAAACTACCAGGATTCAAAAAACACAATCAAATAGATCCATTTACTGCCAGGATCTCCCACAGTCAGAATTGAAGAGCCCAATCCTTTCTTATCCCATAAATGGGCTTTAACTACAAACTGCAGATCTTCTTGGTTGGGAACAGGGAATTATGTAAGCATCAAATGACCAGTGACTAAAAATGCTAAAAAAAACCCAAAAAACAAAATAGCAATGCGCTGGCAACTTTCATTCGATGAAAGCTTTATTTCAATAAAGAACAAAATCATTCAAATTCTTTTCAGTCAATTTCTCTTCTGATTAGCCACGAGTAAATGATGCAAGGGGAAATTGACAAAAATGTTTTTTAATTATTCATGTTTTATTTTAGAAGTAAAAAAATAATACTGGTTCATGATGTCACAAAATGTCTTTTGTGCCTATTCTAATCATTGAACTAGATGCAGTTCAGACTTAATTAGGTAATTTTGGTAAAGATCAAGAACAGAACCTGGAACCAGAGTCCACACATCCCCATTCCATATTGGCATATTAGGAGCCAAGATTATTTATGACACAAATTTACAAATGCTTACTCATATTACCACTTATGACAACCCTTCAAGATTATTTAATCTGAGCCATTGAATAAAATTCAAGTGAAACTGAAGGATTTTTTTTTTAAACTGCTGTAATCTGACAAATATAATAAATGTTCAATCTGAACTTTGTGCAAAGTGGCACAAGGTTTTTGGCTGGCTGCAGTAGGAATTACACAACAGGCGTCAAACAAAGTAAGCAGGCCTTCGAGAATTATACAGCACCACATTTACATAGCATGCTCATATTGCACCTTGCAAGTTTAATATTTTCTACGGCTAAGACATGTTACGTATTTATGGTGATAGTTAATGTTGTATACAACATGCTCCATTAAAAGCAAGGAAAGTTTACCTCAATTTTCACATTGAAGGTCCCATTTGTTCTCTTAAATTATTTAAATTTACTTGGTATTAGCAATTCATTAAGCTACCCATCTATTTTACCAGTTTCAAACAGCCCATTAATAAAAAAAAATATATATATATATACACACGATGAACTGCAGGTAAGCACTGACCATTGTTTCCAGCGTAGCGGGCCCGTTAAAACCCGCCAAAATTGTTAATTTTTGCACTGTAAATAATTGTGGAAATCGGGATAAGCGTGAAAGACATTTATCCTCCTTCAGAATTCCAAAAGTGAGGAGACATTACGGTAGATGGAAGCGAGAGCTGAAGGGACAACAACAGCCAAAGTGCTTGGCGAACATTAGCCGTTTGCTCACTGCATTTCATCAACAGTAAGGCATTATTTGTGTTTTTTCTTGATTCCTTTGGCATCTAAAAGGTTTCAGAAGTGACAAATTGTCTGTAAAATTTTAAAATCGCCCATGGTTCTCAAGTGGGTTTTTAACATACAAAAAGAAAACACCTTTTCAATTTCGATATCTGCACGGCCAATGTTCGCCAAGCACAAGTTGTCCCATTCAGCTCTCGCTTCTCTTTGCCTTCATTTCGCTTCACTTTTGGAATTCTGAAGTTGGGTACATGTCTCTCACGCTTACCCCGACTTCCACAATTTTTTACAGCGCAACAATTCACCATTTTGCCGGTTTTTAACAGGTAGAAATGTATGCGGTTCGTGTATTAACAACATATACCGGAATCTGCGATGTCCTCTAGATGGACTGAGCGGCTCCGTGCGTCAAGCCGTATGACCCGGTGACCTTACGTGCAACCCCCCTATTGCAGAAACAAAAAAACTACGGATGCTGGTTTATACCAAAGATAGACAAAGTGCTGGAGTGGCTCAGCAGGTCAGATAGCATGTCTGGAGGAAAAGGATATGTGACATTTCTGGTCTGGACCCTACTTCAGACTGAACGGTCCTGACCCGAAACATTGCCCATCCTTTTTGTTCAGAGATGCTGCCTGACCCGCTGAGTTACTCCAGTACTTTGTGTGAATCTTTGGTATAAAGTTATTACTAAGCGCCATGAGCAAGAATAACAAGGTGCAAGAATCTAACTATGCAGTGCAAACATGACAATGAAGAACCATTGATTAATTTGAAGTATTCCAAATCAAGACGGTGAAGGTATGGTATTTAACAAGCCACCTCTAAAGCCTTGGACAAAGAAGAAAAGGAAATCTGGTACAATACGTGTAATAATTGAGGAAATTATACAAATTATTTCATTACACTGCTGTATGCCAATCACTTGCATTCCTAACAGGTGACTACACCCAATGAAACAGTTTGAGGTATTTATTTTACAAAGTCGATTACAATGCAAGCCTTTAAGAATTCATTTAGTGCCTAATCACTGAAAAATAACTTGATGGAGACTACATCCAGCAGTGACACTAGGATTTACACAATTAAAAAGGTGTTATATTTAAGAGTGAGTTGGATGTGGCCCTTGTGGCTAAGGGGATCAGAGGGTATGGAGAGAAGGCAGGTACGGGATACTGAGTTGGATGATCAGCCATGATCATATTGAATGGCGGTGCAAAGGGCTGAATGGCCTACTCCTGCACCTAATTTCTATGTTTCTATGTTTCTATGTGTTACGTTAAAAAAAAATGCAATACAGATTTGATTGAATTTTTAAACTCAAATTCTATATAGTGACCACACAATGTTCCCACATCCCTTTAAATTCAACATCTGTTACATCTTAGAAAGATCTTTGCCCACTTTCCCTGTGCACAGAAACTGGCCCTTTGGTTCACAACAATCATGCTCATCTTTGTGCCCATCTGTAGAAATCCCATTTGCCTGTATTAGTAGGTCAGTATCTTTCTTCACCCTGCCCCTCCAAATAGATCTTGAACAGTCATTTTACTTGATTTCACTACCATATCTGGCAGCAAGTTGAGGATAGCCACCATCCTGTGCAGAAACATCCCATCAAATCCTCTTTAAAACTGCTTCCTCACTTTAAACCCAAAACATTTAATAAATGCTCTAACCATATAAAAAACTGAATTCAAATATAATGCAGTTTTTGTCTCTGAAGGCTTCAGAAATGCAGTTATTCAAAGTGGGTGTAGATTATTCAAGCAAAGTGACTACAGACAATCAAATTAAGATTTGAAAAAAAAAGCATCATTATTTCACTGGTAAATTTATACTTGTTATTTGAGAAGCTTTTCACCAATTGTCCCCAAAGTTGAAGATTGCAAAAGATAGCGGGCATTAAAAAAAAGTTTAGATCAAAGGCATATTGAACAGTTCTAATATCAACAACAGTACTGCAAACAGTTGTCCAAAAACATCACCAGCAAGCAGGAATATGGGTCTTTCTGCTGGAATAAACCGGATTCTGAACCAAGTGGAAAGTTGAAAAGAAACTCAGTGGGGGTTCAAAGAGACAGCTTTGAACAAGATTCATATCAAATTCATTTTTATAAATATCATACAATTCAAATTTACACTCAAGCTACTTTTACAGCACTTGCAAGAGGAATCGCTTTACAAGAAAATTATAAATCCATCCAATGATTAACACATTTACAATGTTTCTATGCTTAATCTCAGTTTCTGGTTCTTACAACTTGAGAATTTTATAGCCAAGATAAGAATTTAAAATTGTAGCCAATTTGATGTATTTGCATTTTTCTACTGCAGAGGATAATTAATTCTCACCAGTATTACATTTGTTTTTAAAATTCTATTTAGGCCCAGCTTCAGTCCAAGTATAAAGTTTTATAAGCTTTGATAAATGTTACTGCCACAGTAGGGCTTGTAGATAACTTTAATACTGCAGACAGCAACATTTTCCAATGTGAATCCTGTCAATTTGATAAGAGTTCACGGAATTGAAACCAACTTCCCCAGTTTAGCATTTCAAAATAACAACAGGAAAGAAAATGACACAGTATCCGACTACATCAGCAGATAAAGCTTCATTGCCACTCCTGCTCCCAACCTAGATAGACAGCTCTCTTTTAAAAGCACGTTTCTGTTTTAGTGACTCCTTGAGCATTGGCAATGGATTGAAGGATAAAGTCAACATTTTTGTGACCAATTTTCACAAATACTAGATAATTAGTGAAAAAAATCTGCTGGACAAACCTATGGGTCAGGCATCATCTGTGGAAGAAAATGAACAGTTAACATTTTGGGGACACACCATCTAGCCTGGATGTGTGCGCTGGAAAATATGATCACAATGAAAACAGAAGATAACAAGGCACTACAGACCCATTCCAAGTCATGGTGGCTGCAACATGGCCCAATAAAAAAACCACAGTACAAGTACTACAGATTTTAACAGCATCCTTGAATATGTTGCTCCTTTGGGGGAAGGGGGGCTTAATTCCCAAAATTAAAACTCAAATAGCTTTATAATTTTACATAAAAACTTGTTTTATCATGATAAGATATGTTTTAGTAAAATATCTGCTGCTATAATAAGGCTATCGTTACATGTTGAGATGAAAGATGAAAGCTGGTCATAAGAAAACATGCAGTGTTAAGACAATTAATGAAAAGTCAACATTAACCGAGTCCATCAAATAAACTTCATTATGCATAAATGCTTCAAACGTGCTCTCATTTGTCCCAAATGGATAAAAATCCCCTTTGAGACCACCAATTTAAAAATCCACCTATGCTAATTAGTGTTTGCACTCAATTAAATTGTTGCTGCAATACATTTAATCACCTATGACCATCTATCTATCTATATTATTATTACTAGACTAAGTGCAGCCCATTGCGTCTGCTCCCCCACGCAATATTCCACCACTCACCCGTTCCTCCAACGCAATATTCCACCACTCACCCGTTCCTCCAACGCAATATTCCACCACTCGCGCATTTCCCCAACTGCGCAGGCGCAGCTCATTTCCCTTCATCCCCAGCACTCCCTCCCCTCCACCAATCCCCCCCTCACCTCTCCCTCCCACTCCTTTCCCCTATTCTCAGTCACTCCCTCCATTATTCCTCTCACCTCCCTACCCCTCTCCCATCCTTCTATCCCCACACCAAGTTCTCTAATTCGGCACACTAATCTCGTGTGGGACTTAGTCAAATGCTTTTTGAAAGTCCAAATAGACCACATCCACTGGCTCTCACTTATCCATTCTACTTGTTACATCCTCAAAAAATTCCCGAAGATTAGTCAAGCATGATTTCCCCATTATAAATCCATGCTGACTTTGACCGATCCTGACACTGCTTTCCAAATGTGCTGCTATTACATCTTTAATAATCGACTAGAGCATCTTCCCCACTACCAATGTCAGGCTAACTGGACTATAATTCCCTGTTTTCTCTCTCCCTCCTTTCTTAAAAAGTGGATTACATGAGCTACACTCCAGTCCACAGGAACTGATCTAGGTGGAAAATGATCACTAATGCGTCCACAATTTCTTGGGCCACCTCAGAGTCCTCTGGAATGCAGGCCACTAGGCCCTGGGGATTTATCTGCCTTCAGTCCCAACAGATTACCCAAGACTATTTCCTGACTAATGTGGATTTCCTTCTGTTCCTCCCTCCCACTAGATCCTCAGTCCCCTAGTATTCAAGTCAGGATGGTATGTGGCTTGGAGGACAACTTCCAGGTGATGATGGTGCCTTTGCTGGCCTTGTCCTTCTAAGCTGGTTATGGTCAAAGGTTTCGAAGGTGCTGCCGAAGGAGTCTTAGTGAAATGCTAAAGACATCCTCTGAATGATCCAAACTGCTGCAACTGTGCTTAGGTTGTGGAGTTAATGAATGGTTGGGAATGGTATATCTATCAAGCAGGGTGCTATGTCCTTATGGTATGAAGCTTCGAAAGTTGTTGAAACTGCACTCATCCAGGCAAGCGCTGAGTATTCCATTAGACTCCTATCACAAACCTTGCAGGAGGCGAGTTACCTGCCGTAGGATTCCTAGCTTCTTACCTGCTCTTAAGGCACATTGTGTATGTGGCTACTCCAGTTAAGTTTCTGGTCAATAGTGCTATCTTGACACAAAAACAGAAATTAATGTGGAAATATTGATTAGCACAAGAGATGGACATACATTTATCAGGTTAGGGACTGCACTGAAAATCTCATGCTCCACAAATCATGCAAAACGTATTTCAAAGATCCCAATTGATCTTCAGTTTACGATTCATATGTTGAAAACACATAAACATGGCATCATTTTAAAAGTCTGAAATCTGAAGAAGGCTTTCGGCCCGAAACATTGCCTATTTCCTTCGCTCCATCGATGATGCCGCACCCGCTGAGTTTCTCCACTTTTGTCTAGCATCATTTTAAAAGTTCACTAAACTGCAGAAGTAACCTAGCTACATGCAAATTGGCCTTTGCGCTCTCACATGGTAAGAATTAAATCAAGGAAATCGCAAGCATGAACACAATAAATGTAGGTTCTTTTACATCTCAAATTGTATTTGTTTCTTGTTCAGATTGTGATGTCTTCCCCATTTTATATTTAGAACCCTCAAAGGGAAAGAAAAATTAGTTAAACAGATAGCTAAGCACCAAAGTAAAAATAAGGCAGTCACCACATGCTGACTCATCGCCTGTTTCTACTTTACTGAAGTAGCCAGTTTTTGAATTAAGTTCAGAATCACGCGCTTTAATTTTTAAGAAAACCTCCAGAATTAAAATAATTTGACCAATTGGCTGTAAACTTTTATTTACTTGCCATTGCACCATTCAGTTGAAATACCATATGAGATTGACAGAACAGAAGGCATGCCAAAGCAGTCAACATTTAGTTGAGGATTGGCTCAAATTGAAGGTGGCCAACTTTGGAAGCAAGGGAATAAAGATACTCACTACACGAGGAGGTTAGGAATCACTTAAGGCAGAAATAGATTCTTGATTAGTACGGGTGTCAAGGGTTATGGGGGAGAAGGCAGGAGAATGGGATTAAGAGGAAAAGATAGATCAGCCATGCTTGAATGGCGTAGTATACTTGATGGGCCGAATGGCCTAATTCTGCTCCCATTACTTATGACCTTATAATCAAGAAGGTGAAAATAGAATCCTGGAAAAGCAGTTCTTTAATGAGGGCACCATGTGCTGGAAACCATGGATATGCTGAATTACCACCACTTGAGCATTCCTAAATATCCTATGAAAGTTTACTAGCTGCATCTCCACAACTTTAACCTTGAACATTTTCTTTACATTCAATACATTTCAAAAATGCCCTAATCAGTTAATGTAGCAAAATATTCCATGCTCTCTCCGATGCGCAAACATTTAAATTTTTTCAGCCTTGAGGACTCGATACAGATTTCGACAATTTGATTTCTCAGTCTATTATCAGTAATCCATTTGCAATGTTAGTTCAGCTTGTAGACAAAAATGCTGGAGAAACTCAGCGGGTGAGGCAGCATCTATGGAGCGAAGGAAATAGGCAAAGTTTCGGGTCGAAACCCTTCTTCAGACGGAGCTTGTTTTTTCTTTTATTTCCTGACCTGCTGGGCTTGTCCTCCTACTCTGCATTTCACAACTGCCACATTTTTTTGTCAATGTTCTTGCCCTCTAACTGCTTCCATTAGATCACTGACCACATAAATTTCATTACACTGTTTATCCCCATGGTCACCCTGGTTTTACTCAGACATCTCCTCCGCTCCCCATCTTCCCTGCAGTTTAACAAGCTTCTCTAGTCTCCTTTGAAATTCTGATGAAATGTCTCAAATCTGAAATGTTGACCATTTTGATCTCCACTGATGTGACCAATACATTATTTTCTGTTAATGCTCAATCTTCTTTATGCAAATTATTTTCAATGTGGGGAGGGGGGAGCATTTCAAAGCAGAACCCTTTAAACATTAAAAAAAATCTTAGCTTCGCACCTCTGGAAAGTCTTCTGTCCTTGGCATTACCCAAGGCCAACAAATAATTTGCGTAGAAACATTGAAAAATAGGTGCAGGAGTAGGCCGTTCGGCCCTTCGAGCCAACACCACCATTCAATATAATCAAGGCTGATCAGCTAAAATCAGTACCCTGTTTCTGCTTTCTCCCCATATCCCTCGAGTCCATTAGCCCCAAGAGCTAAATTTAGCTCCCTCTTGAAAACATAATGTTTGAATCTTAAACTCCTACATATAGGATCAAATACTCTATTCCCACTTGTCCCTCCTACTTCATAAAATCACCTTCTTGTGAAATAGAAACATTTCATTCCTTTCCTCTTAACAAAAGTCCCAGATCTTGCTCAAATTGCAGGGGTATACAGAAACAACGGGAGGAGAATTGGTTGTCATTGCACCACCATCATCCAACATATCCCTTCTGGAAAGAAGCCTTTGGCCTAATTAATGAGATAGAGTAGTTTTGAATTGTCTACCGAGTTCCTAAAAGCAATATCTACACAGCTTAACTGAAAAGTTCAGTAGACTCAAATTCAAATTTACTTGTACATTTAAAAATACCCCAGTTTGCAGATTTAACTGTTTACATACAATAACCCACACCATAAAAGCAAATAAAACAGGAACCTCTCCACTCAAAAAGACTTCCACTTTAACTCACTCCTCCAGAGCTGGCAATAGACACAAAAAGCTGGAATAACTGAGTGGGACAGGCAGCATCTTTGGAGAGAAGGAAAGGGTGACATTTCGGGTCGAGGCCCTTCTTGTAAATGTAAAAACATTGCACAACAGTCACACGTTGCTAGAATTTAAGAAAATCATATTCCGAGTAGAACATTGAGCTAAGATCCTGTATAGAATCAAACAGGAAGCTGATCACAGTTTTAGTTTCCGTGATGCACAAGTATCTGATAAGAAGTGCCAAAAAAAATTAGATGTATTTTGAAAATATTTAGCAGTCAGTTCATTCCATATCACAAGAACAGCTGACCCCAGTCTGAAGAAGGGTCCCGACTCAAAACACCACCCATCCTTTTTCTCCAGAGATGCTGCCTGGCGCATTGCATTACTCTAGCACTTTGTGTCTTCCTTTGGTATATACAGGCATTTGCAGTTTCTTTCTACCTAATAATTCAATTTTGCACCATTTTCCTGTTGGAAAATATAGCCAATTGACTGAAATTAAATGGATAGTTTAAAAACTCAAGCAGTTTCCACAGATACTGCCGGATCTACAATATTTTTGCCTTAGCACTAGAGTAATGGGAAAAATCTTTAATAATTGTTATTGGACTCCTTAGAACCTTGGGTCAAGTATGTATTCCTTAAATTATAATCAAATATTCTACCCGGTGACTGGTTTATTTGAAGCATAAATTTGGAGGTTTTTATTATCCCACATTACTCTTTGACAGAATCAAAAATTGACCATCCCGACAAAACTAGTGGATGCAAAACACCAAAATAAAATTAATAATTAATTAATCTCTTTTTCATGGTGACGAAATTAAAGACATTATTGGGAAGACAATCTTCAAACAATACCATTGATTTTAAAGATTGATTGGTCATCCAATGTTGACGAAGGCATATCCTGAGTATCGTGCACCTTTGTAGGTTAATTGGCTTCCGTAATTCATCCCTGGTGTGTAGGATAGAACTAGTGCATAGGTGATCGCTGGTCGGTGCAGACTGTGAATGCTGAAGGGCCTGTTTCCATGCTCTATCTCATCTTCATTTTTGAATCCAAGCACGCAAATTCCATTCCTCAGATGCTATGCAAGCAGAACTCTCACCAAGCTGATTTGTTTAATAGTGGCAGAGTAATCAGCACATGGGACTTTTTGCCATACGTTGATCATTGTCTTTTGCAAATTTTAGTACAATGGGAATTATAGCCCACGCAAATTTAATTATTTGAAAAAACATTATCCACCGTTCACCAAATATATTGACATTCACCAAATATATGCATGGGCATTTCATATAGCTGGTGTAAATATTTTATGTAGAAAAAAACACTATTTTGGGTGTGCTGATCTGGGCCATTCTTTGGAAAGTGAACCAAAATGTCACACACGTTACCAAAATGCATCACATAAAGTAATAATTTAAAAATTATTGCAAGAGATTAATCTTATTCCCTGCTATTTTCCTACCTACAGAACTATAATGCATGTCTGCTAAAGACATGAACATTCTAGCTTTTTAAAATTTACAAGAGTTCGTAAGATAAAACTGAGTTAGGAAAAAAATGCTTCTGTGTGAGGTCACACACATGACCAGTCATGTTTGACCTCTGACCCTAAAAAAAACATTGTCAGCCTAACATAAATATTTCACTTGATAAACTTAAAAAAAAAGAATCATATAGACAGTATAAAACAATATACCTGTAATGCTTTCAGAATCAGAAGAGATGTATTCCACAATTGTTCACATTTTTGGTCACACGCATGGCTAAGAATGGGCCATCTAATGTTTTCAACTACAGAAGCTGTTCACATTCCACAAGCACACAAGCCTGCAAGTGCCACAAAATAATCCTATGCCACTTTTAATATCTCATCATTGACTAACCTTCGAGCCACAATGTTTAAAATGGGATATAATACAATTCCAACAATCTGTATTGGAAGATAAAATCAAATTAGAGAAGGAATGTCACCAACACGGGGTTTGTTACACACCGATTTGTTTTTAGTCCATTTAAGGGACGAGTACTTCACATGTTAAATCAGCATTTAATTGCCCATCCCAAGGTGCTGGTGAACTACCTTCAAGTATTACAGCAGTCCAAGGTGTGGGTATGTCTACAGTGCTGTTGGGGTGAATTCCAGTGAAGTCTCAAGTCGGTCTGAATATTCAAGGTAACTAAATAAAAGTACTTTGAGGAATGCAAAACAATTTCATGATTATTTCTAAATAATGGGATCCAATAGATGATTTCTACTGAATATGGTCAGGAAATTAAACCTAAAGGCATTTATAAATGCAGACAACAAATTACGATTAACCGTCTGCACAAATTTTCCCTCATCTGATTATTTTGTGAAGAGACTAACTGAATTGCATAAGGCACTGGGTAGTCAGATATCTCACCTCAAAAAGGCAGTCAAGGCAATTTAATCCCAATATTCTGCATCAATTTGTAGAAGAGCAAAGATAGTATTCATATCCTAATTTGATACTCCAACGTGCAAACAATTGAAGAGGTGAAGGGATAAAGGGAAAACAATCAGAGTAATCACAATGTGGAAAGAGGCCCTTTGGCTCTACTCATTTGTGCCATCCAAGATAATCCCATTTGGCTCATATCCCTCCAAACCTCTCTTATGCAAAAACTTGTCCAAATGTTCTTTTTGCAATGTTATTGTACCTGCCTCAACCACTTCCTCTGGCAACTCGTTTCATATGCACACCACCCGCTATGTGAAGAAGTTGCCCAGCAGTTGCCATTTAAATCTTCCCCTCTAACCTTAAATCTATGCCCTTTATTTTTTTTATTCTTGTTTCCTGGGGAAAAAGACTGCATTCACTTTTTCACACATCTCCACAAGAACACTAGTCTTCTACGCACCAGGGAATAAAGTCCTAACCTGTCAAAACGCCTTGCCAAAAGTCAGGTAGACAACATCCACAGCCCCACCTCTTCTATCCTCTTGTTTATCTCTTCAAAAAAAAATTGCGAATCATAATTTCCCATGCACAAATTTATGCTGACTATGCCTAATCAATGTTCGACTAGCCAAACGTTGGTAAATCTTGCCCGTCACAAATCCCCCAAATAATGCCTCCAAAATTGGCTATGTTCAATTTGGGACTTTAATTTGTGGACCCATAGTGGTTTTAAAACTAATATAATTATGCTCACTAGTCCCAAAGTGCTTCCCCATTGACAGTTCTGTTATTTGCGTTACCTTGTTTCCCGCAAGAAAATCCAGTGTTTAGTCTTCTCCAGTAGGGCTCTCTATATTGATTAATGAAGCTTTCTTTTGTATGTTTTTCTTTTAAGTCAACCGCTTCCAAGCCCTTTGCATTATTTTTTCCAATAAGGAGAAATACTGGGCTATTTCCATTACTTTTGTTCTACCATACTTACACAAAAGCCAACACAGGCGATGAAAAACCATAGAACTTTATTTTTTAATAAAACATGGCTCTAAAGGATATTCCATTGTTTTGACATCAGGAATTGTGCAAAAAATATTTCCTAAATTTGACCAAATTCAAATAGATTTCAAATGTAGGAATTGTACAGAGAAAGAAAAGTACTATAAAAAAATATTTTTTTCAAGAACAATCACTTCTGTGAGCTCTCTTAATCCCATCCACCCCTTACACTAGCTCCCATTGCAAATCATACAATGTCGATAAGATGCCGTTGACCAGAGCACTACAGTGCCCTGCTTGGATAATCTATTGCCCAAGGTTTTCATAGAATCATAGAAAATAGGTGTAGGAGTAGGCCATTCGGCCCTTCGAGCCTGCACCGCCATTCAATATGATCATGGCTGATCATCCAAATTCAATATCCTGTACCTGCCTTCTCTCCATACCCCCCCTGATCCCTTTAGCCACAAGGGCCACATCTAACTCCCTCTTAAATATAGCCAATGAACTGTCCTCAACTAACTTCTGTGGCAGAGAATTCCACAGACTCAACACTCTCTGTGTGAAAAAAGATCTTCTCATCTCAGTCCTAAAAGACTTCCCCCTTATCCTTAAACTGTGACCCCTTGTTCTGGAGTTCCCCAACATCGGGAACAATCTTCCTGCATCTAGCCTGTCCAACTCCTTAAGAATTTTGTAAGCCTCTATAAGATCCCCCCTCAATCTCCTAAATTCCAGCGAGTACAAGCCGAGTCTATCAAATATGGCTCCACAGAAATCTAAATAGAGAGGTATATTTGTGCTTATATAGTGTAAAACAGCTAAGCACAAATCGTGAATACAAGAATATGGAAAAATATCTGTCACAAGATATAACCATATAACCATATAACAATTACAGCACGGAGACAGGCCCTCTCGGCCCTTCCAGTCCGTGCCGGCCATTTGTTTTCCCCTAGTCCCATCTACCTGCACTCAGACCATACCCCTCCATTCCCTTCACGTCCATATACCTATCCACTTTACTTTTAAATGTTAAAATCGATCCTGCCTCCACCACCTCTGCTGGAAGCTCATTCCACACAGCCACCACCCTCTGAGTAAAGACGTTCCCCCTCACGTTACCCCTAAACTTCTGTCCCTTAATTCTCATGTCATGCCCTCTTGTTTGAATCTTCCCTACCCTCAATGGGAAAAGCTTATCCACGTCAACTCTGTCTCTCCCTTTCATCATTTTAAAGACCTCAATCAAGTCACCCCTTAACCTTCTGCGCTCCAAAGAATAAAGACCTAACTTGTTCAACCTTTCTCTGTAACATAGTTGCTGGAACCCTGGCAACATTCTAGTAAATCTCCTCTGTACTCTCTCTATTTTGTTGACATCCTTCCTATAACTAGGCGACCAAAATTGTACACCATACTCCAGAATTGGTCTTACCAATGCCTTGTACAATTTTAACATTACTTCCCTACTCCTATATTCAATGCTCTGATTTATAAAGGCCAGCACACCAAAGGCTTTCTTTACCACCCTATCTACATGCGATTCCGCCTTCAGGGAACTATGCACAGTTATTCCTAGATCCCTCTGTTCCACAGCATTCCTCAATTCCCTACCATTTACCATGTACCATATTGAGTAACAATGCAGGTAATTTACATGCAAACTGAATATAACAAAATGCTCCCTTATAGTAGCGGAGGCGAATACTTAGGAACCCCGAATTGGTCGGAATTCACAGGCTGGATTAAAGAAGTTAGAGGTCAGTGAGAACCAAATTCAAAAATATTATTGCAGATCCCACGGGAGAAAGACAGGGGTGTGGAGAGTCATAACAGGAAATAAAGATCTAATGCAAGTAAGCCACTTAGGATGGAGCAAGGTTTTGCAACATGGATCTCATGGAGGAAAGTCTGTAACGAAGGATTTATTAATAATGAGAAAAGCAAACTACAAGCAAGGGTAAAATTCAGCAACAGTACAATGGGAACGAAACAGAAAAGCCAAGAATTGCAATTCAGCCTTTCACCCAATTACTGTGAAATTGTCAATGCCATTTAAAAATGGTAATCGCATTTTTTACATAGTTATCCAAAAAATAGGGTGCATACGACAGAGCCGAATGCTTCCGCGGAGTTTAAAAAAAATCATTTTCACAGTTAACATAAATGCAGGAAGCATGCATTTTTTTAGTTTCAAGTCAAAACATGCTGCTTTAAGCATCTCGGGCTAGGAACACATCCAATAACTTGTCAGTTTTGTAATGACAGTAACCAATCAAGTCAGTGTGCATTTTCATGCCACAATTGCAACAAAGAAGGATGAACTTTACCATTCAATGTATCAAAAGGATCAGATATTCATTGTTCAAAAATCTCATTCCGGGAAGTGGAAAAAATGACTAGAAGTTGCAATTCCTCCGCTTTAAAACAGCTTAAAATACAGCCCCACTCTACACAACACCAAAGTTGAGAAGTGTCGCTAGTTTTTTTTTAACAGCTTCATTCAAATCGTATAAGCATCTTTAAGATGCTCGATTAGCATGACTTTATTTTATGAAGAGTAATAAATTTCAGTTTGTGGCATTCAATTTCATTATTAAACCAGGCGTTCTCTCTAATGTGTAGTTGCAGAAGACATTTAATACTGCAGTTATAGACAGCAGCACCACATCAAAACTGAATAAAGTTTTAACAAAAACTAATTCTGATCTCATTTGATTGGACAAAGCACAGAACATTCCAATTTCATTGAAATGTTAACCACAAAGATTCCTTTATTTTTAAAAGAAAGATGCTAATTAAGTTGTATTGGATATGTATTTTAAACTGACCAACAAACCAAAACCTCTTTTCACCTTTTAAAGATATGTTTTGATCATTGGTAAACTTTTTTGAAATTTCATTTGAAATTAATGACAAAAACTCATTTCATTGAAAATTTCATGTTGGTACATCACAAACAGCACGGAAAATATTTTTAAAACAACATTATAGCCCCCCCAAAAAAGGGTAGTATTTAATGCTCCACTTGTACTTTTCCCAAATGAAACAATTCTAATGCTCTGAACAAATTTAAAAACAAAGCCTATGTTTCTGCATTGCTAGGTTCAGGTAGACATGATATAAAAATATTCCATACTTACCATTTCATACACTGAACTCATGCAGGAACGCTGGATTTCAAAACTGCCATTACAAGTGAAACCATAGTTCCAAATTCTACCGTTTTCATGTCAGGACGAGAGCAACGACTTTCAAAGCACTAATCAGAAGCCAATATCACAAAGAGTTCCTTGCATAAACATTACAGAATAAGGAAGGAGAGTCTGCAGCCAATCAACACAAAGAAGTCTGAGGTGGAAGCAAATTTCTGACAATACACCACACCTTTAAAATGAGAGCTGAGCCTGCTCTACTCTGAAGCAGTTTATGCTATTTACATTAAATATAGAGGAAATAAATCAGAAATTCGTTTTTAACATCTGAATTCTAAAAACTCTGCATTTATACAAATAACGGACTGGAAAAACAAAGATCAAACATGGAGATAATACACTAAATGCTGGAGTAACTCAGCAGGACAGGCAGCATTTCTGGATAGAAGGAATGGGTGATGTTTCGGATCAAAACCCTTCTTCAAACATGGAGTATAGATACATCTTTAGTTTTAAGGTATTGTAATTTTATCATTTACATTTCGTTTCAGATTTTGAGTCTCTTCACTTTTTCTCCAGTGGAAACCCCTATTACTAACAAACTAAGATGTGAGAATTTAAAACCCATCTATACAGCAAGGTATGGTCCTTTTCATTCAACTACAGAAGGTTAGTGTAAACCAGATTACAGTGATATTAAGAGTAAAACACTTCAAGACGCTTCACAGGAACATTATCAAGCAAATTTCGACATTAATCCAACGAGCAGACATTAGGTCAGGTTATAATAGTAGAGCTTAAAAATTGTTTTAAAATAGGTAGTGAGAGAATTTCAGAGCTTATGCTATTGGCAGCCAAAAGTGGAGATGCTCAAGGGGTTATAATTGAAATACAGTCCCAACCAGAGCCTGACAAGACCAGACAATCTGCATTCAGTAAGGTTGTGCTAACCCAATGTAGTACCTTATCCAGGACAGGGTATTCTTTGTAGTACTACATGTGTTCTTCATTCTTAACGAACAGCACTGAAGGAAGTTTTTTTTTTCTGAAAACTGCCTCCAGGTCAGGTATGGAAAAAATTACAAGTACTTGGGCTTGGTTTGGATTGATCACGGTCAAGTTTTTACTTTATGCTCAAGCAGACTTCTAAAATGGAGGGTCAGAATATTTCAGAAGATGCCATAGCTGAAAAGAATCACAGAAATGAGGGGCAAAGCCATAGAAGATTTTAAAAATCTTTATTAAGATGCTGCTTAACTGGGACCCAATGTAGGTCAGCAAGCAGAGGGATGGTGGGTAAACTGAACAGTTCTAGTTAAGATATGGGCAGCTCATTTCGATGACCTAATTTAGAGGATAGAACATTCAGGCTGGACAAAAAAAATAAGCATTTTATACAATGTGCTTACATTCATTTCTGTAGTAATTGCTGTTCTTACCCAATGGGACATTTGTCAGATTTTACAAATCAGATTAAATAAAATGTACTAAATTCTCTGAATAATCCAGGGACAAAAAGTTTTAAATGCACTAAATTAAAAAGGCATGTTGCCCCCAAAATACTTTAAATCTGTTGTAAAAAAAATAATCTACAATTAGGTTGGCAAACCTACACTAAAAAAAGTAAATCATCATCTCACTCTCCCCTGAAGTGACATGATCCAATTTCCACCATCTGGATGTTCTGTATGTTTAATTAATCGAAAGGGAAAAAGACAGAAAGCATTTACACACCATGTCACTACACACAAGATAACATACCCATCTGGGCTGGCATACCAAGAAGCATTTAACCTACAAACCGGATCTTGAAATTGACCACTCAATTTTATGAGAGATGGATTGGTGTAAATACTGGAAGTTTTTCCTTAAACTGAAACCAAGCATGTCAACATTAACTGCAACAGCTAGATATCTGTGCCAATGACTTTACCCGGACACTGTACAACTTTCAGTTGCATAGTCTTCAGCTTAACTGGTCGCAGAAATAAATCCTTATTAATAGCAAAAAATTGCAGATGGAAAAAAACACAAACAAACCACTGGATACATTCAGGTTAGGCAGGATCCAGAGACAAGTGGAGACTTAACGTTTCAGCCATTGACTTTTCATCAGTTAACAACCAGAAATGTTAACCCTGTTTCACTCACTCTATTTTAAATGCAGTCTGATTTGTGGAGTATTTCCAGCAATAAAGTTTCACAAGCTTATTACACTTTGCCGGCTGATTTATTTCTGAACTGCATGTTTGATTTTTGCCAGTAAAACTTCAGAAGGATTTCCTGGCTGACTTTTTTTTTTTTTATTAACACAAAATACTTCTGCAAGATACTGCCTAAGCACACTCAGGATTTGCTACACAGGAGGCGACATCAAGTTCTCATCTCCCCACCATACCCCACTCTAAGCCAGGCCAGGGCCTCATCCCCCCCCCCCCCCACCCCAAAGATCCCACAGGGTGCCCAACCCTCAACCCAGAAGGTGCCCTCGGAAGGGGAGGGGCAGGCGTTCTAAAGGACCCTTGGGGGATACACCCACATTACAGCCCCAAAGAGCCCACCCACCCCAATGCCCCCTAGGGTGGTGCCGAAACAGCACCAAAGGGCCCTCGTGGGGTGTACCCTCCAGCCCCAAACACTCACTGGGATGCCCACCCCCCCAAAGGGACCTTTTTGATTTGTGCCAGTAAACATCAAATAGGTTTCCTGAATTACCTTTTTATTTGGTTAAAACACTTCTGCAAGATACTGCCCAGACACACTCAGGGTTTACTGCTCAGCTTCCCACCATCTTTACTTCCCCCCAAGCCAGGGCAAGTCACACATAGCCCCCAAAAGTCCTAAGTTGGCACCCCACCCCCCCAAAGGGCCCTAGGGTGCCATCCTTCCCAGCCTGGGGTGGCCATCCCACCTCCCACAGCCCAAAAGCAATCTCTGGGTGCCCCTCCCCAGCCTTATAGGGACCTAGGGTGGTGCCCTTCCAAAGCACCTCAAGGTGCTAGGGTGTCACCCCGTTAGTATAAAATGCCCCATCAAGGTAGCCCTACTCCAGACCCAGCTCCAGACTATCCCATGGGTAGCACCTTGAACCACAAACACACCTTGGGGTGCCCCCCCCATGGGTGGCACCTTGAACCACAAACACACCTTGGGGTGCCCCCCCCCATGGGTGGCACCTTGAACCACAAACACACCTTGGGGTGCCACCCCCCCCCCATGGGTGGCACCTTGAATCACAAACATACCTTGGGGTGCTCCCCCAACCTCTCCCATGGGTGGCGCCTCCCCACAGCTTCAAAGGGCCCCTAGGGTGCCGCCTTAAATACACCCCCCCCTCCCCCCCGCCGCCGGAATCCCCCGCACCAAAGGGGCCCTGGGGCGCCCACCCCACCCCACCCCCGCCCTCTCAAACCCCCCGCCCTCTTCCCCCCCCCCCCCCCCCCCCCCCCCCCCCCCCCGGGCCCTGGGACGAGGGAGCGAGGGCTCGGAGCCGGCTGTGGGTGCGGGGAATGAACAGGCCCAGAAGCCTCGCCCCTCGAGTGAGGGCGCCTCCCGGGGACCCCTCGACCGCACACACACACACAGGCCTGGTGTCGGGGTTTGTCTCCCCGCGGGGCCTGGAGGCGGCGGCGGCGGCGGCGGCGGCACCGCCTTCCTCACACACGCCTCATCCTCTCTCTCTCTCTCTCTCTCTCTCTCTCTCTCCGGTCAGTCCGCCACCGGGTTCGGGACGGGACCGCGACTCTGACACCCGTCGTTGCCGGTGGGGGCATCGCCTCCCCTCACTCCCGCCCGTCCCCGGTACCTCAGGGTCGCTCCGTCCGTCCGTCCGTCCGTGTGCCCGCCCGCTCACCCGCCCGCGCCGCTCCTGTCACTGCCGCCCGCCCGCCCAACGTCAGCCCAGCCTCGCTCTGGCGCGCCTTCAAACGGCAACGCCTCTCCAAAACGCCGGCGGTGGGCCCCACCGCTAGAATAGACAGACCCCCAGGTAGACAAAAAAAAAAATGCTGGAGAAACTGTGGAGCGAGAAACTGTAGGCAACGTTTCGGGCCGAAACCCTTCTTCAGACTGAGAGGGGGAGAAGGGGGAGGGTGGCGTGGAGAAGAAAAGGAAAAAGGAGGAGGAGGAGGAGGAGGAGCCCGAGGGCTGAGGGGGAGATAGGAATGGGAGGAGACAGCAAGGGTCCAGCAGAATTGTGAGAAAATTCAATGTTCATGCCAGCAGGATGCAGCTCCCCAGTGCGGTGCTCCCCAATATGAGGCGCTGCTCCTCCAATTTCCGGTGGTGCTCACTCTGGCCGTGGGGGAGGCCCAGGACAGAGGGGTCGGATACGGAGTGGGAGGGGGAGTTGAAGCGCTGAGCCACCGGGAGGTCGGGTTGGTTGATGCGGACCAAGTGGAGGTGTTCGGCGAAACGATCGCCAAGCCTACGCTTGGTCTCACCGATATGGATCAGCTGACATCTAGAGCAGCGGATGCAATAGATGAGGTTGGAGGAGGTGCAGGTGAACCTCTGTCGCACCTGGAACGACTGTTTGGGTCCTTGAATGGAGTCGAGCGGGGAGGTAGAGCGGCAAGTGTAGCATCTCTTGCGGTTGCAAGGGAAAGTGCTCAGGGAAGGGGTGGAGCAGGAGGGAAGGGAAGAATTGAAAAGGGAGTTACGGAGGAAGCGGTCTTTGCGGAAGGCAGACGGTGGGGGGGAGATGGGTAGATCCCATCCTGACTGGCCCAGCCACCGGTGAAGCTTGGGCTGGGAGTAGCTGGAGTCAAGACGCACCAAAGCCCGCTTATACGTACTGTCTACAAGGAGACTCATGGCATCATCCCCAGTAACATATATCACCTCATTCAATCCAATACCCAGAAATCTGTTTATTTTTTTCATGTGTGCGTATATTTACATAATGGTATATGGACACGCTGATCTGTATTGTAGTCAATGCCTACTATGTTCTGTTGTGCTGAAGCAAAGCAAGAATGTCATTGTCTATCAGGGACACATGACAATAAACTCTCTTGAATCTTGAATCTTGAAATCTACAAGACAGTCCCTCGGGTCACTTTATTTATGCTAGAATTAGTGCAAACAAAAATAGCTATCTAATGTCACCATATCCATGGATTATCCTAGAGTGGAACATCCTTCCCGACACCACCAGATGTGCACCAACCTTGTCACTCTTCAAGTCACAGCTCGACAACTTGGACATGGATCATCTCACCAAACTTGCCCACATAAAAATCTAAATAACCCTTTTGCAACCAGTGCCCATGCGAGCGTAACCTGCACGAGGTAACCACAGCTGTTGGTGGTTGTGCAGTAGCAAGCAGAAGCAGAAGCTCATAGAGTCGCACAGTGATCCTAATATCGAGGAAGGACAATCTTGCTATTGAGGGAATTGCAGCGTAGATTCACCTATATGCACCCTGACTGACCCAGCCACCAGCCAAGGTACACGCCTAGACTTTCACACAAAGGAGTGATGGGTGTATGGAACGAGCTGCCAGAGGAGGTAGATGAGGCTGGGACTATCCCAAGATATAGGAAACAGAGACAGGTACATGGATAGGGCAGGTTTGGATAGATATGGAGGTGGGACAAGTGGGACAAGTGTTTGCTTCCTCAGACCCTTCCTCAGTTGAAATTTGTTCGAGTTGACTGATTGAATGGATTGAACTATCAATTGAAAGGTGCACTGTGGAAACAGGCCTTTCAGCCCACCAAGTCCATGCTGACCAGCGATCACGTTTTCACACTGTTACCCCCTTTTGCATCTACTCCCCACACACCAAAGGCCATTTACAGCGGTCAATTAACCCACAAACCCGCATATCTTTGCGATGCGGGAGGAAAATGGAGCACCCAGAGGAAAGCCACATGGTCACAGAGAGTACGTGAAAACTCCACACAAGCAGCACCCGATGCCAGGATCAAACTGGGGACTTGGGTGCTAAGAGGCAGCATCTCTACCACCTGCGTCACTATTCTATTGTGACATTTTATATCTTTATGAAAATGTTTGAGTCAAGTGAATAAAAATCTCCCTCACACAATCGTGCAAAAACAAACATTCAAACTCATGCATTCCGCCAGGTACACTCACAGATAGAGATGTAATCTGTTGCACACTCAGAATCCCCCTCTTGCACACAAACACTCGCCATGACAACAAGCACCCATAATGTCCCACAAGCACCCAGTCATTCGCAAAATCATAAATACATTGCCCAATTCACACTTACACAAAAACACCATGCACACATAAAATGGCCAAACCCACGGCCACACCTTTGTGCCACACAGAAATGCCTAAACTCATTCTCACACATTCATCACCAATTATACAAATCCACTCTCAGACATACGCACAACACCCCACCAAATGCACTCAAACTCTCACACAAGGTCCAGACTACCCATGTTCCAAGTCTGAAGAAGGTCTGAAGGAGGGTGTCGACCCGAAACGTCACCCATTCCTTCTCTCCAGCGACGCTGCCTGTCCCGCTGAGTTACTCCAGCATTTTGTGTCCATCTTCGGTTTAAACCAGCATCTGCAGTTCCTTCCTGCACCATGTTCCCAAATTCCCTGGTGCCCCTATAAATTAATACATCCGAATTCGTCCCCACATACAAATGCATGCACTTTCCCAAATGCTGTCACACTCGGAACACACTGTGACTCACAGATATTTGTGCACACGCATAGCACTTACTTGGGTACCCATCCAAACTTTCAGCGTACGCGTGTCTGTGCTCATTCATACACCCTTACAATCTTCAAACACAGTCATACTGAAGCAAGTGTGCACATCCAAATGTAAGAGCAGGAACAGTTGGGCAGCAGTAGAGTTGCTGCCTTACAGCGCCAAAGACCCGGGTTCGATCGCTGCTGTATGTACATAGTTTGCGCGGTCCCCCTGCGACCCTGTGAGTTTCCTCCAGGTATTCTGCTTTCCTCCCACATTTCAAAGACGTGCAGGTTTGTACGCAGGTTAATTGGCTTCTGTAAATTGTCCCCTGTGTGCAGGATGGAAGTAGCGTACTTTTGATCAAAGTAGTGTACATGTGATCATTGGTCCAAGCATACCTGGTGGGCCGAAGGACCCTTTTCCACGCTGTATCTCCAAACTAAACTAAATCAACCCTGGCTAACAAGCACATACAGTCAGTAATCTGTGCACAACCACAATGATTCACAAACTGTCAACAAACACTGTCACATTCTTAAATGCTTACATTCATCTCAATACACATATACCGAAGCTGCAACATGACTAAGTATACACAGATATTTAAACACCAAAAATCCCACACACATTAATAATATGCTCAAATGTGCATGTGTGCACACACACACTGGGCCAAACACACTTATACATAGCTTTCAGGCAAAATCTAAATGAAATGTGCAGGGGAGGTTTTACACAGAGAATGATGGATGCCTAGAGTAACCTGGTACAGCTGGTGGTAGAGGCAGATACGATAGTGGCATCTAATAGCCTTTCAGATAGGCACATGGATATGCAGGGAATGGAGGGATATGGATCACATGCAGGCAGAGTTGATTAGTTTAACTTGCCATCAAGTTCGGCAAGGAAGGTAGACACACAATGCTGGAGTAACTCAGCGGGACAGGCATCATCTCTGGAGGGAAGGAATGGGTGACATTTCCGGTCAAGACCCTTCTTCAGACTGGTCTCGACCCGAAAAGTCACCCATTCCTTCTCTCCCGAGATGCTGCCTTTCCCGCTGAGTTACTCCAGCATTTTATGTCTACCTTCTTTTTAACCCAGCATTTGCAGTTTTTTTCTACACATGTTCAGCATGGACATTTGTGGGCCAATGTTCTATACACACATGCAGTCCACCGACGTAAGCATTTATGCAAACGGACTCAACACTTAAATAAACTCATATTTCAGCTCATACAAACAAATCAATTCACACTTAGAAATCCGTGCTTAAACGAACAAATAGCTCTCATTCACAAACGTACCAAACCTAATTCTCATGCACAAAGTGCTGGAGTAGCTCAGCGGGTCAGGTAGCATCTCTGAAAGATATGGATAGGTGACGTTTCGGGTCAGGACCCTACTTAAGACTCTTCTGAAGAAGGGTCCTGACCCAAAACACCACCTATGCCACAGATGCTGCCTGACCCGCTTAGTTACTTCAGCACTTTGTGGGTTTTTTTGTAAACCAGCATCTGCGTTCCTTGTGTCTACAATTCTCAGGCACAAGCATCAACCTTGTGCACAAACAAAGTCACACCCACAGTCAGACAATCTGAATTTCAGGTGAGATACTTAAAGGAGACACCATCTGTTGTCTGAAAAGAAATTTAAAGATTCCTTGATGCTATTTTTCCCGTTTTCCCCTTGGTATCTTGGCCAATATCGCTTAAAGAAGTTCATAAGATCTAGGAGGAGAATTAGGTAATTCGGCCCATTAAGTCTACTCTGCCATTCAATCATAGCTGATCCATCTTTCCCACTCAACCCCATTCCCCTACTTTATCCCCTTAACCCCTAACACCCATACAATTCAAGAATCTGTCCACCTTAAAGATATCCATTGACTAGGCCTCCCCAGCCATCTGTGGCAATGCTTCCCCACAGATTCACCACCCTCTGACGATAGAAATTCCTCCTCATCTCCTTTGTAAAGGTACGCCCTTTTATTCGGAGGCTAGGATCTCTGGTCCTGGACTCTCCCACTGGTGTGGCAGTCACGGTGACGCAGCGGTAGAGTTGCTGCCTTACAGCAACTGCAGCGCCGGAGACCCGGGTTCGATCCCGATTACGGGCGCTGTCTGTACGGAGTTTGTACGCTCTCTCCGTGACCTGCGTGGGTTTTCTCCGGGATCGCCGGTTTCCTCCCACATTCCAAAGACGTAAAGGTTGTAAGTTAATTATCTTGGTAAATGTAAAAATTGTCCCTGGTGGGTGTAGGATAGTGTTAATGTGCGGGGATCGCTGGTCGGCGCAATCCCGGTGCGCCGAAGGGCTTGTTTCCGTGCTGTATTTATAAACTAAACTAAACTAAACTAAACGAGTGGAAACATCCTCTCCACATCCACTCTATCCAGGCCTTTCATTATTCAACCGACATCATTTAAGAAATAAATTGCCTGGTGTTTACACCTGCCCTCTGTGAGAGCTTCTTGAGTGTAGAGTGATGATAGTAAGCACATTTCAAAAAGTAGTCTGCTGACTATAAAAGATTTTGGGTCATTCAAAGGTGGTAATCCCCATCAGACCCTGGTGCACAATACCCACTGCACCCCACCTCCCTTTCTTGTGCTCCCCCCCTCACCCTGATGCGCATCCATTTCTCCCTCCATTTCCCACCCCCATCACTCCGCTCCTTTCCCTTCAATTTCCACATTTACACGCACAACCAGAGCCAGAAGAATTCAATGTACGGATGAAAACGGCCAACCTACAGAACGAGGTTGAAGGCAATTTCACACAACAGTCGTGTTGCTGAACCTCCAACACAAAGCTGGAAAATAACACAAAGATTAGCAAAGATAGACACAAAGTGCTGGAATAACTCAGTGGGTTTAGCAGTCTGAAGAAGGGTCTCGACCCGAAACGTCACCTATTTATTTTCTCCAGAGATGCTGCCTGACCCGCTGAGTCACTCCAGCATTTTGCGTTTACCTTCAGTGTAAACCAGCATCTGCAGTTCCTTCATAAACATAAAGATAAGCAAAGACAGACACAAAGTGCTGCAGTAACTCAGAGGGTTAGGCAGCATCTCTGGAGTAAAAGGATGGGTGATGTTTGCTCAAGCATGGTCCCGACCCGAAACGTCACCTATCCTTTTTCTCCAGAGATGCTGCCTGGCCTGCTGAGTTAGTCCAGCATTTTGCGTCTATCTTCGGTGTAAACCAGCATCTGCCGTTCCTTCCTAAACATAAAGATAAGCAAAGGTGACGTTTTGGGTCAGGACCCTTCTTCAGAGGCCTTCTTCAGTCTGAAGTAGGTTACAGACCCAAAACGTCACCCATCCTTTTTCTTCAGAGATGCTGCAAGACCCGCTGAGTTAAGGGCGTGTCGCACTTGGCCATCATTTGCGTGCCATTTACGTGACCTGGTAGCGTGTGGGTAACGCGGGACGGGCGCATGGAGTGGCGTGAAGGAGTGTCGATTTGCGCGTGGTAACGCGCAGTGCTCCAGGATATCATTCTGCACGAAATCTTCGCGCGCCACCGGCCTGTCGCATAAACAGAGACCAAATGGGACACCCTGGCGCGGCGCAATGTCTCACCTCCAACAGCAGCAGAAGCAGGCAAGTGATCGCCGAGCTCGGCCTGGGGCTCACGGCCATTGCGGATCCGGATCTGCCCCCACTCCTACTCCCAGAGCGGGGCCAAGACGATTGGAGATAGACACAAAATGCAGGAGTAACTCAGTGGGACCGGCAGCATCTCTGGAGTGAAGCAATGGGTGACGTTTCGGGTCGAGACCCTCCTTCAGACTAAAGAAGAGTCTCGACCCGAAACATCATCCATTCCTTCTCTCCAGAGATGTTGCCAGTCCCGCTGAGTTACTCCTGCATTTTGTGTCTATCTTCAAATGACGTCACGCGCTCCAGATGGCTGTGCGGACGCATGATGACGCGCGCGACTGTCGCGCGTCAGTCACTACCGGCCTGTCGCGTAAATGATGGCCAAGTGTGACAGGCCCTTTACTCCAGCACTTTGTGTCTTTCTTTGGTACAAACCAGCATCTGCAGTTCTTTGTTTCAACATAAAAAATAAGCATGTTGATTTACAAGAAATATTCGGCCTCGCCTTGCAGCCTAGAGTCACTGAAGTTCTTAAAAATGATTACCAGTAAACACAGACTGGGCCGGACTTAGTGCACCTGCAGAATGACATCAGGCATCAGAGATGTCATTGAGTCAACACTTTATACAATCGTAGAATTAAGAGGCACGCAACATGCTTATGTACTGCGCAAATCATCCAGCTTCCTTATCATACTGTCAATGGTGGTTGGCAGATAATCAGTCTGACAATTATTAACAATAATAATATTTACAAAACAGACAGTAAAAACATACCCACCACCAAATACAATAATCGTCAGTTATTTAGTTTCGAGATACGGCGTGGAAACAGGCCCTTTGGCCCACCGAGTCCACACCGATCAGTGATCACCACAGATTAACGCTACCTTATGCACACAAAGGACAATTTTACATTTCTACCAAGCCAATTAACCTACAAACCTGTACGTCTTTGGAGTGTGGGAGGAAACCGAAGATCTCGGCGAAAACACACTCAGGTCGCAGGGAGAACGTATAAACTCTGTACAGGCACCACCCGTGGTCAGGATTCTGCTCCTATCACTTATGAACTTACGCAGCCCGAAAGCGAGGAGCAGCCACTTCAAATACTCAAACAGTGGCTGCAGCCTCACACACTGCATGTATACATGGAACACAGGCTCTTCCAGCCAGCAGAATTCTTTAACACACAAGCCTTTCATGCTCAGCTTGCCAGAGTCATGTCTGCTCTCTCAGTTGGATATAAAAGATCACACTGCACTATTTATAGAAGAACAAAGGAGATATCCTCAAGTGTTTAATAAATTCTAAATACAGATGACCGAGTCATTTGTCTTTTGTTGCTGAGGAATATCAATGTGCGCAAATTGGCAACCACACCTTTTTAAAAGACGGCAATGAATACAATTCAAACGTTCCTTATTGAATTTTGGAACATCCCACTGTCAGGAATGTCATGAATAAGTCTACAATCTGTTTTCCTTTCTGAGGAATAGATAAGGTGAAAGCACGGAGGCTTTTACTGGGAGTGGGGGAATCAAGAGTCAGAGGACATAGGTTTAAGGTGAGTGGGGAAATAGGGCCCTGAGGGGCATTTTTTTTCACACACTGTGTGGCGGATACATGGAATGAGCTGCCAGAAGGGGTACAGTAGTTGAAGCAGGTACTAAAACAGCATTTAAAAGACATTTGGACAGATACATGGTTAAGAAAGGTTTAGAGGGATATGGGCCAAACGCAGGCAATCTAAGGTGTACCTATGCACTTATGTATGGTCACAAAATGCTGGAGTAACTGAGCGGGACAGGCAGCATCTCTGGAGAGACGGAATGGGTGATGTTTCGGGTCGAGACACATCTTGAGTCAGGATGGATCTAGGCGTGTACCTTAGCCGGTGGTAGGGTCAGTCAAGATGGAGCGGGTCAAAATAATTCTTCAGACTGGGTGACATTTTGGGTCAAGTCCCTTCTTCAGACGTCCCGACCCGAAACGTCACCCATTCCTTATCTCCAAAGACGCTGCCTGTCTCGCTGGCTTAATCCAGCATGTTGTGTCTATCTTTGGTGTAAACCAGCATCTGCAGTTCCTTTCTACATACTTATATACAGCGATACTTTTAGTGAGTTGTATCCAAAAATGAATTTCCCTCAGTCCCTCAATCTTGCACATTTCTTTTATCTATCTTGTTATAGCAATGATGTTGTCAAGCTGGAAAGGGTACAGAGAAGATTTACGAGGATGTTACCAGGACTCGAGGGTCTGAGCAATAGGGAGAGGTTAAGTAGGCTAGTACTCTATTTCTTCGAGCGCAGGAGGATGTGGGGTGATCTTATAGAGGTGTACAAAATCATGACAGGAATGGATCAGGTAGACGAACAGTCTCTTGATAGAATCGAGGACCAGAGGACATAGGCTTACATGAAGGACCTTAAAAGATTTAATAGGAATCTGAGGGGTAACTTTTTGACACAAAGTGTGGTGGGTGCATGGAATAAGCTGCCAGAGGAGGTAATTGAGGCTGGGACTATCCCAATGTTTAAGGAACAATTAGACAGGTACAGGGAGGGGACAGGTTATCTGCCTGCCTGCATGGGCCTGTTTTCATGCTGTATGACTCTATGACTCTATCTCCATCTTAAATGTATCCAATGATCTGCTCCCGCTGCCCTCAGTTGCAGCGAATTTCAGAGATTCAGAGATTTATTACCCTCTATGCGAATAAATTTGCATTTAACCGTCCTGTCCCACTGTCAACCATAATATAGTTGAATATTGGGACAGGCCCAAAGGGTTAAATTGCCTCCTCCTACCAGTATCCTCGGCCTAACACAGCTGGATGCTGTTAATCCTTTAAAATCATTTCACTTGCCATTGCTCAACTTTGATAAATATTGATGGGATAAATATTGACATTTTTCAAGGTAAAGAAAGGAATTGCAGCTTGGATACACCTTTATGTGCAAATATTTCACTGAAAGCTGTGCTTTTTTTCTGGGCACATGGATGGCTTGAGGAACTTGCTTATTAGTATTTTGTGAAGAAGGAGAAATATTTTGTTTACGTACGTTTTTGGCTATTCGCCTTTATCCAAAGTTAAGGTAAAATAGAAAGGATCTGTGACAATATCCATTAGTATGGTGGGAAATACATTTGCTATATGATGAGGCGCAAGTGTGATTCTAACCAAGAGGTTTACTACAGACCCTATCTCAATGAACTGTGTTGTCATTCCAAAATTTTTCAGAAGTAATGGTGAGGCTCTATAAGGCGCTGGTCAGGCCACATTTGGAGTAAATGTGGCCCCCGTATCTGAGGAAGGATGTGTTGGCTCTGGAGTGGGTCCAGAGGACGTTTACAAGATCGGTTCAAGATTCAAGAAATTCAAGGGAGTCTATTGTCATGTGTCGCAGATAGGGCAATGATATTCTTGCTTTGCTTCAGCACAACAGAATATAGTAGGCATAAATAAATACAGAACAGAACAGATCAGTGTGACCATATACCAATGAATATATATATACACACATAAATAACTGATAAAGTGCAATGGGCTATTTAACGATCAGAGTTTTGTTTGAATTGGGGAAGTAGCTATTCCTGAACCTGGATGTTGCAGATTTCAGGCTCCTGTATCTTCTACCTGAAGGCAGTGGGGAGATGAATGAGTGACCAGGATGGTGTGGGTCCTTGATGATGCTGGCAGCCTTTTTGAGGCAACGACTGCGATAGACCCCCTCGATGGTGGGGAGGTCAGAGCCGATGATGGACTGGGCAGTGTTTACCTGGGAGCTCAAGTTGCCGAACCAAGCCACGATGCAACCGGTCAGCATGCTCTCTACTGTGCTCTCCGTAACATACCGACTCTCCGTAATCTTCTCAGAAAGTAGAGGTGCTGATGTGCTTTCTTTATTATTGCATCTGTGTTCTCAGACCAGGAGAGATCTTCAGAGATGTGCACGCCCAGGAATTTGAAGCTCTTGACCTTCTCCACCATCGACCTGTTGATATAAACGGGACTCTGGGTTCCCATACTACCTCTTCCAAAGTCCACAATCAGTTCCTTGGTTTTGCTGGTGTTGAGAGCCAGGTTATTGTGCTGGCACCGTTTGGTCAAACGGTCGATCTCACTTCTATACTCTCTCATCTCCATCAGTAATACATCCCACAACAGTAATATGTCCCACAACGTTCCAGGAATGAGTGGGTTAGCATTTGATGTGCGCTTGGCAGCACTGTGCCTCTACTCGCTGGAGTGTAGAAGGTTGAGGGGGGGACCTCATTGAAACTTACAGAATAATGAAAGGCATAGATAGAGTGGATGTGGAAAGGATGTTTCCACTGGTGGGAGAGTCTAGGACCAGCGGTCACAGCCTCAGAATTAAAGGACGCTCTTTTAGAAAGGAGGTGAGGAGGAACTTCTTTAGCCTGAGGGAAATTAATCTGTGGAATTCATTGTCACAGAGGGCTGTGGAGGCTAAGTCAGTGGATATTTTTAAGGCAAAGATAGACAAATTCTTGATTAAAACGGGTGTCAAGGGTTATGGGAAGAAGGCAGGAAAATGGGATTAGAAGGGAGAGATCAGCCTTGGTTGAATGGTAGACGCGGTGAGCCTAAAGGCCTAATTCTACTCCTATAACTCGTGAACATGATCTTTTTCCGGTCTTGCTCATCAGAGTAGTAGAACTCGTCTCCAGCAAGCTTTCAGCTGTAAACCAATGTCACCTTCTCTTACTTTAACAGCATTTAAAAGGAAAGGGAAGAACAGGAAGGTTTAGATGGATGTGGGTCAAATGCACCCAGGTGGGACTAGTTCAGAAAGGAACTGCAGATGCTAGTTTAAACCGAAGATGGAGTAACTCAGTGGGACAGGCAGTATCTCTGGAGGAAAGGACTGGGCGAGGTTTCAGGTCTAAACCCTTTTTCAGACTGAAACGTCACCCATTCCTTCCGACCAGTGATTACCCATTCCCTTTAATTAACCACTATCCCATTTTCTCATCCAGTCCCTACACACAAGGGGAAATTTACAGAGGCCAATTAACCCACAAACCCCACATGTCTTTGGGATGTGGTAGGAAACCAGAGCGCCAGAAGGAAACCCACATGTTCACAAGGAGATGCTGCCTGTCCTGCTGAGTTACTCCAGCATTTTGTGCCTATCTTAGGAGAATGTGCAAACTCCACATAGATAGCACCCGAGGTCAGGATCGAACCCTGGCCCCTGGCGCTGTGAGGCAGCAGCTCCACCAATATCTCCAGAATTAAGGTTCTTATTGCACTTAGTTTTCTCCCTTGGTCAAGCCACATTGCATACCCAACACCAGCCTCCTTAAGCATTCACTCTGTTCTGAGCCCTATCACAACAAGCCGTTCCCAGGTGGGCAGAGGGAATGCCTCAAGGTAATCCTCAAAGCTTCCATGAGAAAATGCGCCATCTTCACCTAGTTGTGGCCTTGACTGATCGTAATGGAGAAGGAGCGTCCGGGGTGATGCTCAGAACCTTTCCTTTCTTCGTCCAAAGCAATAGGAAACCCATTGGACGCTGCCCAGACCATCACGTTAACCAAACTCCCTTCCATTGACTCCATCTACACGTCACGCTGCCTCAGCAAGGTCACCAGCATAATCAAGGACGAGTCGCATCCCCGTCACTTCTCCCCTCTCCCAACTGGCAAGAGGTACAGAAGTTTGAAAACACACACCACTCAGGGACAGTTTCTTCCCAACTGTTATCAGGCAACAGAACCATCCTATCACCAACTAGAGAGTAGTGCTGAACTACTATCTTCATCTTTAGTGACCCTCGGACTATCCTTGATCGGACTTTGCTGGCTTTACCTTGCACTAAATGTTATTCCCTTATCATGTATCTGTACACTGTAAATGCATTGATTGTAATCATGTATTGTCTTTCCGCTGACTGGTTAGCACGCAACAAAAGCTTTTCACTGTACCTTGGTACACGTGACAATAAACTAAACTGAACTGAACTGAACTGAATGCACGAGGGAAGTGATTCTACACGAAGGAGAGTTAAAATGATGGTTCAGAATCAAATTAGGAAATTAGGGACATTCCAGAAGGTAGTGAGAATGTGGAACTCACTACCACATGGGGTAGTTGAAATGAATACTATATATGTTGTTAAAGCAGAAGCTAAATAAACAAATGAGGAACAACTCAGCAGGACAGGCAGCATTTCCGGGGAAAAGAAATGGGTGACGTTGCGGGTCGAGACCCTTCTTCAGACTGACGAAGGGTTTCGACCCGAAACGTCACCCATTCCTTCTCTCCAGAGATGCTGCCTGTCCCGTTGAGTTACTCCAGCTTTTTGTGTCTATCTTCGGTTTAAACCAGCATCTGCAGTTCCTCCTTAAACAGACGAGGAAGACAGAAATAAAAGGATAAGGTGATGCCGTTCGTTTTATTGAAGTGAAAGACTAGTAAAGCACATATGTATCAGGTAGACCTCAAGAAACCTCAGACGCTGGTTTACACAAAATAAAAAACAAAGTGCTTGAGTAACTCAATGGGTCAAGAAGCATCTCTGGAGAACATGAAGAGGTGACGTTTTTAGGTCAGGACCCCTTCTTCGGACTCCACAAACAGTCTTCCAACTTCTTCCCACATTCCAAAGGAGTGCGGGTTTGTAGGTTAATTGGCTTCTGTAACTTGGCCCAAGTTTGTAAGGAATGGATGAGAAAATGGGATAACATAGAACAAGTGTAAACAAGGCATTGACTCAATGGGCTGAAGGGCCTGTTTTAATATTGTATCCCTAAACTAAACTAAATGCAGTCGATATATATATATATATGTATCTTCCAATTGAATGGCAAAGTAGATTCCGGGACAAAAGACATTTCTTTCATTTCTTGTATATATCCCACTGTTGGATCTCCCATATCAATGCAATTTACTTCATTACGGCAGTTACGAATTAGTGAAAAATAATTTCTAGAATGTTTCTTCATCAGAAGCTGTAGCTTTAAGCATTGAAATAGCCTACGATGTGTTACTGTGGGCCTCATAAGCGCTTACTGTTAAGGGAGAAAACAGGAAACAACAGCTTTGGCAAGATAGTCTTATCTTGGATATGTTATGTCTTATTGTATCCTTTATTGTTTGATGGCATGCGTGGCTACAGACCTCTGAGGAATGCCACCAGTCAATTCATGGTTCCAGACATTTATTTCCAAAGATAGTTAGTAGTTATTAACTTTCAAAATGACAGTGAAGTTCGACACTAGTAAATACTGATGGGTATAGCTTCACGACCCGAATTTCAAGACGCAGAGCTCCCAACCTTGCAGCGAGGTGTTAAGCCAAGGAGAGGCCTCCTGCAGTTGCTTGAAAAGTAGCGCACAACATGAGGAAAGTGATGGTGTGGTATAAAGAGAAGAAATGATACTCTAGTGGGGTGGCGCGGTGGCGCAGTGGTAGCGTCGCTGCCTTGCAGCGCCAGAGACCCGGGTTCAATCCTGACCACGGGTACTGTCTGTAGGGGGTTTGTACATTCTCCCCGTGACTGCATGGGCTTTCTCCCGGTGCTCCGGTTTCCAAAGACGTACAGGTTTGTACGAATTATAGATTGTACCTAGTGTGTAGGATAGTGCGAGTGCACAGGGATCGCAGGTCGGCGCAGACTTGGTGGGCTGAAGGGCCTGTTTCTCCAAACTAAACTAAGCTAAAAGTTGGATGGACTGCTTTTCTGGAAGTAGACTGTAGCAGGTTTCTAGATCATTTGGTCAAACATCTTTTTAAATCATTTTTGCCAAGTGCGTCAGTATTTGTTACCCATTTTACTCTACTTAGTGATGCTCACCACATAAACCCATCCAAGGTGTAAGTGATCGCGGCTCATCTCCAAACCCACAGGGTAAATGTTGCTAAACAAGTTAACCATCATTGTTTTCACTTTTTCACGCAGAGAGTTGTGAATCTGTGGAATTCTAACCAGTCTGAAGAAGGGTCTTGACTCGAAAGGCCACCCATTCCTTCTCCCCAGAGATGCTGCCTGTCTCGCTGAGTTACTCCAGCTTTTTGTGTCCATCTTCGTTTGAAAGCAGAGCCCGTTACGTCCTTATTTGACAACCTTTGACGGCTTAACACTTGTGTTATCTACTGCTGACAAATAAGGGGATCAACTCAGCGGGTGAGCAGCATCTGTGGAGAGAAGGAATTGGCGACGTTTCGGTTGCTGCCTCACCTGCTGAGTTACTCCAGCATTTTGTGTCTACCATCGAAATTACCAGCATCTGCAGTTCTTTCTTAAACAAATAAGAGGATCAATCTGTCTTGTCTTCCTGTTTCAGAAACTCCCTACTCCACCTACTTTCCCTTCCCACAGTCATGTGAGCTAGCAAGCGAGATCACATGATTATGGGGAAAGGATAGTAGATAGTATCATATCCTGTTCACATAAACCCCAGTCTATTTGTTTAAGAGCTCACACTCTGTCTTAGAAACCTTGCTATTCACATGTTTATCTCCAGTTTGCTTTGCTTGCGTTGTGAGGCATGTGGCTCGAGGGTTCAATATCATCAAGCTCTTGATATTTTTAGCTTTAATTTGCCTGGAAGTTTATCTACTTTGTAGCCTCTCAGAAGATTACAGGGCTCCAGGTGTAAGAGGAGTGTGCAGGGCAACAAAATAATGTTGGATGAACTAGGTAGACTAATGGATATTTTTCTGTTCATTATTTCTTTATGTACGAGAGCGTTTAAATAGTTTAGAGATACAACATTGAAACACGGCTTTCACTCACCAAGTCCATGCCGACCATCGATCACCCGTTCACACACGTTTTATGTTATCCCAGTTTCTAATCCATTCTCTGCACACTAGGGGCAATTTACAGAGGCCATTGAACCCTACAAACCTGCACGTCTTTGGGATGTGGGAGGAAACTGGAGCACCCAGAGGAAACCCACACGGTCACAGGGAGAAGGTGAAAACTCCACACACAGACAGCACCCGAGGTCAGGATCTAACCCGGGTCTCTGGTACTGTGAGGCAGCAGCTCTACCAGCTGCGCCACTGTGCCGCCCTAGTTTAGAAATAGCCTGGCATGGAAACAGGCCCTTCGGCCCACTGAGTCCTTGCCAACCATCGATCATCCCTCCGTTCACACTAGTTCTACGTTGTCCCACTTTCTCAACCACTTCCAACACATTGGAGGCAATTTACTTACAGATCCGCCCATCGGTGGAATGTGGATGAAAACCAGAACATCCAGAGGAAAACCCATGCGTTCACAGGGAAAATGTATAAGATTCCACACAGACGGGGTTTGAGTTCAGGATCGAACCGGGTGCTGTGAGGCCACAGTGCCGCCCCAACCAGCGGAGAGTGTACCTTTGTCAATCTCATTTGTGATGCTCAACAGGATGAATAGTGACAAAGATTTGCCACATAGTTTCACAAACGTTCACAGTTCTTAAGTGGTAGGAGCAGAATCAGGCCATTTGGCCCATCAAGTCTACTCCGCCATTCAATCATGGCTGATCTATCTCTCCCTCTCAACCACATTCTCCTGCCTTTGCTCCATAACCCCTGACACCCGTATCAATCAAGAATCTATCTATCTCTGCCTTCAAAAATATCCAAAGACGTACAGAGTTCTACAGATTCACCACCCTCTGACTAAGGAAATTCCTCCTCATACCGTTCCTTAAGGACCGTGCTTTTATTCTGAGGCTGTGACCTCTGGTCCTAGACTCTCCGACTAGTGAAAACATCCTCTCCTCATCCACTCACCCAAGCCTTTCACTATATGTGACTATAAAGCTAAGTGTGGGTGGGTGAAAGGAGTGGAGGGGGAGGGACTGTAAAATGGAATCAAAATTATTTGTTTCACCGGAAACGTAGTAGGAAAAATTGTGTGTCATTCATCAGTCTGTGGATGGCAGGTAGACTGAGAACTCGGGGTCAGTAACACACAGCCCACGTCTAATGGCAAAGAATCGCCCTCTGAATTGGCGGTGCTAACATAGTTCTGAGGTGAGGGGAAAACGAGGAAGTTCACGGCCGTCATCAACAGTCATAACTCCAAGGGCATGAGCCACAGAGCACATCCTGTCACCGCAGAGACAGCATTTTTAGAAGTGCAGAGGAACCATTTCGAAAGAGAATTCAAAACCCCAAATGTAGGACGTGGCGTGTACAGAGCTGGTGATGTAACATGTCGCAAACGACCATTCATCTCTAAGATGGACACAGAGTGCTGGAGTAACTCAGCGGGACAGGCAGCATCTCTAGAGAGAAGGGAATGGGTGACGTTTCGGGTCGAGACTGCAGGGATGTGTTTTGCTCCTGCCAAAGCCCCTTTAATCGAACACATTTGCAAACACAGTCTTGTGTTAAATTCATGAACGCCTGCTCCGCCTCCAAGTACATGACCACTTGCAATTCAACGTAAATTCAACGACAAGAGAGCAGTCTTTTTTTTAAGTTGATGAAACTGTTTGGAAGTCTGGTGATGACACCACATGATCCAAACAATCCTGATCCCCTGTAACTTTAGACTTTAGAGATACGCCACAGAAACTGGCCTTCCGGCCCACCGAGTCCGCGCCGACCAGCGATCCCCGCACATTAACACTGTCCTACACACACCAAGGACAATTTACAATTATACCATGCCAATTAATCTACAAATCTGTACGTCTTTGGAGAGTAGGAGGAAACCGGAGATCTCGGAGAAAACCCACGAAGGTCACGGGGAGAACGTACAAACTCCGTACAGACAGCACCCAGGATCGAACCCGAGTCTCAGGTGCTGTAAGAAAGCAACTCTACCGCTGCACAATTATGCAGTCCTGACCTACTATCTACCTCCTTTAAGTCTAGTCTAAAAACGTATCTGTTCTCCCAACCCTTTCCTGACGTCCTCTGAGCGAGGGCTCTTTGTATATATGTATGTAGCCTGCTTGTGTATACTACTCTTATAACTAATGTAAAGCACTTTGGTCAACAAGAGTTGTTTTTTAAATGTGCTATATAAATAAATGTGACTTGACTTGCCTTGACCTCATTGGAGACCCTCGGGCTATCTTTGAACTGACTTCATTGCACTTTATCCTATTCACTTAGTTAATCCTTTTTTATCGTGTATGTGTACACTGTGGACGGTTGGATGGTGTTGTCTTTCCGCTGACTGGACAGCACACAAGAAAAAAGCTTTTCACCGTACCTCGTTACATGTGACGATAAATTAAACCCACTGAAATAAACTTGGATTGGTTGTTGGGGATGAAATGGAAAAATAACACAAGGTTGAAGAAGTGAACGTTCCTCTGCGCTCTGCGTTGAAGGTCTGAGTAAAGGAAGCTTTAAGTGGGCCAGTGCTAATGAGAAACAAGGAAGTGCGGGTGCTGGTTCACCAATACAATGACACAAAGTACTGGAGGTAAATCAGCGAGTCAGGCAGCATCTCTGGGGAACATGGATGGGTGACGTTTTGGGGATCGGGACCCTTCTTCAGACTGATTGTGGTGGGGAGGGGGTGAAAGATGGAAAGTAGGAAGGGCAGGAGGAAGCCTGGCGAGTTATAGACAGATGATCGATGCAAAATGCTGGAGAGAAGGAATGGGTGACGTTTCGGGTCGAGACCCTTCTTCAGACTGAGACTGTGTTTCCCTCTCCTCCCTGACTCTCAGTTTGAGAAGGGTCGCGTCACCTAAAGGTCACCTATTCCTTTTCTCCAGAGGTGCTGCCTGACCTCTGCTGAGTTACTCCAGCATATTTGTGTCTATTTTCAGTGTCGACCAACATCTGCCGTTCCTTCCTACGTGAGTTATTAGTGGATGTTGTGGAGGGAGGATAGGCAGGTATTTGGACAAAGGACAGGGAAGTAAAGACTAAAGGTGTGAGATAAGGATTGAAGATGTGCCAATTGTGGTGGCAGGGACAGGAACGTAAGTGGGAGGGAAGGGGATGATCACACATTCAGGTGGGGCACTGGGAAGGGGAGGGTTTGGAGGTGTTGAGGTTGGGGAATTCAATGTTCATACCATTAGTCTTGGAACTACCCAAGCGGAATATGAAGTGTTGCTCGTCCAGGCTGATACTGGCTATGAAACCAAGATAAATCCGAGCGCAAGATTTACTGAAATCTAAACAGAGAAACAGTATTTTTGTTGACAATGTGTTTTCTAACATTGATACCACATCTGGGGGAGAGAATTCTTCTTTGGTTCTGATTTGTAGCCCCATGATTGCAGATGCAGAAATTGATCAGTTTATTGTCGTATACCTGGTCACGGGTATAGGGCGTCGGGCAGTCACGGTGGCGCAGCGGTAGAGTTGCTGCCTTGCAGCGCATGCAGCGCCGGAGACCCGGGTTCGATCCCGACCACGGGTGCTGTCGGTGCAGAGTTAGTATGTTCTCCCCGTGACCTGCGTGTGTTTTCTCTGAGATCTGCAGTTTCCTCCCACACTCCAAAGACGTTCAGGTTTGTAGGTTAATTGGCTTGGCAAATGTAAAAATTGTCCCTTGTAGGATAGTGTTAATGAGCGGGGATCGCTGGTCTGTGCGGACCCGTTGGGCCGAGGGTCTGCGTCCGCGTTGTATCTCTAAACTAAACTAAACTAAACCCCAGGGTGCAATGAAGTTCCTTGCACACATGAAGCTCACACAGTAAGCAGTATACAGTAATGATACAGTAAGCAGTAAGCAGTAATGATAAATACAACAATAGACACAATAACTAGTGCAAAACTACAGAATGGTGCACGATTACAGTGCAAAAACCAAGGGGTGCAAAAACCATATGAAAGTACAATAATGGATTAACAAATGAGATGGAGTTCATAAGTTCATCGGTGATAGGAGCAGAATTAGGCCATTCGGCCCATCAAGTCTACTCCGCCATTCAATCGTGGCTGATCTATCTCTCCCTCTCAACTCCATTCTGCTGTCTTCTCCCCATAAGCCCTAGCATCCATACTAATCTATTTAAGAGTTAGGGTGACACAACAGTAGAGTTGCCGACTTACTGCTCCAGTGACCAAGGATTGATCCTGACTACGGGTGCTGTCTGTGCAGAGTTTGTACGTTCTCCCAGTAACCTGCGTGGGTTTTCTCCAGGTGCTCCGGTTTTGTCCCACACTTCAAAGACGTACAGGTTTGTAGGCCAATTGGCTTTGGTAAGTTGTAAAATTGTCCCTAGTGTGTGTAGGTTAGTGTACGGGGTGATCGCTGGTCAGCGCGGACTCAGTGGATCGAAGGGCTTATTTCCATGCTGTATCTCGCAAGTCTAAAGTAAAGTCTAAGGGAAAGAGTAGGGCAGCTTCTCTGGGAATAGGGTGTGAAGGAGGTGCGTGTATACAACCATGTTTATAAGAAAGATGTTGTCAAGCTGGAGAGGGTGCAGAGAAGATTTACGAGGATGTTGCCAGGACTCGAAGGCCTAATCTATAGGGAGAGGTTGGGCAGGCTAGGACATTATTCCTTGGGGCGCAGGAGGATGAGGAGGTGATCTTATAAAGGTGTATAAGATCACGAGAGGAATAAATCGTGTAGATGCATGGAGCCTCGATTCTTGGGGGAATCGAGAACCAGAGGACATGGGTTTCAGGTGCAGGGGGAAAGATTTAATAAGAATCTTAAGGGGTGACTTTTTCACGCAAAGGGTGGTGGATGTATGGAACAAGCTGCCGGAGGAGGTAATTATGGCAGGTACTACCGCAACGCTTTAGAAACATTTAGACAGGTACATGGATAGGACAGGTTGAGAGCAAGTTGGGCCGAAGAGCCTGTTTCCATGCTGTAAGTATCTATGACTCTATTTACCAGCATTTTGATTACCCTCTGCGACAGATAATCACCTGTGAAGTGATTTGGACTGCCAAGTGAGGTGGCGTATAGATTCAAGCTCTTTACTGCAGGCTTTCCAGTTAGCATGATATTAAAATGAACTGCCTTTTGATGCCAAGAGCAAAGCGGGAGTTTTCTTTAGAGACGATTCACAATTGAAGTTAATTGGCTTTAATACAAAATCAATAGCCTCCGTGATGCACATTTAAACTTCACAAATTGTATTTTGGGGGCAATGTGAGTCTCACAAGCAGGTGCATGATGTTTGTATTTCGAGCACCACTCCAAATTAAATAAAAGGCTTATTAAAATTTACACTTCTATAGTAGCGTTCACATTACCAGGATATCCTAAAGCACTCCAGAGCTAATGAAATGCATGCAAAGTGTTGTCAGGCAGAAGATAACAACATCCTACATGATGCAATGATCAGATTAATTTGTAGTTTAGGGATAGATGCTGGATGGCAGCGTGGGGAGAAGGCATGAGAATGGGGTTAGGAGGGAGAGATAGCTCGGCCATGGCTGAATGGCGGAGTAGACTTGATGGGCCGAATGGCCTAATTGTACGCCTATCACTTATGACCTTATTCCTCCATTCATAGAAACCTTCTACAGCGGCAGATTTTCAAATAGTTCGAGAAATTAACCCTCTAGCCGCCTTTTGGATGAGCATGGATAAGGGAATATCTTCGATATGCATGCGAGCTCACTCACAGAGCCCTTCAGAGCTTCTTCTCAGATATGGCTTCAAAACACAGTCTTTTGATGAATAAATGCTTTATTGTTGATAGAAAACATTAAGATACATCTAAATTTCTTCCGACCCGTTACTGCAATCTTCATCGAACTCCAGCTTATTACTTTAAGCATTAGAAAACTCCTCGTGTCTCCGTTACACTTCGCATGATCTCCTTTGGACCTCGCAAGGTCGAAGGGTTAACCTTCTCCATGGTGGCTCCAAACGACACAAAAAACTAAACTTCTGCGCAAGCATCTTAGCTCCAAACACGCCCAAAAACACATCATAAATCCCACCCACAATATGACGGGCAGTCTAACATTTTAAAGGCACATGCCATCATCAATGACATGCAAAACAAGCCAAAAGGTCGCTACACCTTCCATCCACTGGCACGGTGTCGCAGCAGTAGAGTTGCTGCCTTACAGCGCCAGAGACCCGGGTTCAATCCTGACTACGGGTGCTGTCTGTATGGAGCTTGCACGTTCTCCCCGTGACCTGCGTGGGTTTTCTCCGGGATCACTGGTTTCCTCCCATATTCCACAGGTTTGATAAAAATGTAAATTGTCCCTAGTGTGTGTAGGATAGTGTTACTGTGCGTGGATCGCTGGTCCGCACGGACTCCGTGGGCAGAAGGGTCTGTTTCCGCACTGCATCTCTAAACAGACAGAGGGGCTTTCATTCAGAATAGCGCAGCGATAGATCTGCTGTGTTACAGCGCCATAGACCCGGATTCGACCCAGAGTTTATACATTCTCCCTGTGACCACATGGGTTTCCGCCGCGTTTAGATTTACAGCAGGGAAACAGATCCTTCAGCCCACTGAGTCCACACTGGGGACCATATACAGAAGCCAATTAACCTACAAACCTGCACGTCTTTGGAATGTGGGAGGAAACCAGAGCACACAGAGAAAACGCACGCTGTCACAGTGAGAACATACAAATGCCGTGCAGATAGCACCTGTAGTCGGGATCGAACCCGGGTCTCTGGCGCTGTAAGGCAGCAACTCTACCGCTGCGCCACCCTGCCTCCTATTGTGACTGGTGCCAATGGATGCTCCGATTTCCTCCCACATTCCAGAGATGTGCAAGCTTGTAGGTTAATTGGCTTCTGTAAATCGTCCTTAGTGTCCAGGATAGAACTAGTGTATGAGTGATCGCTGGTTGTTGTGGAATCAGTGGGCAGAAGGTGGGCCTGTTTCCACACCGTATCTGCACAACTATAACCAAAAACTAAAACGGGAGGACACAAAATACTGGAGTAACCAGCGGATCAAGCAGCATCTCTGGAGAACATGGTTAGGCGACGTTTCGGGTCGCCTCGGAACTCTTCTTCAGACTAATATCTCAGCTCTTGCATTGAGCAGTCTTCTTAAATTCTGCATGACAGCGAACACGACCAGCGAGCTCAGGTTGGCATAATGGTCCCGGAGGCCAGACAGTGAATTTAATATGTGTGCTATTGCAAGGTTTAATTTAGTGCATGATAAATATTGATATTTGAAATTGAGTGCAATATTTCCTAATAAAATGTAATTGAATCCAGGATAGAGATTCATCTTCAAATTTCATTACGGTATCATTGGCAGAAATCTAGCTCGTGAAACTGTGAAATTCCATCCCTACACCTCCTGCTCTCTCTTAGTTTTTTTAGTTCAGAGATACAGCGCAGAAACAGGCCCCTTAGGTCCACCAAGTCCGCGCCGACCAGCGATCCCCGCACACTATCCTACGCACACGAGAGACAATATACAATTAAGCCAATCCAATTAACCTACAGACCTGTACGTCTTTTGGAGTGTGGGAGGAAACCGGAGATCCCGGAGAAAACCCACGCAGGTCACAGGGAGAACATACAAACTCCGTACAGACCAGGAACGTGCGGTCAGGGGAGGCAGGGGAGGCAGAGCCTCACCTGTCATACTACCAATGAAAATAGCTGTTAAGAAAAGTAAAGAAAAATAATAATAAAATAAAATAAATGTAAAGATTTTCCCACTGATCTGTGTTAGAAAGGTCATTTCTATATAAATCTAATCATTTTTTATAGTAAAAATCGCAAAGTTTTCGCAGCTCCGCTGCAAATTCGGGGAGAGATAAAAGGTGAGGCAGCGACAAAGTGAGCCTCCCCTCCCTTAAAAACTGAATGGAGCGCGGGCAATAAGCGTGTGCCTGTTACTATCTCTATGTATGTCACCAAAGTAATGTGTGTAAACCCCTTCATTACATGTCCTTACCTTCCATAGTCCAGTTAACGTACTTCCCATATAAAGATATTAAATGTGTGCTCGCTGGTCTCATCATAAAACTGCATTGAAAAAGCTCCAGGGGAGGTAGCGATCACATCTGCCTCACAAGGGGGCGTGTCTTGAGCCCAGTGGAGGAAGAGCGAGCGTCAATTACGTTGGCTCGCGTAATTGACGCTACCTCACTCTCCCTCCACGTTAGCTCGCTTCAGCAGCGGCCGCGCTGACCAAAGATCATGGAGGGGTACAAGATACGCCACTTGGGAATGCCACTTGGGAAGGATTATTGGCACTCCACTCCCTTTCCTGCTGGACATATACAGGAAGAGATGTATCAGCAGAGCCATCTCCATCATCAAAGACCCCTACCACCCATCGCATCACATATTCTCCATCCTGCCATCTGGGAAGAGGTACAGGAGCATCAGCTGCAAAACCAGCAGGATGCTCCTCAGCTTCTTCCCGCAGGCTATAAGACTGATAAACGGACTTTGCCCCCTGCCAAAGTATCGCGCACCAAACCACCAACCTGGACACACTGAAGCAGAGCCATTGTTGTGCCGCTGCCGATTGGAACTCATGATAAATGTATTTTTATTTTTATTTATATTTATATTTTACCGCACACTGAATGGACACTGGTTGAGCAACATTTTTTCGTTTCCTCTGGGTATGTAAGTACTCAGGAAAAATGATAATAAAGATATACAATAGGCTTTGTCGGTACATTAGAAAGTTATTCAATTTTTTTTAATAGATCTTTACTTGCCACAATAATAAAGTCATCATTTTTGTACTTCTGTACATTTTTGTTTAGTTCATGTAAGGCAGGAGTCTCCAAAATATGGCCCGCGGGACACTTCAGGCCCACCACCTGAGTTTTCAATCCCAGATTTGAGTCGGGGAAGGCGGCAACCCAGGGCTGCTCTTCGTGTTGTTACCGGTTAGATCCCTCGAATTGTCAGAGCTGGGACATCACTGGGCTGCCGTGAAGATGGGTGCAATGGTGCGGTGGGGAGTTCAGCGGCGGTCAGAATGGGACGGTTGCGGGTTATGATGTGCCATTGTTCCTCTCTCCCTTCTCTCTCTCTCCCTTCTCTCTATCCCCCCATTCTCTCCTTCTCTCTCTCCCCATTCTCTCTCTCTCTCCTTCTCTCTCTCTCCCCATTCTCTCTCTCCTTTCTCTCTCTCCCTTCTATCTCTCTCTCTCATTTTCTCTCCTTTTCTCTCTCTCTCCCCATTTTCTCTCTCTCCTATCTCTCTCTCTCCCTTCTCTCTTTCCCTTCTCTCTGTCTCTCTCCCCTGTCGCTCTCTCCCTCCCTTCTCTCTCTCTCTCCCTTCTCTCTCTCTCTCCCTTCCTTCTCTCTCTCTCTCCCTCCCTTCTCCCTCTTTCTCCTCTCTCTCTCCATCCCTTCTCTCTCTCTCTCCCTTCCTTCTCTCTCTCTCTCTCCCTCCCTTCTCTCTCTGTCTCCCTCCCTTCCCTCGCTCTCCATACCTTCTCTCTCTCTCTCCCTTCCTTCTCTCTCTCTCTCCCTCCCTTCTCCCTCTCTCCATCCCTTCTCTCTCTCTCTCCCTTCCTTCTCTTCTCTATCCCTCCCTCCCAGCCACGGCTCCAGCCCTCTCCCTCCTCGGGGAGACGCGGTGATCAATACAGGGAGGGCCGAGCCACTGATACCAGCCAGTGCCTCCCCAGCCATTGACCTCACCGCACGTCACTGGTACAGACAACACCCGTAGTCATGATTGAACCCGGGTCTCTGGTGCTGTAAGGCAGCAGCTCTACTGCTGTGCCACCGTACCGCCATTCTTTCCCAGTTTTAGCTTATTGTCCCATGTACCGAGGTACAGTGAAAAGCTTTTGTTGCGTGCTAACCAGTCAGCGGAAAGTCAATACATGGTTACAATCGAGTCATTCACAGTGTACAGATAGATACATGATAAAGGGAATAACATTGGGTGCAAGCTATGAGCAAGCTTTAGTTCATTGGCCTCCACACTGAAATGCAAGGTTCTGTTTGAAAATCCTGCTGCATTATACCTTGGGATGTTTTGACAAGGTGAAGGTACTTATTAAAAATAAATTGTTGTTGTTGTTCACCATTCTGTTCTTTGCACGACAGAGCAAATGAATCTACCATATATCCCAGAACAAATATACTCAACCTTGGAATAAGATGTAATCTGCTTATTGCCGATACAAAGATGCATCAGACAATATTTTGGGAAACGTAAACTCTAAAAATCCTCATGAGTCTAGGATGCCGGTTCAAAAATTCAAGACTGCAATGACTTGACTTTTGTTGTGCAAATATATTAATAGTTATGCCAGCAAAACAAGACTACCGAGCTGATATTTAGTTAATGGAACGGTATGGCAGATTCAACAGGAGGTGACCTTCATGGTGACTTAATGGTCAGCTCCGGTCCCTAAGCAAATGTCCTTGGACAGTTGATAATGGGCAGCACTGTAAGGCAGCGGTAGAGTTGCCTTACAGCACCGGAGACCCAGGTTCGATCCTGATTACGGGTGCTGTCTGTACGGATTTTGTACGTTCTCCCTATGACCGCGTGGGTTTTCTCCAGGTGCTCCGGTTTCCTCCCGCACTCCAAAGACGTACAGGTTTGTAGATTCGACAAAGATTGCAAATTCTCCCTAGAGTGCGCAGGATAGTGCGAGAGTACGGGGATCGCTGGTCGGCGCGGCCTCGGTGGGCCGAAGGGCCTCTTTTGGTGCTGTAACTTTAAACTCTAAACGCAGCCTTCAATTTTCTCTCAGCCTCCACTGCGAGAAAAGTGTACAAAGAAAACCGGTGTTGTTCCTATTTAGTTCATCATTCCATTAAATGGAGAGGCTGCTGATATATATATATATATTGGAAGTGAGCATGATCTGAAATGTTCCTACATGGTTACCAGCGCTTCAAAGTTCTTATCCTACATTTGCAGAATCAATTAAACTTAACTACAAGCGGTCTCCGTGGGTGTGTTCGACATAAGTAGTCATTCCCACTGCCAGGATTGTGAGCTGATGAAGTCAATTTAGTCAATTTATTTCAGTTTTATTCTGTAAAACAACATACAGTGCCTTGGAAGGATTGGAGATTAGGAGGTTGTGACCTATTGGCTCGTGTTGCTTAGCAACCGTGCAGTCTCCCTGTAACCAAGTGAAGAAATATTTCTTCAGTCCGTTTATTAACTTCCCCGTTTGATGAAGCTCAGAGAAGTGGGATGTGGGATTTGTTAACCCTTCAAAGGCCATCTTAGCTGATTAAACCTTTCATTTAAGCTCCAAACTGGAGGATGAGACAGATGTTCGGCAGCTGTGGCGGGGACTGAATGCAATCACCTCCTACAAGGCGAAACCAGGAAGCAGCTCGGATGTCGGCGATACATCACTCCCTGATGAGCTCAATGCATTTTACGCACGCTTTGATAGGGAGAACACCGATGTGCCTTCCCGAGCCCCCATTCGCTGTGATGGTATTTCAGTCTCAGTTGTCAGGAAATCCTTCAGAGGGGTGAACCCTCGAAAAGCTTCTGGACCTGATGGCATACCTGGTCGTGTTTTAAAAACCTGTGCAGACCAGCTTGCCATTTTCAACCTGTCACTTCTGAGGTCTGAGGTTCCCACATGCCTCAAAAGGGCATCAATAATACCAGTGCCCAAGAAGGGTAAGGTGACATGCCTCAATGACTATCGACCTGTGGCACTAACGCCTGTTGGTGATGAAGTGCTTCTCATGGCGCAAATCCAACTCCTACCTCGACAAAAACCTGGACCCACTGCAGTTCGCTTACCGCCACAACAGATCAACGGTGGATGCGATCTCGCTGGCCCTCCACTCCGCTCTGGACCACTTGGATGTCAGGCTGTTATTTCATCTATTACAGCTCGGAGCTGGTTACCAAACTCTCAGAACTGGGTCTCTGCGCATCCCTCTGCAATTGGATCCTCGGACCACAGTCGTATTGTGGAAATGTGTCGATAACAATCAGCACGGGAGCACCTCAAGGCTGCGTGCGCAGCCCCCTGCTGTACTCACTCTATACTCATGACTGCGTAGCCGGTCATAGTGTGAACTCCATCATCAAGTTCGCTGACGACACCACTGTAGTGGGATGTATCACTGATGGGGATGAGTCAGAGTATAGAAGAAAGATCGAGCGACTGTCCATATGGTGCCAGCACAATAACCTGGCCCTCAACACCAGCAAAACCAAGGAACTGATTGTGGACTTTGGAAGGAGTAGGATGGGGACCCACAGTCCTGTTTATATCAACGGGTCGATGGTTGAAAGGGTCAAGAGCTTCAAATTCCTGGGCGTGCACATCTCTGAAGATCTTTCCTGGTCCGAGAACACAGATGCAATTATTAAGAAAGCTCATCAGCGCCTCTACTTCCTGAGAAGATTACGGAGAGTCAGTCTGTCAAGGAGGACTCTCTCTAACTTCTACAGGTGCACAGTAGAACTTGCTGACTGGTTGCATCGTGGCTTGGTTCGGCAACTTGAGTGCCCTGGAGAGGAAAAGACTACAAAAAGTAGTAAACACTGCTCAGTCCATCATCGGCTCTGACCTTCCTTCCATCTAGGGGATCTACCACAGTCGCTGCCTCTAAAAGGCTGGCAGCATCATCAAGGACCCACACCACCCTGGCCACACACTCATCTCCCTGCTACCTTCGGGTAGAAGGTACAGGAGCCTGAGAACTGCAACGACCCGGTTCAGGAATAGCTACTTCCCCACAGCCATCAGGCTATTAAACCTGGCTCAGACAAAACTCTGAACATTAATACCCCTCCATCTGTTATTTGCACTTTATTAATTTATTAATTAATGTGTGTATTTAAGTATATAACTGTAGTCAATGCCTACTATGTTCTGTTGTGCTATGCAAACAAATAATTTCATTGTCCTGTCAGGGACACATGACAATAAACTCTTTTGACTTTTTGACTCTTTTTGATTTAAGAAAACTCCAAACCTTTTTAAAAACAAGAGTTTAACATAAAGTAGGCGGGAATAGGACAAAGGAGGACGTTTGTGCTTGGTAGACAAAAGTGCTGGAGAAACTCAGCGGGTGAGGCAGCATCTATGGAGGGAAGGAAATAGGTGAGGTTTCGGACTGAAACCCTTCTTCAGACTGATGTGAGGGTGGGGGAGGGGGGGGGCGGGATGATGAAAGGAAGAGGTGGAGCCAGTGGGCTGAGGGAGAGCTGAGAAGGGGAGGAGAAAGTAAGGACTACCTGAAATTAGAGAAGTCAATGTTCACACCAGTGGGGTGCAAACTGCCCAAACGAAATATGAGGTGCTGCTCTTCCAATTTATGGTAGTCCTCACTCTGGCCATGGAGGAGGCCGAGGACTCTTCTTAAACGTTAGTGCTTGGTGTCTGGGGAAGTAGGTAGATACTAAATTAATACTTCACATCTGTTTTCACCAAGGAGAAGGACATGGAGGGCAATGAGTTAAATGGATATTTTTAAGGCAGAGATGGATAGATTCTTGATTAGTACTGGTGTCAAGGGTTATGGGGAGAATGGTGTTAGGAGGAGATAGATCCGCCATGATTGAATGACAGAGTACACTTGATGGGCCGAATGGCCTAATTCTGCTCCTATCACATATGACCTTTTGGCATGAGATTAGTGCAGAGAATACAAATATGCAAGGACAATTTGAAATTAGGAAGGAGGAGATGTTGGGGGTGTTGAAGAGCATTTAGGTGGATAAATCCCCAGGACCTGTTGGGATCTCTCCTGGGTTATTGAGAGAGGCAAGTGAGGAGACTGCAGGAGCACTGACAATGATCTGGCATCTTCTCTAGCCAAGATCCCAGAGTACTGGAAAGTAATTAATGTTCCATTATTTTAGAAGGGAAGCAGAGAGAATGCAATGAGCCTCACATCAGTGGTAGGGAAGCTATTAGAGAGGATTCTTTGGGACAAGACTTGCTCCCATTTGGAAGAGAAAGGGTCAATTAGGGACAACGAGCATGGTTTTGTAGATGGTCATGTCTTGCTCACATGATTGAGTTTTTTTGAGGAGCTGATAAACGTGATTGGTGAGGATAGGGCGGTGGATGTTGTCCACATTAATTTTATTAATGAGTTTGATAAAGTCCCTGCATGTTAAGATGTTAAGATAGTACTGAATTAACAGTGATTTGGTTGTATGGATTCAGAAGTGGTTTATTGATAGAAGACAGAGGGTTGTGGTGGAACCTCTTCACCCCCACTAGTAATGGTGCTGGACAAGCAACCCAAAGTGTTAACCGAAGATTCTATCGCGGATCTTTGGTGTTAACTATACTGATGTGAAATTCTTACTATTTTACACCTTAATTCACCCCGCGTATTACTCCAGTTCTATACACTATGTGAAATAACTTCAGTGTTAAAGAAGGAACTGCAGATGCTGGAAAATCGAGGGTACACAAAAGGCTGGAGAAACTCAGCGGGTGCAGCAGCATCTAAGGAGCGAAGGAGATAGGCAATGTTTCGGGCCGAAACCCTTCTTCAGACCCTTTGTGAAATAACTTCAGTTTAGTTTAATGTCACGTGTACCGAGGTACAGTGAAAAGCTTTTGTTGCGTGCTATCCAGTCAGCAGAAAGACATGGTTACAATCGAACACAGGGTATAGATTCATGATAATGGAATAACGTTTAGTGCAAGGTTAAGCCAGCAAAGTCCACAAGAAATGTTGCCTGAGTAGAGATTTAGGAGTATGGTGCAATATGAATATGTGCTTCTAACATAGAAACATAGAAAATATGTGCAGGAGGAGGCCATTTGGCCCTTCGAGCCAGCACTGCCATTCATTGTGATCATGGCTGTTCGTCCGCTATCAATAACCTGTGCCTGCCTTCTCCCCTTATCCCTTGACTCCACTAGCCCCTAGAGCTCATTCCAACTCTCTCTTAAATCCATCCAGTGATTTGTGGCAGGGAATTCCATAAATTCACAACTCTCTGGGTGAAAAAGTTTTTTCTCACCTCAGTTTTAAATGACCTCCCCTTTATTCTAAGACTGTGGCCCTGGTTCTGGACTCACCCAACATTGGGATCATTTTTCCTGCATCTAGCTTGTCCAGTCCTTTTATAATTTTATATGTTTCTATAAGATCCTCCCTCTTCCTTCTAAACTCCAGTGAATACAAGCCTAGTCTTTTCAATCTTTCCTCATATGACAGTCCCGCCATCCCAGGGATCGATCTGGTGAACCTACGCTGCACTGCCTCAATCACAAGGATGTCCTTCCTCAAATTAGGAGACCAAAACTGTACACAATACTCCAGATGTGGTCTCACCAGAGCCCTATACAAATGTACTCCTATACTGAAATCCTCTTGTTATGAAGGCCAACATTCCATTAGCTTTCTTCACTGCCTGCTGTACCTGCACGCCAACTTTCAGTGACCAGTGTACAAGGCACCCAGATCTCGCTGTACCTCCCCCTTACCTAACCTAACCTCATTGCGATAATAATCTTCCCCCTTGTTTTTGCCGCCAAAGTGGATAACCTCACATTTATCTATATTATACTGCATTTGCCACACATCTGCCCACTCACTCAACCTGTCCAGGTCCCACTGCAACCTCCTAACATCCTCTTCACAGTTCACACTGCCACCCAACTTGCTGGTGTTGCTCCTAATTCCCTCTTCCGAATCATTAATATATATGGTAAACAGTTGCGGCCCCAACACCGAGCCTTGCGGCACTCCTCTTGCCACTGCCTGCCATTCTGAAAAGGACCCGTTCACTCCTACTCTTTGCTTCCGGTCTGCCAACAAATTTTCAATCCATGTCAACACCCTACCCCCAATACCATGTGCTCTAAATTTAGTCACCAGTCTCCCGTGCGGGACCTTATCAAAGGCTTTCTGAAAGTCTAGATACACTACATCCACTGGCACCCCTTCATCCATTTGATCTGTTTCTGTGGCTCGCACGCAAATAGTCGCCTGGGTTGGGCACCATCTTGGTATTGGGTGATAGGTTCATTTAGACAAATAATGGTGGACAGTAATATACAGCTCGCCGCTATTGCCCACATTATGGGGATAATAAAATTGTCCATCTCTGATCTAATCAGATGTCCGTACACTTTCACTTCCAAGATTGATTACGGGATGGATTAGAAGTTGAGATATGGGTTAATATTTCCCCCTTGTCCCAAAACGTGAGGTTACATGTAATCCCCATTAGTAGTTGGCAAAAGTTCAGATCAACTAACTTCATGAAGAATTAATTTTACAGACTTGGAATTATAGGGTGACAAATGAACAAAGTCTATGTAGTTCATCTTCTAACCTGCTAGTTACAAGACACAATAGTAATGAAACTGATGACTAATCACAGCAATTACTCTCTCCATAGCAAACACAGGAAGTAAGCAAACTTCCAGCTTTGGGATCTTAAACGTAGAAAATAGGTGCAGGAGGCCATTCGGTCCTTCGAGCCAGCACCACCATTCAATATGATCATGGCTGAATCAGTGCCCCCTGCCTGCTTTCTCCTCATATCCCATATCTTGCATCTAACAGAGCTTGTTTCTCCCTGGCGTGCTCCACAGGAAATTTAGTGCCACGGAAGTTTGTGGAGGCCAAGTCAATGGTCATAAGTGATAGGAGTAGAATTAGACCATTTGGCCCATCAAGTCTACTCCGCCATTCAATCATCTATCTCTCGGTCTCAGCCCATTCTTCTGCCTTCTCTCTATAACCCCTGACACCTGTACTAATCAAGAATCTATCTACAGTATCCCTGCCTTAAAAATATCCATTGACTTGACCTCCACAGCCTTCCGTGGCAAAGAATTCCACAGATTCACCAACCCTCAGACTAAAGAAATTCCTCCTCATTTCCTTCCTAAAGAAACGTCCTTTAATTCTGAGGCTATGACCTCTAGTCTTAGACTATCCCACTAGTGGAAACATCCTCTATGGATATTTTTAAGGTAAATATTGAGAGATTCTTGATTAGTACGGGTGTCAGGGGTCATGGGGAGAAGGCAGGAGAATGGGGCTGAGAGCGAGAGATAGATCAGGCATGATTGAATGGCGAATGGGCCAAATGGCCTAATTCTGCTTCTATCATTTATGAACTTATGAATCTCAAATTATTCATATTTTATAACCTGAGATATTAATTTTTGTTTGTCTACCACACCTGGGTAAACATAACAAAGTGAGGATTTAATTAACTTTCTCTCTGCACCTTCTGTGAATCTGGATCATCCCAGGGAATTGATCATGGTCTCTCTGGCAAAGACACCAGAGGTGGTTGAATATGTAGATGGCCCAAATCCCAAAAAGGCGATCAGATAATGCAAATTTTTAATCTTTGCACAATTTGGGTAGGGTTCCTCTTCTTGGGACAACATGGTGTGGCGCAGTGTCACAAAGTGGTAGAGTTGCTGCCTCACAGCGCCAGAGTCCCAGATTCCTGCGTGGGTTTTCTCTGGGTGCTCCGGTTTCCTCCCACACTCCAAAGACATACAGGTTTGTAGATTAATTGGCTTAGGTAAAATTGTAAATTGTACCTAGTGTGTGTGTGGGTTAGTGTTAGTGCGCGGGGATCGCTTGTCGGCGCGAACTCGATTGGCCGAAGGTCCTGTTCCCGCGCATTATCCCTAAACTAAACTAAAAAAAACGAGTAATGTAGAAGAGGAAGCAGGCAAAGCTGGACTGATAGTATCAAGTCCTGGAGAAAAGGATGTTAGAATATAAAATAGTAAGATTAAACGAGAACTTACAAGTTCGAAGTTTGATCGTTATTTTATGAGGAGTTACGATGAGGGATTACGTGAAGAGCCCGCCTCACGCTGGCAAACGGCATACTTCAAAGCAGCGGCATGAAAAACACAGAACACCAAATAGCCGAAGTAACATAGTAAGGCTCATAATAGACTTAGAACTACCAGATGATCATTTATTTTATGAGGGTGGGAGTGGAGGGCACGTAATCCCTCATCGTAACTCCTCATAAAATAACGATCAAACTTCGAACTGGTAAGTTCTCGTTTAATCTTACTATTTTACTTCGGAGTCACGTGAGTGACTACGTGAAGATTTTAAAGCTTTCTGTGTTTTTTATGTCGTAGAATTAATCAGTACGACAGTCCGGCTAAGTAAATACATACATGAGAAACCAGACTAATATTAGTTCTTTCCATAATTAACTTTTTAATGGTTTAAAGAACATATAATAACCCTCCTTATATCCGAGGGAATGATTACAAGTGATAAAAGATATAAGTGACTACATAACTGGTTATAGTAATCAATAGTATACAAAGCAGGTGACTATATTGATCCCAACACCGCGTGGCCAAAGCTTGTCATAGTGTGAACAGGTTTATTGTAGAACTTTGAAAAAGTTTCTTCTTTACTCCACCCTGCGATTTTTAAAATATGCTCGAGTGGTACGTCCCGCACCTTCGCCGCGGCGTAGCTGCAGCCCTGGTGGAGTGAGATTTGAACACATCAGTGTCTACTCCTGCTAAAAGCAACACCTGTTTCAACCATTTTGAGATAGTTTGAACTGAAGCTTTTGTGTGTGGCTTTTTATGAGTAATCATTAACATTTTTTTTCATTTCCTCGAAAGAGTTTCAGTAACTTTAACATATTGATTCAAATGTTTAACCACACACAAAGTAGGATCAATAGGATAAGCTTGAAAGGTTACCTTAGCTCCAGATCTCCCTGGTCTTCTTTGTTTGATCAGATCGTAAACATAGAACACAATGTTATCTGTAGTCACATGCATACAGTCTAAACGCAACATTTGTAAAGTTTGCACTCTTTGAGCTGAAACCAATGACATTAACATTATTAATTTCAATGTTAATCTTTCCAATGACAATCCTTCAATTGGAGTCCATTGCCTAAGTAAGGTAAGTACAATGCTCACATCCCAAATCTCTGTGTACCTTGGTTTGGGTGGATTGATGTTAAAGATTCCTTTCATGAATCTAGATATTAATGGATGTGATCCAATTGATTTCTGGTCAGACATTAGTCCTAAATAAGATGATAAGGCACTGCGTGCAGTGTTAATGGCACTGTAACTTAAATGTTGCTCAAAATGCAATTTGGCAAGGAACTCCAAAACATTTGCAATATTCACAGTATCATAAGAAATATTTGACTGTGTGCAAAATTCTTCCCATTTCTTTATATGTGTCATATATTGTTTTTGTGTGCTATCTCGCCATGATGCGACTATAACTTCCATAGTTTTGTCCGACAATCCCAGCTCCTGTAGTGGTCTGGTCAAAACCTGCAGATTAATAAATTCATATATGCATATAATGGATAAATTTCTTTAGTTACTGGATTAATCAAAATATCACTACAGTTAGGAATTGACATATATGGTTCTTTAATCATATTCAGCATTAATGGGAACCAAGGTTGTGTTGGCCAATTTGGAACTACCAACAATCCAGTGGCAGAATCTTGTTCTATTTTCTTCAGACATTTCTGAATCAAAGCAAATGGTGGAAAAGCATAAAAGAACATATTCCCCCAGTTCAATGAAAAAGCATCTACTGCTACTGCATCTGGATCGTGTTCCCAAGACACATATTTAGGCAATTGATGATTAAGCCTTGATGCAAACAGATCAATTTCTGGTAAACCAAATTGGGTTACAATATTCTTAAATATTGCTGGATTAAGCATCCATTCTGTGTTATCTTTAAATATCCTTGATCTTTTATCTGCCACCACATTGTCTTTACCTGGAATGTAGTTTGCTGAAATCCAAATTTGGCGGTCAATACACCATTGCCATATTTCATTGACCAGACGATCACATGATACTGATCTAACTCCCCCCATGTGATTAATATATGCAACAGCCGTTTTATTGTCTAACTGTATTAATACATGTAGACCCTTTTTTGAACAACAATATGCTTTTAGTCCATAGAAAGCACCCAATAACTCTAAATAGTTAATACCATAAGTTTGAAGAAACGTTTCTTCTTGAACTTTCCATCTACCTCCACAACTAGAGGATGAATCTGTTGCCCCCCATCCGAGAGCACTAGCATCAGTTTGTAAAACCATTTCTGGCTGTTTAATCAGAATGTTTTTAGCAGTTTGTGGGACATTTTTAACCCACCATTGTAATTCCAACACAGCTTCTTTTGTTAATTGCATAGGCCTATCAAAGTGGCCTGCCTTCTCTTTGAGAGCTCTTATTTTGTCCCTTTGAAGATTTTGATAATGTAATGGACCAAATTCTACTGCAGGAAATGCTGCTACTAGTTTACCAATGGTTTTTGCTACTTCTCGGATGGAAGGATAAGGTTTGTGAATGAGATTATTACAAGTTACCAAAATATCATCAACTTTATCTGTTGGTAAAGTTATTAACATAGTCACTGAGTTAATTACAAACCCCAAAAAGTTAATTGATTGTGCTGGCTGCAGCTGGGATTTAATTGGATGAATCAAGAACCCTAGCTTTTCAAACAAAGCTTTAGTAACTGAAACTGAGTTCTCACCTGACTCTTGATTATCATTAATGATTAGAATGTCATCGAGATAAGCCATAACGATGTATTTTTGTGCTCTTAATTGGGCTAAAACTGGTTTCAACAGTTTCATAAAGAGCCTGGGAGCTGAACTCAGTCCATTTGGCAAAGCTTTAAACTGCCATAATTGTCCCAGCCAATTAAATTTTAAGTACCTCCGGAAAAACTGATGTATAGGTACAGAATAATAAGCGTCTTTTAAATCAATCTTAGCCATATAACAACCTGCTGAAATTAAATATCTTGCAGTATTAAATGTTTCCATTTTAAAATGTTTGTATTCTACAAACTTATTTAGATCTGTAAGGTCCAGAATAATTCTGCAACTACCATCTTTTTTATTTCTCCGAAAAATATTAGAGACAAATTGATGCTCGTGTTCATAAGTTTTTTCAATTACCCCTTTTTCAGATAATTTGTCAATTTCCACATTAATCTCTGCTTTATCAATAGCAGTAAACACAAAAGCATAAGCAGGTTTATTCTGTACAGGCGGATTAACCCCTTCTTTAAATGTAATAGTAGCTCCTGAAACTGCTTGTAATATAAATCGATCAGAAGTAATAGTAAGCCAGTTTTTAGAAAACTTTTGTAATCTCCCTCCAACTGGAGATTTATCCGCAGTTTCTTTAAGGATAAAACAAGTCTTTAATACCTCTCCATATGAGCGTGGTGGTCTCCTTCTCCCTGAATACGGGTAAGCATTGGGCTGTGCAGGACGATAATACTTCCTTGACAAATTTCTGCCTCTATTTCCAAAGTCAAAACCCCTTCGGGGCGAAAAATATATTTTTTGTCCAAAGACGAAAGGTTTCACACCGCTAAAATATTTAGCTTCTTCATCCAACTCTTTCAGTTGTTTAGGCAGATTTTCTCCAAACAGATACCCAGGAGCTTGAACGCCACTTGCTCGACACAGGCTTGCAAATCTAGGGTGAAATATGGGCCGAATCGCCATTTTCCTCATACAGTTAATTTCATAGAAAGAATTGCACAATAAGCCCAAAGTATCTTTTTGAATCTTATCCATCTCCAATCTCTCCATTTGTCTCCCATAGGCCGTAACGGCAGCAGAAATTAGTTTGAGGATTTTTGGAAATCTCACTTCTTGAGCTCTCATACTTGGAGTCATGGATGTCCATATCAACGGATTAACCGTAGGCACTTCCAATGAGGCACAATTTCCTGGTGTTTTATATAATTCTGATGTTTCAATCATCACAGAATCTTGAAGTTGGTGAGATACCATATAATTAATACTGGCAGCTAGGTTTTCTTCCATAGCCTCACCACTTCCTTCAGGTATAGCAAATTCTTTTGCTATCCCAGGCACATTTGGCCTTTTCTTTTTACTTTGTGGTGTGCATTCAAAATCCAAATCACCACCAGCAGGGTCTGCCTTCTGCAGCCCTAAATCAATTGGGATTTCACCCCATGAGACTTCTTCCAGCCCGAATCCTGGGTCCGGAGTTTCAAACTCCCAACTTGGCCCACAGCCATATTCAGAATAATCAAACCCCTCAGGGCTTTTTTGGGATCCTTCTGGGTACTGTGACCCTTGTCTCATGATTTTTTGGAGAACTTTCTCCATATGCTCCATTTTTAACCACATAGTTTTATTATCTGGAGGACTTTCAGTATCAGAGTCATCAGAAACCACGGGCCTCTCAGATTTCTTTTTACATTTTTTAGGAGCATTTCCCTCCGTGGTTATTATTGCTGGAGAATCTAGAAACTCGCTATCGGGTATATCAGCGGCCACCGGTATCGGAACCGGATCCGCACTAGCTTCTTGTCCCGTATTTTTATTTTCACCCCGGGAAGATCTTTTTACCCGCGAATTTTTCTTTGCCGATTTCTCCATTTTCTTTATTATCAGTGCTAAATCAGCACGTTACGCGACTCTGAATTTTTACTTTTACTTTCGCTTGCTGGACCCACCCAGCGTACGCTAAAAAACATCCCGACTTTGCTGCACTTACCTGCGGGGCCGTTCCGACCGCTGCGAGGAGCTGCTCCTTACTGCAGCTCCTCCTTCCGCCGTCAGCGTCGACGTAAATGACGTTTGCCAGCGTGAGGCGGGCTCTTCACGTAGTCACTCACGTGACTCCGAAGTAAAATGTGTGTTGAACCAGTATTGTCATCAAGAAGAATGTGTAGCATGCATAATTTTCAGCTTTGGAGGAAAGAAGTTCAAATGTAGAATTATTTTGTAAAATAAAGGGTGATACGGTGGTGCAGTGGTGTAGTACCTACCTCAACTACCTCCTCTGCAATCTCATGCCATTTAGCCACCACCCTCTGAGTGAAAAAGGTGCCCCTCAGATGAGCACAGCAGTAGAGTTGCTGCCTTACAGCAACAGAGACCCGGGTTCGATCCTGACTACGGGTGATGTCTGTACGGAGTCTGCGCGTTCTCCCTGTGACTGGGTTGGTTTTTCCTGTTTCTTCCCACACTTCAAAGACGTGCAGGTTTGTAGATTAATTGGATTTGGTAAATAGTGAAATTGTCCCTGGAGTGTAGGATAGTGCTAGTGTACGGGGTGATCAGTGGTCGGCGCTGGGAGGGGGGGGGGGGGGGGCTGATGTGACTGTTTCCACACTGTATCTCTGAAGTCTAAAGTCTAATGAAGGTTGCAGAGGAGAGCGTATGTTATTCACAAAGATAACAACATAACTTCCTGTTTCTAATCTTAATTTCTGATCTACCGCATGTTTAATTGCCAGATGCATTTACCTATTCAACCCAGCACGATGCAGTGCACATCTGATAGGAACACGATTCCCCATCTTCATAATCTATAAATCTCACATCATTTTGACTTCAGAGTTCAAGTTTGTTTCTGGAAGGGCGGTAACGGTGGCGCAGCAGTAGAGTTGCTGCCTTAAAGCCCTGTCCCACAGTACAAGTTCATTCCAAGAGTTCTCCCGAGTTTGCCCTGATTCGAACTCGGAGATTTACGGTAATGGACACTCGTCGGTGCTCGGGGCTCTCGTGGACATTTTTCATCATGTTGATAAATCTTCACGAGTCTTCGTGTGCTTACCCGCCGTTAGCGAGTCTTCCCGAGCACTTGCCGTTAGCGCTAAGCGACGTCCCCGAGCTCCGACGTTCCCGCTACATTCATTCTTGGTGCTTACCATTAGTTTGATTTTTTTTAAACTCGGGAGAGCTCTTGGAATGAACTTGTACCGTGGGACAGGGCTATTACAGCGAATGCGGCGCCAGAGACCCGGGTTCGATCCCGACTACGGGTGCTTGTCTGTATGGAGTTTGTGCGTTCTCCCCGTGATCTGCGTGGGGTTTCTCCGAGATCTGCGGTTTCCTCCCACACTCCAAGGACGTACGGGTTTGTAAGTTAATTGGCTTGGTGTCAATGTAAAAATTGTCCCTAGTGGGTGTAGGACAGTGTTAATGTGCGGGGATCGCTGGTCGGCGCGGACCCGGTGGCCGAAAGGCCTGTTTCCGCGCTGTATCTCTCAACTAAACTAATGAGTCAAGAGTCAAGAATATTTTATTGTCATATGTTCCAGATAGAACCCAGATAGAACAATAATACAACACAGCAGCACAACAGGGTATGTTGTATAAACATTGTCCACTTTAAACAGTATAATAAATGAGAAAATATATATATGCACGCACACACACATATATATATGTGTGTGTGTGTGTGTGTGTGTGTATATATATATATATAATAATAATAATAATAATAATAATAATAATAATAATAATAATAATAGTAATAATAATAATAATAATAATAATATATTTTATTGTCATTACACATAAGTGCAACGAGATTTGGTTTGCAACTTCCATCCGATGTCATAACTTAAACAACTAATATAATTTAGGTTTAGATACCCCGAGAACAAGGTTTGTAAAAAGAACACTAGAACACTAAAACTGTCAAAACAGACTAAAGTGCAGATGTGTCTGTGCGAAGTGACCATCCGAGGGAGACCGTCCATGGGGGTTGGGGGGGGGGGGGGCGCTCAGCAGGGCCGGTTCAGAGCTGCTATAGTTCTGGGATTGAAGCTGTTCCTGAGTCTGGTGGTGCGGGCATAGAAGGCCTTGTAACATCTGCCAGAAAGGAGTAGTTCAAACAGTCCATTACAAGGGTGAGAGGGGTCTTTATGGATGCTGACGGCCTTCCTGAGGCACCGTGTGTGGTAGATGCCTTCCAAGGCTGGTAGCGGTGTCCCAATAATCTTTTGCGCTCTGTGGACGACGCGCTGAAGAGCTCTCCTCTCCGCCTCCGTGCAGCTGCACAGAGATGCCATACGCTAGTATGCTCTCTGTCGCGCAGCGGTAGAAGGGTGTCTATATATATATGCACGCACGCATATATACACACACATTCCTCAACTTAATGACTACAGACTAATTTCACCTGGGAAGGGAAATCATTGTACAGTGTCAGGCCTATATTACAGCTGGATACACTGGGAACAGTTTTGCAGAGAGCAATCCCACCTTCAAAATCCCAGAACAAGATCTATTTTGCGGAACTGCTCCTTGTCCTGTACTCCTTTAGAGTAAAGGTGTATAAAATCATGAGGGGAATAGATAGGGTTGAAGCACAGAATCTTTTTACCCAGGGAAGGGGAATCAAAAATCGGAGGACATAGGTTTAAGGTGAGAGGTGCAATATTTAGACTTGTCGTGGGGTGACTCCTGTATGGCCCAAAGAGTCGTACTTTTTTCTGGTTGCCGCTGGAAATGTTGAAAGTTCTCGGCGACCTGCTGCGACTATGACGGGTGCTGGCACTCGCCGAAAAAAATCGCGTAAGTGGGACAGGCCCATTGGTCTTTTGAGATACAGAGTGGAAATAGGCCCTTCGGCCCACCGAGTCGGCACCGACCTCTGATCCCTGTCCACTAGCACTATTCTACAGACCACGGACAATTTACAATTAACCAAAGCCAATTAACCTACAAACCCAGACGTCTTTGCAGTGTAGGAGGAAACCAGAGCACCCAGAGAAAACCCACGTGGTCGCAGGGAGAACAGTTTATGTTTTTATATGCAATTTGTGCATGAAAAACATAAGCAAATGAGTTCAATTTCAAATAATTGCATCATTATATATAGTCATGGCGTGATGCAGTGTGGAAACAGGTCCTTTGGCGCAATTTGCCCACACCGGCCAACATGTCCCATCTACACTAGTCCCACCTGCCTGCATTTGGCCCATATCCTTCTAAACCTGTCCTATCCATGCACTTGTCTAAACGTTGCGATAGTACCTGTCTCAACTACCTCCTCCGGCAGCTCGTTCCATACACCCACCACCAACTTTTTGTATGAGAAAGTTGCCCCTCAGGTTCCTATTATATCTTTCCCCCCTCACCTTAAACCCTATCTCCTCAGGTTCTCGATTCTCCCACTCTGGACAAGAGAAGCTGAGCGACTACCCGATCTATTCCTCTCATGGTTTTGTACACGGTGCGGTTCAGCGGGACAGGCAGGATCTCTGGAGAGAAGGAACGGGTGATGTTTCGGATCGAGACCCTTCTTCAGACCTTAAAGTCTCAGCCTCTGAGTTAAATTGTACATTGATTTCCTTGCTAGGTGTCTGAAGTTGGTGGCTGATCATGTACTTTCATTGCCAGCCTCAGAACTAGCCTGCTTCAACCCTTAGGTTCCCCAGCAAGTGACTTTTTCATGATTTTGTAAGACAGGAAGTTTCTCAGTGTGACCCTTGACTGCACCGCTCTGTGAGAGATTGGTGCAGAGAACTGAGTCACTTTATCTCAGCCATGGATGCTGAGCAGTGAAGATTTGACGCCTTCTTTCTTTTTACTGACTTTAGATAAATAGACTTTAGTCTTTAGAGATACAGCGTGGAAACATGCCTTTCCGCCCACCTAGTCCACGCCAAACCAGCGATCACCTCATACACTAGCAATCAAATCTTCACTACTTTGCACCCATGGCTGGGATAAAGTGACTCAGTTCTCTGCACCAATATCTCACACTAACACTATCCTATACACTGGGGACAATTTTACAATATTTAACAAAGCCAATTAACCCACAAACCTAGGATAGACGCAAAATGCTTGAGTAACTCAGCGGGACAGGCAGCATCTCTGGAGAGAAGGAATTGGAGATGTTTCGGGTCAAGATCCTTGTTCAAAAATGCTGGACAAATTCTGGGCAGTTTAGTTTCTCCATACTTATAAAAATGCATAAGCTTACATTATCTTACAGTATATGGATGCAAACGGTAGGAAATAGTGGTTGATAGCTGCATTATGCTGTCAGAGAAGGCGTGGAATCTGCTGCAATTACTACATTTAAGAAGCATTTAGACATTAATTGGATTGGTATAAATGTCAAAATTGTCCCTAGTGTGTGTAGGGTGGTGTTAGTGTGTGGGGATCGCCGGTCAGCGCGGACTCAGTGGGCCGAAGGGCCTGTTTCCGGGCTGTATCCCTAAACTAAACTAACTAGTCTCAATGGGACGCAGGGCCTCTTTCTGAACTGCATGACGTAATACTGAACAAAAAAAGCTTTGCAAAAGTAGGAAGAAGGAGATCATTTAAAATGTATTAAATCTGTTACTTATCAAGGTTCAGACACATTCATCAGCACTAACATTGTAATGTAAAATCTGTATCAACTTGATAGTGAAACTGTTTCACATTAACAGCAAACTGTGAACAACAGCCTAGTATTTCTAGGAAACTGCTAAAGTCAATTAGATTTTAAATATCACCGAGTTGTGATCTTAAATGCTACAATGTGTGAAGCGGAACACAACAGTGAAAATAACACATCCCCTTCCTGAGAGTCAGATTCAGGGAATATCCAAAGGGATATTGTAGAATCCAAGGGGGATTAGGGGTGACCGTCTAGAGGTTTTGGTTAATTTAGTTTAGAGATCATAAGGTCATAAGGTCATAAGGAATAGGAGTAGAATTAGGCCATTCGGTCCATCAAGTCTGCTCCGCCATTCAATCGTGGCTGATCTATCTCTCCCTCCCAACACCATTCTCCTGCCTTCTCCCCATAACCTCTGACACCCGTGCCTTAAAAATATCCACCGAGTTGGCACGGAAACAGGCCCTTCGGCCCACCGTGTCCGCACCGACCAGCGATTTCCGCACATTGACACGTTAACGCACAAGGGGCAATTTTTAAAATATATATATTTTTATTAGAAGCGTAAACATGGTTTGTTTATCAATTACATTCATAGAAGCTTCTGTTCTTTTTATAGAATTTTTTAAGAGATAGAACTGAAAAGAAAGATCTATAAACTAATAGAAAGGAAGGGATAATGAAATAAATAAATAAATAGAAAATTAAATGAAAAAATTACCAATAACAGTTTTGGAGATAGGTGCGTAGATTATAAGGCGTAGTTAATCATCCAATCAAGGGGCAATTTTACATTTGTACATTTATTAACCTTTGGAAACCGGAGCAGCCGGAGGAAACACATGTGATCACAGGGAAGATGTGCAAACTCCACGCAGCCAGCACCCGAGGTCAGGATCGAACCTGGGTCTCTGACGCTGTGAGGCAGCAACTCTACCGCTGCGCCACTGCACTACCCTTATTGGTAATGACGAGTTGTAACAGAGACATTAGGATCAGCAGAATTATTTTTAAAAAGAACATTTTTGCTACAATCTCAAAATTGCATTCTATGTATTTTTAACGTCCTTTTGCTAAATCAACTTTGTGGTAATTGCATTTGTGGTTCAGAGTGCGACTGAGACTAGAAGACCAGAAAAGTCCCTTGTTCATATCCTGGCCTACACTGACTAATCTCTAGAGGTAATACTAAGGTTACTATTGCTGTTGGGATCCATGTGCTGAAGCCATTTGCTGGGATCTCAGTTGCCAATTACCATTGCAGCATGCCTATCGAGTCTACTCCACCATTCAGTCATGGCCGATCAATCTCTCCCTCGTAACCCCATTATCCTGCCTTCCCCCCGTAACCCCTGATACCTGTACTGATCAAGAATCTGTCAACTTCTGCCTTAAAATATCCATTAAAATATCACTCCTTTAGACTGATTGTGTATGGGGGAGAAAGCTGGAAAAGGCAAATAGGGGCTTTAGGGTTGCCTGACCTGCCGAGTTCCTCCAGCACTTGGTGATTTTCACAAGACTCCAGCATCTGCAGTTCCTTGCGTTGTCTTGTTTTACCCTATCACCTGCATGATGAAATAACCTCCATTCAAAGCCTGGATTCACACATGTTGAAAATCAAAAGACAAATTTGAAGAAGGGTCCTGACCCAAAAAGTCATCTATCCACGCCTTCCAGAGATGCTGCCTGACCTGCTGAGTTACTCCAGAACTCTGTATCTTTTTTTATTGTAAAGCAGCATCTGCGGTTCTTTGTTTCTAGGATTTAGATACTACGGTTTCTAAATTGAAACAGTTCGGGCGACACACAATGTATGGAGCTGTACACCAACATATTTAAGGCAATGAGTAAGAAATTTGGAAGGGAATAGTTTATACAAATGTTACCAAATTCAGGCAGGCGGTACTGGAAACTATGTAAGATTACAAGCTTATGCTGAGACGACAGAAAGCAGCTTTGGGGAAAAGTTCAGATCTTAGTTTGTCTTTTGATCAGTTTAGATGATGGCTTATTAAAAAGTTAGGTAATGACCAAATGCTCTACATCTGATAGATAGTAGAGTTGCTGCCTGACAGCGCCAGTGACCCAGGTTCGATCCTGACTACGGGTGCTGTCTGCACGGAGTTTGTACGTTCTTCCCATGACCTGCGTGTGTGTTTTACCGGGGAGCTCCAGTTTCCTCCCACACTCCAATGAAGTGCATTTGTAGGGTAATTGGCTTTGTATAAATGTAAAGTGTCCCTCATGTGTGTAGATTAGTGTTAATGTGCGGGGATTCCTGGTCGGCACTTACTCAGTGGGCCGAAGCGCCTGTTTACGCACTGTATCGCTAAATTAAAATAAATGAAACTAATCTGATCTTTAGGATAAAATGTGTAGGAAAGAACTGCAGATGCTGGTTTAAATCGAAAGTAGACATAAAATACTGGAGTAACTCAGCGGGACAGGCCGCATCTCTGGAGAGAAGGAATGGATGACGTTTCGTTTTCGAGACCCTTCTTCACACTGGCAAAATCAGTCTGAAGAAGGGTCTTGACCTGAAACGTCACCCATTCCTCTCTCCAGAGATGCTGCCTGTCCCACCGAGTTACTCCAGCTTTTTGTGTAGACCTAATCTGATCTTTGATGTTTACAACTTTGGTGCCAAATCCAATCAATTGCATGATATTGAAAGACAACCTATTATGACTAACAGGGGATATTATCAAGAGCTCTTCTTGCAAACTAGTTTGGCCTCCTAATAGTGTTGGGTTCACAGTTATTCATTCTGTTGCATTTACCAGAGTAAAGACTGTCAGATTTCATAATACCATTGAATACAATTGTAGATGAATGTTGTTAGTTTACAGAATACCATCTAATGCTGGTCAATGTCTATATATTCCATCTTCTGTTCAATCCTAATCAATGACTAATAACACACTGAAACTATCAAACACTGTTAGCTTCTCACTATCTTTATTTTTTCCATCCTCTATTCTAAACCTAATCTATGACTCAACATGCACACCTCAGATTCAGAGTCAGTTTCTTCCCAGTTGGTATCAGGCAACTGAATCATCTTACCAACTACAGAGTAGTCCTGAGCTATTATCTACCTCATTGAAGACCCTCGGACTATCTTTAATCAGAATTTGCTGGACTTTATCTAGCACTGAACGTTATTCCCTTTATCGTGTGATTCCCTGTGATTCTGTTCCATTCTGTTTGTAGTTTGTTTGTTTTTGCACAATCCGCGAGCATTGCCGCTTTTCATTTCACAACACATCTCGTATGTGACGGATAAACTTGACTTGACTTCTCTTGATTTGACTTGACATGTATCAGTGGAAGGCTCGATTGTAATCATGTATAGTAATCAAGCGGAGGACTTGAAGTACCTGGGAGCGAGGTGGCAGAGTTCGGAGAATGACATTAAGGTCTGGAAAGCCCTCAATAACATGGGGAAAATAACATGGGGACGCCTTGGATGTCTAAGGGTCTCAAACTGAGATTCTTCCGTGTAACTGTAGAGACCATATTATTGTATGGGTGGGAGGCATGGACTCTCACTCGAGCGCTGTACAAGTCTCTCGATGGTACCTGAATGCTCAGAAATGTTAAAAATGTCAGTTGGGCATCACGAATGGCCAGCTCCACGGGGAGATTCCACCTCTGACCGAGAAGATCAGGTCGAGAAGAATGAGGCTCGCTGGTCACTGCCACCGCCAGCCAGAAATGCCAGCAAACAGGGTTGCGCTGTGGGAACCCACCCGTGGAAGACGTGCCAAGTAAGGCTCGGTGGCTCAGCCGAGGGCCCAGTGGACTCAGTCGCCGGCCCAGTGGACGACATCGTCGGGAGCTCGCAGGTCCCAGGTTGGTGACTGGTCCTCCGGAGCTCCCGCAACAACAGCTTGGTCCGCTGGACTGGAGGGTGGCAGCTTCGTCTGCCCAGGGCCGCGGAGTTTGAACCAGCCCGTTAGCGGAGCTCGGATTCAGCCGCGAGACTTACCATCACCCGGCGGGGTCACAACATGGGAGGCCTGGATCGCTTCAGCACAGAGGGAGAACAAGAAGGGAAGAGACAAGTGAGGAGGTGCCTGGTGGACTCACTGTGGTGGATGTTAAACTGTGTTTATTGTGTGTTTTGTCATTTTATTCTGTGTTATGGCTGCAGGGTTCGTAATTTCGTTCAGACTGAAAGGTCTGAATGACAATAAAGGATACTTTGACTTTGTAAGGCGATGCTGAAGACGTTGATGGTAGATGCATGTGTAGAGACAAAAGAGGAGCTTGCCAGCTGCATGGAGGACAGAGATGTGTGGTGCGTCCATCACCGTGTCTGTCGGAAACCAGCACGGTTTCATGTCTTCTGATCCTAAGGGATTCTAACAGGGAGGCATAAACTAGGCACCACAGAGTCAAAATCAGTTGCTGTTACATTAGGTGTAGGATGAACATATTAAGGACTCAATGCCCAATTTTTCTTTAAGATTCAATGACATTGAATGAGAATGGTGATACGTGCACAACTGGGAGCAGAGGAGAGGAGACCAATTCAGTCACAATAAGCGGCACGGTGGCTCAGCAGTAGAGTCGCTGTCTTACAGCGCCAGAGAGCCGTGTTCAATCCTAACTATGGGTGCTGTCTGTACGGAGTTTGCACGTTCTCCCTGTGACCGCGTGGGCTTTCTCCGGGTGCTCCGGTTTCCTCCCATACACCAGAAATGTACAGGCTTGCAGGTTGGCTTCTGTAAATTGTAAATTGTACCTACTGTGTAAGATAGCGCTAGTGTACGGGGTGATCGCTGGTCGGCGCGGACTCAGTGGGCCGAAGGGCCTGTTTCCATGCTGTATCTTCACAGTCTAAAGTCCAGATTGTCCCCACATGAGGACTCCCTCTGAAGATGCATGTTCGCTCCATATCCATCGCAAATCCATTTGCAGATACAACAGGGTTAGCAACACTGGCGGACCAGTTCCACACAATGTGCTGTCACTATTGACCTTCTGAGCTTAGTTTATTGAGTTTAATTTGAGTTTAGTTTATTGTCACATTTACCGAGGTACAGTGAAAATCTTTTGGTGCGTGCTAACCAGCCAGCTGAATGACAACACATGATTAAAATTGAGCCATCCACAGTCTACGCATACATGATAAAGGGAATAACGTGAATACATTTTAGTGCAAGATAAAGTTCAGTAAAGTCCGATCAAAGATAGTCTGAGGTTCTCCAAACAGATGGAGAGTAGTTCAGGACTGCTCTCTAGTTGTGGTAGGATGGTTCCATTGCCTGATAACAGCTGGGAAGAAACTGTCCCTGAATCTGGTGTGCGTTTTCACAATTCTATACCTCTTGCTTGATGGGAGAGGGGAGAAGAGGGAGTGGCCGGGGTGAGACCTTTGGAATGTGGGAGGAAACCAGAGCACCCGGTGGAAACCCACACAGTCACAGGGAGAACGTACAAACACCAAACTCTGTACAGACAGTCCTTGGTTATGCTGCTGGCCTTGCCGAGGCAGCGTGAGGTATGAATGGTTACCATTTCCATTTACTCTCCAAATCCATGCACTGGTTATCTCGCATATCGATCTCATATTTCGCTTGGACAGCTTGCAACCCAGTGATATGAATATTCTCTCACTTCAAGTAACCCCGGTATTCCCGCACTCTCTATCCCTCCCCCACCCAAGTCCGCACCAGCTTCTTGTTTTCACTGAACAAACAGCTAACAATGGCCTGTTCCCTTTATCATCGTTACGTTTTTGCATATCTTTCATTCATTGTCCTTTCTCTCTCTACATCATCGTCTATATCTCTCCTTTCCCTTTCCCGTGACTCTCAGTCTGAGGAAGGAGTCTCGACCCGAAACGTCACCCATCCCTTCTCTCCAGAGATGCTGCCTGTCCCGCTGCGTTACTCCAGCTTTCGGTGTCTATCTACGGTTTAAACCAGCGCCCTGCAGTTCCTTCCTAGGCAAAAAATGTTTAGTTACTGGAATGTCCTTTCATAATCTGCAGAGAGCATAGACGGTGGCCATTAGCATGTCAGAGCCTGAGGGAGTTCAAGTTGATGGATGACTGAGCTGTAAATCATTCCACAAAGTGGTGTAGGAATAGAGCTGCTGTCACACAAGGCCAGAGACTCATCTTCGATCCTGGAATTGGGTGCGGTCTGTACAGTGTTTGCGACTGCGTGGGTTTCCACCTGGTGCTCTGGTTTCCTCCTACATTCCAAATACACGCAAGTTTATAGGTTTAATGCCTCCTGTTAATAGCTCCCTGGGGTGGGGGACTGCAACCTTCACGTGGTCCACCCTGTTTCGACTAAAGCAATCAACCCGATGTGCACAGACAAATAGATCAAACAGGACGAGTTGACGTACAACTTTAGGCTGTGCACGCCCTACGCAAGAAGAAGAAGAAGAATAGCTCCCTGTGTGTAGGATGCGGAAGTGGGATAACATGGAACTAATGCAAGGGCTTAGATTAGTTTAGTTCAGAGCTACAGCATGGAAACAGGCCACCGAGCCTACGCCGACTAGCGATCCCCGCACATTAACACTACCCTACACACACTAGGGACAATTTGACATTTACACCAAGCCAATTAAGCTACAAACCTACAGCTCTTTGGAGTGTGTGAGGAAACCGAAGGTCTTGGAGAAAATCACGCAGGTCACGGGGAGAACGTGCAAACTCCACACAAACAATAATTCATAGTCCAGATCGTACCTGGGTCTCTGCCGCCCTAAGGTAGCAGTCTACCGCTACGCCACCGTGCCACTGTACATGGTGATGGATGTCTGGCTCGGAATCAGCGGGCCAAAGATCCTGTTTCACCACGAAAAAGAAGCAGATTTTTCCAGGATGGATGACATCAAACTTCTTTGATATTGTTGGAACTGGGTTCTGGGAAATTCATAAGAGGACACTCCATCATAATCCTGGCATTGTCTGTAAGTGGTGGGAAAAAGCTTGATGGAAACAAGTGAGGCATATTTTACGGAATACCCCGCATCTAATCTGAAATAGTAACATTATATTCTGCCATTTGTTAATTTTTATTTTTGCACTGCCGAATGTGCCCATGTATGGTATGATTCCCCTGGCGAGCACGCAAATCAAAGTGTTTGACTGTGTCGAAGATAGACGCAAAATGCTGGAGTAACTCAGCGAGACAGGAAGCATCTCTGGAGAGAAGGAATGGGTGACGTTTCGAACCAGCATCTGCAGTTCTTTGTGTAAGAAAGTGTAGGAAAGAACTGCAGATGCTGGTTTAAATCGAAGGTAGTCACAGAATGCTGGAGTAACTCAGCGGGTGAGGCAGCATCTCTGTAGAGAAGGAATGGGCGACGTTTCGGGTGGGGACCCTTCTTCAGACTTGTCCCGAGACGTCGCCCATTCCTTCTCTCCAGAGATGCTGCCTGTCCCGCTGAGTTACTCCAGCATTTTGTGTCTGTCTTTGATTTAAACCAGCAACTGCAGTTCTTTCCTACACTTTTTGTTTTGCTGTGTCTATGGACATGTTGCAATAAAAACCCATACCAATACCAAGGCTCACCTATTGATGACGTTTAAACTGGTTGGTTGAAGGCAACGTAGTTGATGTACAAACAAGGTAACTAGAGTGTAGAAAAATAATTTTCCTCCAGAGATGCCGGCTGACCCGCTAGGTTACTGGGGGGCCGCCGGGAACAAAGAGGGCCCTGATGTGGGGGGATGGGGGGGGGGGGGGCGCCTAGAACAGAGGGAGCAGGCGGTAGGGGGGAGGGGCACCGAGAACGCAGAGGGACTATCATGTGCACCTTGTGACATTGTCGGCATCCTATACGTGGCGACTCTTTGCATACTTAGTGCATTGTATGCAAAGCAAAGAATCTCACTGTGTCTAGGTACGTGACAATAAAGTATCATCAGTTTGTGTCAATCTAAGGAACTCCAGATAGACACAAAAAGCTAGAGTAACTCAGCGGGACAAGCTGCATCTCTGGAGAGAAGCAATGGGGGACGTTTCGGGTCAAGACCCCTTCTTGAACCCTCAACCTGAGATGTCACCCACTCCCCAGAGATGCAGCTTGTCCCGCTGTGTTACTCCAGCATTTTGTGTCCTGCAGTGTAAATAACATTACATTTAACATATTACAGATTTTCAAAAGTTATTCGCTTAACACTGCACATTACGTTCATTGGGAAGTGTTTAAGAAAGAGCTGCAGATGCTGGATAAAATCGAAGGTAGACACAAAATGCTGGATAAACTCAGCGGGTGAGGCAGCATCTATGGAAAGAACGGATAGGCGATGTTTCGGGTCGAGACCCTTCTTCAGACTTTTATTTTATTAATTAATAAATAATTATTAATAGGAACATTGAAACCTAGGGAGTTAAAGGGGCAATTGCTGCATTGTCACAAATATTATCTGCAGGAAAGTAAATAGGGTTCTGATAATGGAAGGTAGACATTAATGCTGGAGTAACTCAGCGGGTGAGGCAGCATCTATGGAGCGAAGGAATATGTGACGTTTCGGGTCGAGACCCTTCTTCAAACTAAGGGTTATGATAATAGTTGTTTCTTATGTTGGGGGGAAATAGGTGGTGAAAGTCTTTAATGTTAGAATGGGACCACAACTGTTTTCGAAGTACAATAATGACCTAACTTGTGAGTTCACAATTCTAAAATTAACGCAAAAATTAAAAGTATAAAGTGAGAAATCTGGCAATAGACTTAAAGAGAGTACACACCAGTGTAATAGAAATACAAGGAACTGCAGATGCTGAAATCGTAAGTAAAACACAAAGTGCTGGAGTAACTCAGCGGGTCTCACAGAGTCTACAGAGGGAAGACACAGGAAATGTTTTGGGCAAGATGTATTAAATTGGAGACGCAAGGTGCTGGTCTACAGAATTGTGCATAAGTAACTCAGCAGGTTAGGTAGCATCTCTGGAGAACATGGATAGGCATGTTTGGTCAGGATCCTTAAAAGGGTCCTGATCCGAAAAGTTGCTTGTCCATGTTCCCCAGAGATGATGCCTGGCCAGCTGAGTTACTCCAGCACTTTGTTTTTTTTTAATTACATGTTTTTGTATTAAATTGGGCAGTTTTGAATGACTTTAGACTTCAGACTTTAGAGATACAGCACTGGAACAGGCCCTTCGGCCCATCGAGTCCGCACCGACCAGCGATCATCCAGTACACTAGCATCATCCCACACACCAGCACCAATTTTACAATTTTACCCCAGCCAATTATCCTACAAACCGGTACATATTTGGAGTGTGGGACGAAACCGGATCACCCAGAGGAAACCCACGTGGTCACGGGGCGAAGTGCAAACTCCGTAAAGACAGCGCCCGTAGTCAGGATCGAATCCGGGTCTCTGGCGCTGTAAGGCAGCAACTCCACAGCTGCGCCACCCTGCCCCCCCCCCCCCCCGCTATTGATCGGCAACGTTTCTGGTCGGGATCCTGAAGAAGGGTTTCAATCTGAAAAGTCACCTGTGCATGTTCTCCAGAGATGCTGCCTGATCTGCTTAGTTACTCCAGTACTCCAGTACTCCAGCACTTTGTGTCTTTTCATTGTATAAAATTGAGCAGTAAATCAGCGGAATAAGCAACATCTCTGGATAGAAGGAATGGGTGACGTTTTGGGTAGAGACACTTCTTCAGACTGAGAGTCGGGGAAGATGGAGGCACAGAGATAAGGAAGTGTACGGTGTGAGAAGGAGACATCAAAAGGGATGAAATCCAAAGCAAACGTGGAACATATTATTGTTAGCTAGGAGAAGGTAACAATGAAGCAAACAGAGATAGAATGTAATCAGGGGGATAATCATACTGGTCAGAGAACTAGGAAGGGAGAGGGGTGGAGAGAGAGGGAAAGCAAGGGTCACTTGAAGTTAGAGAAGTCAATGTTCATACTGTTGGGGTGTAAGCTGCCCAAGCGAAATATGGGGTGCTGTCCCTCCAATTTGCACTGGGCCTCACTCTGACAGTGGAGGAGGTCCAGGACAGAAAGGTCAGTGTGGGAATGGGAGGGAGTCCAGGCAGGGAGTATTGTTGCACTGAATATTGGAGGGTGCAGGGTGGGTAAACAAGAGCATGTGGAATGTGGATTTATTTAAGGAGCAGAGAGCAAAAATCACAGGATGTTATGATAGAACTAAGTATATTGCAAAAAAAAAGATTACATTGGCTCCGGCTGAATTATTGAATCGAAATCTGGGCACCACACCTCGGAATAACAGGACGTGTTTTGGAAAGGATGGTGAACAAATGTATTAGAATGGCCCAGGGGTGATGGATTACAATTGCCTGCATGGATCAGCAAAGTTGATCCAACTACAGAGAAGTGGAGAGTTGACAAAATCAAGGAGTGTTTAAATAATTTAAAGAAAAATTGTCCTCATAGCCGAAAAGTTGACTCAAGGCACAGAGTTAAGATGGTCGGCCAAAGAACGAAACGCAATGTAAGGAAAATTATTATACGTAAAGTATATTTAGGTTAGGGCGGCACAGTGGTACAGCAGTGAATTTGCTGCCTCACAGCGCCAGAGATCCGGGTTCGATCCTGACGGCGGGTTCAGGCGTTCCCGCGGCCCGACTCGGAGCTGCGGCGGCTTTCCGGTGGCGGTGGCGGCGGCAGCGACTTCGGAGGCCCGGCCGCGGGCCCAGTGGACGACATCGTCGGGAGCTCGCAGGTCACAGGTTGGTGACCTGTTTTTCCGGAGCTCCCGCGGCAACAGCTGCGTCCGCTGGACTGGAGGGCGGCAGCTTCGGCAGCTTCGACCGCCCCGGGCCGCGGAGTTGAACCGGCCCGCTCGCGGAGCGCGGTTCACCCGCGGGATTTATTTACATCCCCCGGTGAGGTCACAACATCGGAGGCCCGGGTCGCCTCAGCGCAGAGGAAGAGGAAGAGGAAGAAGAGAAGAGACAAAGACAAGATGTTTGCCTTCCACCACAGTGAGGAGGTGTCTGGTGAACTCACTGTGGTGGATGTTAAATATGTGTTTATTGTGTGTTTTGTTATTTACTATATGTATGACTGGAGGCAACAAGGTCTGAATGCCAATAAAGTTTTCCAAGGGTGATGTCTGTACGGAGTTTGTACGTTCTCCCCGTGACCTGCGAGGGTTTTTTCCGGGAGCTCCGGTTTCCTCCCGCACTCCAAAGACGTACAGGCTTGTAGGTTAATTGACTTTGGTAAAATTGTTAAATTGTCTTAAGTGTGTAGATTCGTGCTAGTGCAGAGAGTGATCACTGGTAGTGCGGACCTGGTGGGCTGAAGGGCCTGTTTCCGTGCTGTACCACTAAAGTCTAAATTCATTCTTGAAAGGATGGGAGACACAGATTAAGTAGTGGTGTTCAGAAGGGAATTTGTTTTAGAGATCCAGTGTGGAAACAGGATCTTCGGCCCATCGAGTCCGTGCCGACCAATGATCCCCGTACACTAGTTTGATCCTAAGACGAGAGACAATTTACAGAAGCCCATTAATCTACAAACCTGCACATCAATGGGATGTGGGGAGAATTTCTTTAGTCAGAGGGTGGTGAAACTGTGGAATTCATTGCCAAGGAAGGTTGTGGAGGCCTTTTTAAGGATATTTGTAAGGCAGATTCATGATTAGAACGGGTGTCAGATGTTATGGGGGAGAAGGCAAGAGAATGGGGTTGAGAGGAAAACCATGAGAGGTTCAGCCATGGTTGAATGGCAGAGTAGACCATGAGGCTAAATGGCTAATTCTCTGCTCCTTGGATTCGTGAGCTTGTGCAGCACCTATGAAACCGGAGCACCCGGAGCAAACCCACGTGGTCACAGGGAGAACGTACAAACGGTCAAGCATCCATAGTCGGGATCGAACGCGGGTCTTTGGCAGCAACTCCACCGCTGCTCCACTGTGTTAAATATTTGGATAATAATATTGTTGGTATATGGGGAAAGAATGGAAACATGGAACCTGCCATTTTGCTTTCTCAACGATACAATGCAAAATTTAACAGCAGCGAATACCTGTGTGCAGCATTGTTCAGTGATACTATGATATCGTTTGTGGTCAAAGTCTGGCCTTGACCTGTGGTGTTTAGATGGTTTAGTAGATAGTGAAACATGGTTAGACTTTCCCTTGCTGGAGATGTTCATTATTTGTCCCTTGTTACTTTCAAGCCTTGGTGGTGTTCAACAAACGCTGTGTGGTCACAAGCTGACTGTTTCATTACCTGACTTTATGCTGATCCAACTAAACTCAGCCAGGAAAGCTTTGTGTCCCCATTGCCTGGACCCACAGATAGAGGAAGAACATATTATAACGCTGTTAGGAAGTATATACTCTACTAACTCTTAAAGACCTTGACAATTTAGACATTTCAAGCTGGTTCCCTGGTTGGACAGACCAACGTCAGGATAGGGAGTTCATAAGTTCATACATGTAAGTGATATGAGCAGAATTAGGCCATTCAGCCCATCAAGTCTACTCCTCCATTCAGTCATGGCTGACATATCTTTCTCCCTCAACCACAATTCTCCTGCCTTCTCCCCATAACCCCAGACACCAGTACTAATCAAGAATCTATCAATCTCCTCCTTAAAAGTATCCATTGACTTGGCCTCCACAGCCTTCTGTGGTAATGAATTCCACAGATTCACCACCCTCAGCCATGATCATATTGAATGGCGGTGCAGGTTCGAAGGGCCGAATTGCCTACTCCTGCACCTATTTTCTATGTTTCTATGTTTCTATGTAAAATAATTACTCCTCAACTCCTTTGTAAACATACATCCTTTTATTCTGAGGTTATGGCCTCTGGTCCTGGACTCTCCCACTAGTGGAAACCATCCTCTCCACAACCTCTCTTGGCCACTTCAGCCAGTGGTGCAGCGTTAGGGCTGCTGTCTCACAGCACCAGAGACCCAGGTTCAATCCTGATTCAAAGTGGAACTTGAAATGAAGGAAAAAAGCCATTACTAAAAGTTCAACAAGAAAGATCCATATCACAGCAACAGAACAAGCTTCATTAGCACTGGGATTGTATGATCATTATGAGAAGTGGCAATGTTTCCGATAGTCTTTGTGTGGGCGTTACTGCTGAGTAATTGCTTTGAAGTCAAAGCTACTTAAATTTATTCAGGTACATAAACTGGCATTCATTTTCATAATCCATTCATTAGGCTCGATGATCTAAAAACAACACTTCTCATTGCCTACTTCAAATAACCCCTAAAGATGTGTGAGTTTGTAGCTTAATTGGTTTCTGCAATTGTCTTTAATGTGTGCAAAAGTGGAAAGATAAAGAACCAAATGCGGCACGGTGGCGCAGCGGTAGAGTTGCTGTTTTACAGCGCTTGCGGCGCTAGAGACCCGGGTTCGATCCCGACTACGGGTGCTGTCTGTACGGAGTTCGTACGTTCACCCCGTGACCACATGGGTTTTCTCCAAGATCTTCGGTTTCCTCTGAATTTCTGAGATGGAAGATTCACATCATCTTTGTAGTGTATGTAAATCAGTATGTAAATCAGTATGTAAATAAGTATGACATTATGTGATCATGCGTGTAACCCTCAATCCAGGAAGTGGTTGGAATACAGAATGCTCTCCTTCCTATCCGAGGAAGGACCCTATTCCTGTCTGGCTCTGGAGAGGGTCCAGATGAGGTTTTCAAGAATGATTCCAGGAATTAGTGGGTTAGCACTGGGCCTCTACTCATAGAGTCATACAGTGTGGAAACGGGCCCTTTGGCCAAACTTGCACACACTGTCCAACAATGTCCCAGCTACACTAGTCCCACTTGCCCGCGCCTGGTCCATATCCCTCCAAACCTGTCCTATCCATGTTTAGAAGGTTGAGGGGGGGACCTCATTGAAACTTACAGACTCATGAAAGGCATAGATAGGGTGGATGTGGAAAGGATGTTTCCACTGGTGGGAGAGTCTAGAAGCAGAGGTCATAGTCTCAGAATTAAAATACGCTCTTTTAGAAAGGAGGTGAGGAGGACATTTTTTAGTCAGCGGGTAGCTAATCTGTGGAACTCATTGCCACAGAGGGCTGTGGAGGCCATGTCAGTGGATATTTTTAAGGCAGTGATAGACAAATTCTTGTTTAGAACGGGTGTCAAGGGTTATGTGGAGAAGGCATGAAAATGGGATTAGGAGGCAGAGATCAGCCATGATTGAATGGCGGAGTAGACTCGATGGGCTGAATGGCCTAATTCTGCTCCTATAACTTGTGAACTTGTGAACTCTCCTAGCTTGTCATGGAATCAGACAGTAATGAGTCACAGAACATACAACGTAGGGAAATACAACACCGGAACAGGCCCTTCGGCCCACATTGAACGCATGACCAATGATCGGCATGGACTCAAAGGGGTGGAAGAGCCAGTTCACGCGGTGTATCTCTAAACTAAACTAGACAAAACTGGAGCACCTGGATGGAATACAGAGGGCCTCAGGAAGAATATACAAACGTTAAACTCTCGCTGTTTCTCTCTCCCTCCACATTGAAAGCACCTGAGGTCAACGTTGAACCTGGGTCTCTTTCTCCAGATGCTGCCCGACCCGCTGAGTTACTCCAGCATTTTGGCGCAGCGGGAGAGCTGCTGCCTTACAGCGCTTGCAGCGCCGGAGACCTGGGTTCGATCCCGACTACGGGTGCTGTCTGCACGGAGTTTGTACGCTCTCCCCGTGACCGCGTGTGTTTTCCCCGAGACCTTTGGTTTCCTCCCACACTCCAAAGACGTACACAAATGTAGGTTCATTGGCTTGGTATAAGTGTAAATTGTCCCTAGTGTGTGTAGGATAGTGTTAATGTGCGGGGAGATCTCTGGTCGGTGCGGACTCAGTGGGCTGAAGAGCCTGTTTCCACGCTGTATCTCTAAACTAAACAAAACTGTGCCGACTGACTGAAAGTAAAGTCTTTGCAATCACCATCAACCCTGTAATACCACAGAGCTGGTCATTTTGCTGGTGTCATCATTCCTGGCCAAATGCTGAAAGGGAAGGCTTTTGGTTCCAACACAATTTGATGGTTATTTTTGATATTTCCTGCATTTACTGTATGTTGGAATAAGTGTGAACGCTGCATATATTTTTTCATGAGGAACTTGCTGACTAGAAAGGTCTGATTTTAGCACTCGATACTCAATGTGGCTCAGCGGCAGAGTTGCTTCCTTCAGGGCCTGTCACACTTAGGCTATTTTTTAGGCGACTAGAGGCGACCAGGCTGTTGCCGCACGGTCGCCGGGGTGACACCTGTATGGTCGTGAGCAGTCTCCTCAGTCGCCCAAAGAGTCGTAGCATCTTTCTGGTCGCTGTTGGATTTTCACCGTGTTGAAAAATCTTCGGAGACAGTCGGCGACAGTGGGTTTGACGCCAGTGAGCGTAGCTTGACTTCTCCTGACGTAGGTGCTGTCGTAGTTGTCGCCAGGTTAACGTAGGTTGTCGCCGTTTTTTTTGTTGTTGTTAAAGTAATGATTCTATTTCAAGTTTTATGTCGAAGGGGGGTCCAGTCGCCGTTTTTTCGGCGACCTGCTACGACTATGACAGTCGCCGGCAGTCGCCTAATAATAGCCTAAGTTGGACAGGCCCTTTACACCTCTAAAGACATGCGTGGGATCATGACCAGGGGTGCTGTCTGTACAGAGTTTGTACGCTCTCCCCGTGACCAGCATGGGTTTTCATGGCGGCTTATAGAGGCCAAGTAACTTACAAACCCACACACCATTGGGGTGTGGAAGGAAACCGGAGCACCCGGAGGAAACCCACGCGGTCACAGGGAGAACGTACAAACTTCACAGGGACAGCACCCGAGGTCAGGATCGAACCTGGGTCTCTGACGCTGTGAGGCAGCAACTCTACCAACTCTGCTGTCGTTCTGGCAGGGACATTTTTAACTTTGTACAGAAGTGACAGAGGGGAAATGATCCTTTGTTTTTACTTTCTATTATTGGAGATGTTTTTGTACCAGATGCTATTTCGGATATTTCATGCCGAAAACTGATGGGTTTTCCACTTTGACACTCCCTGTGTGAGTCAGCGCCCGATGGGAGAATAGTTTCATTCTTATGTTGAGCCGTGCACAATGACAAATTGCCCCCAAGGAACTTTACACTGACTTGTACCGACTCAATATGTAGTCATTATTATAATGCAACTATATGTAACAGTTCCTCAAGTTACGGCAACGTTCCACAAACTAACCAACGCCGTGCAGTTAGTTGGGTAGCACGGTGGCGCGGCGGTAGAGTTGCTGCCTTACAGCGCCAGAGACCCGGGTTCGATCCTGACCTAGGGTGCTGTCTGTACGGAGTTCGTACCTTCTCCCGGTGACCTGCGTGGGTTTTCCCTGGGTGTTCCGGTTTCCTGCCACACTCCAAAGACATACAGGCTTGTAGGTTAATTGGCTTGTTAAAATTGTAAATTGTCCCTGGTGTGTTTGGGATAGTGTTGGTGTGCGGGGGCCCCATAGCAGAAGCGTCCATGTCGCGGGGCTGGAACCTGGAAGTATCTGGAGCTAATTCTGCTACCGCCATCATCTATTGCGACAATCTACTGAGTGTCGCCGGAAGCTCGCGTCCTTTTCAGGACGGACGATGACAGCGAGGTCAACATTTGTAACAAGATGGACTCGAAAGAAGAAGAATTGCGTGGGGATTGCTGGTCAGCTGGGCCGAAGTGCCTGTTTCTGTGCTGTATCCCCATAATAAACTAAACTCTTCAATGCCTCCTCTGTTCATCTGAAAGACGACACTTGACAATACAGCATTCTTTCAGTGAGTGCCAGCTTAAGTATAGTGACACACATATCTGTAACGTTCTGACTCAGAGCGAGAGTATCATCTAGGGAGCTGTGCCAAAGCCCACACTTCACGCCTTGTATGTCTATATATTTATCTATTTTTCATCTATATTAGTCGATGCCTCAAAAAGGCAGCCAGCATCATCAGGGACCCACACCACCCTGGCCACACACTCAGTTCACTCCTGCCATCGGGTAGAAGGTACAGGAGTCTGAAAACTGTAACGTCCAGGTTCAGGAACAGCCTCTTCCCTGCAGCCATCAGCCTATTGAACACAATGAACTCCAACTAAACTCCAAAGTATGAACTGTCTTGGTTGCAATAAGGATTTCGGGCTTTGTTTTGTTTCTCACTGTATTCATTAAAAAAAACATTGATTTTCATTTTTGTTTGTTTATTCTATTTTCTATTGTGTACTGTATTTACAAACCTGTTGTGCTGCTGCAAGTAAGAATGTTCTTGTTCCAATTGGTACATATATAACAACAAAACGCGCTTGACTCTATCATTTGGGCGGCACTGTAGTGCCGGGTAGAGTGGTTCACTCACAGCGCCAGAGACCTGCGTTCGATCCTGACCTCGGCTGCTGCCTGCGTGGAGTTTGTATGTTCTCCCTGTGACTGCGCGGGTTTTCTCCGGGTGCTCCGGTTTTCTCCCCCATCCCATAGACGTGCATGTTTGCAGGTTAATTGGCCTCTGTAAATTATCCCGACTGTGTTGAATGCAAAACTGGGATAACATGGATGGTCGCCGAGGGCCTGTCTCCACACTATCTCTAAACATAAACCTATGCCCATTAGGCATTCATGCTCAATAAACCATCTCCTCCGGTAACACAGAACCCGGGTTCGATTCCGACTACAGGTGCCGTCTGTACGACGTTTGTGCGTTCACTCTGTGACCGCGTGGGTCTTCTCTGAGTATTCAGAACCTCGGAATGAATCTTGTGTACGGATTGTGTATGGAAGTTTTGTAACATGTCCGCATAAGGAAAATGCAAAGGGCAATTGCTGCATCTCCCACATGTACCCTACCCAGGGCTGGGGAATCAAGAATGAGTAGACAGGGTTAAGGTGGGAGGGAAAAGATTTAACAGGAACTTGAGGGGCAACCTTGTCACATTGAGGGTGGTGCTTGCGGAAGGGACTTTAATAACATTTACAAGGCTCTTGGATTGATACATGGATAGGAAAGGTTTGGAGGGGGATGGGCCAAATGTGCGCAGGTGGGACTAGTGTACATGGGGCATGGGCAGGTTTGGCCGAAGGGCCTGTTTCTGTGCTGTATGACTGTGATTATCTATTCCTTACTTCAACACCCCGTGTTGTTGCAGGTTCTATGCTCCCACCCTACACTTCCACGCTCGGTGAGCAAGAGCAGCGACTAGCGTTAAGCTGGCACACCTTATCACCCAGAGAATTGCCGGAGCACTCCACAATTAACAAGGTAGACAAACGTGCTGGAGAAACTGAACGGGTGAGGCAGCATCTATGGAGCGAGGGAAATAGGCGACGTTTCGGGTCGTGACCCTTCTTCAGACTGATGTCGGGGGTGGGGAGGGGCGGGAAGAAGAAAGGAAGAGGCGGAGACAGTGGGCTGTGAGAGAGCTGGGAAGGGGAGGAGAAAGAGGGAGAAAGCAGGGACTACCTGACATACCCAAGCAAATTATGAGGTGCTGCTCCTCCAATTTACAATTAACAAAGCAGCTCTGAAGAGCAGCCACCGTTTGTGAGCAGCAGGCATTTTGTGTACAGCTGGCTCCCACAGACTGATAATGACTTTATCATCTACTTAAAAGTGGCAAAACATTGGAAAAAAAAGAACTGCGGATGCTGGTTTATACCAAAGGTAGGCACAAAGTGCTGGAGTAACTCAGTGGGTCAGGCAGCATCTCTGGAGAAAAAGGATGGGTGACGTTGTGAGTCAGGACCCTTCTTCCCTCTGTATCTTCTATTGTGCTCTGTCTATTATAACAGGATTGTGATTTGACTGTATTTATGTATGGTATTATTTATGGTATTATCGATCAGGTCGGGGTGAGTTCCCCCCCCGCCACGGGTACCATGTAATCCCGTGCTACCTGCTCCATGGTCGGATAGTCGGCGACTAAACCGTCTCCCCCACCTGGTTTGCCGGGTGATGAGGGGGCTGTGGACCCCCAGCAGGACCAAGAACAAGGCCCGTCATAGGGCGGATGAGCTCCTAGCAAGCCAACGGCCATCCACACACTTCAGTAGAAGGTGCGATCACTGTCGTACATGGCATTGTAAGGAACCGTGCTGTTGATGTTTTTAATGGTGATGATGATGATGATGATTTGATCAGATTGGATAAGCATGAAGCACAAAGAATTTCACTGTACCTCGGTGCACGTGACAACAATAAACATAGAAACATAGACAATAGGTGCAGGAGCAGGCCATTCGGCCCTTCAAGCCTGCACCGCAATTCAATATCATGGCTGATCATGCAACTCAGTATCCTGTACCTGCCTTCTCTCCATACCCCCTGATCCCTTTAGCCACAAGGGCCACATCTAACTCGCTCTTAAATATAGCCAATGAACTGGCCTCAACTACCTTCTGTGGCAGAGAATTCCAGAGATTCACCACTCTGTGTGTGAAAAATGTTTTTCTCATCTCGGTCCTAAAAGACTTCCCCCTTATCCTTAAACTGTGACCCCTTGTTCTGGACTTCCCCAACATCGGGAACAATATTCCTGCATCTAGCCTGTCCAACCCCTTAAGAATATTGGGTACACAAAATGCTGGAGAAACTCAGCGGGTGCAGCAGCATCTAAGGAGCGAAGGAGATAGGCGACGTTTCGGGTCGAGACCCTTCTTCAGACTGGTCAGGGATCAGGGAAACGAGAGATATAGACGGTGATGTGGAGAGATAAAGAACAATGAATGAAAGATATGCAAAAAAGTATAGATGATAAAGGGAACAAGCCATTGTAAGTTGTTTGTGGTGTGAAAATGAGAAAGCAGTGCGACTAGGGTGGGGGAGGGAGATAGAGATAGAGGGAATGCCAGGGCCCGAGGCTGAGGGAGAGGTGGGAGGGGGAGGAGACAGCAGGGGTTAACAGAATTGAGAAAATTCGATGTTCAGCCAAGATGCAAACTCCCCAAGCGAAATATGAGGTGCTGTTCCTCCAACTTGCGGTGTTGCTCACTTGGCCATGGAGGAGGCCCAGGACCGAGAGGTCGGATACGGAATGGGAGGAGGAGTTTGAAGTGCTGAGCGACCGGGAGGTCGGGTTGGTTTTTGCGGACCGAGCGGAGGTGTTCGGCGAAACGATCGCCAAACCTCCGCTTGGTCTCACGATATAGATCATCTGGCATCTGGAGCAGCGGATGCAGTAGATGAGTTGGAGGAGGTGCAGGTGAACTCTGTCGGACCTGGAAGGACTGTTGGGTCCCTGAAAGGAGTGGGAGGGGGGAGGTGAAGAGACAAGTGTTGCATTTCTTGCGGTTGCAAGGGAAAGTGCCCGGGGAAGGAGTAGAGCGGAGGGGAGGGAAGAATTGACAAGGGAGTTGCGGAGGGAGCGGTCTTTGCGGAAGGCAGACAGGGGGGGAGATGGGAAGATGTGGCGAGTGGAGGGGTCACGTTGGAGGTGGCGATTGTTTCTCTAAAAAACCTAAAGCTTGTCTCTACCTCTCGTTAAATGGAATCAGGAGCCTTGCTACAGAATGAGGAGAGGTGAATTGGATAAGAGGCAGAAATGAAGCTTAACTTTTACACACAGTACTGTCTGACCCGCTGAGTCACTCCAGCACTTTGAGTCTATCTTTACTTAAAATGGACATCGGTTGACTGATAAACATTTGTCCCAAAACTGGGGAGAACTTTTCTCAGGTGATACTTACGGGCGGCACGGTGCTCAGCAGTAAAGTTGCTGCCTTAGAGTGCTTACAGTGCCAGAGACCCAGGTTCGATCCTGACTACGGGCGCTGTCTGTACGGAGTTTGTACGTTCTCTCCGTGACCTGTGAGGGTTTTCTCCGAGATCTCCGGTTTCCTCCCACACTCCAAAGATGTACAGATTAATAGGTTAATTGGCTTGGTATAAAATGTAAAATTGTCCCAAGTGTTTGGGTAGGATAGTGTTAGTGTACAGGGATTGACTCGATGGGCCGAAGGGTCTGTTTCCGGGCTGTATCTCAAAACTAAAACTAAACTAACATGCTGTTCTCCCCTGTTTCCCTGTCTGATACACAGAAACATAGGTGCAGGAGTAGGCCATTTGGCCCTTCAAGCCAGCACCGCCATTTAATATGATCATGGCTGATCATCTAAAATCAGTACCCCGTTCCTGCTTTTTCCCCATATCCCTTGATTCCCTTAGCCCTTAAAACTTCTTCTTACGTATGGCGTGCCCAGCCTAAAGTTGGAAGACAACTTGTTCTGTTTGATCTTCTGTTTGTGCACGCCAGGTTGACTGCATTTGTTGAAACAGGGTGGCCCACGTGAAGGTTGCAACCTCCCACCCCAGCTAAGAGCTAAATCTAACTATCTCTTGAAAACATCCAGTGGATTGGCCTCCACTGGCATCTGTGGCAGAGAATTCCAATGAATGCTCATTTACCCGGCTGTTTAGTGAGTGAGATTCTATGGTTGCTGAAGGCAGATAGTTGTGGGATCAGTCCGCAGATCAGTCGTAAGCTCCCTCCAGCAACTGTCTTATGAGAGTCATGGCAGCCTAGTTCTGTTGTTGGGTGTTGGCTGGTTTAAATGAGTGCTTGTTTGCAGCCTGCTTTGTGAATATATTACCGTAGCTTTGTCAATACATTTCCCTGCGTTGTGTCTCAACAGGTAGGACTGCTTTTGACTTGTAACGTTCATCTCCTTTATAGATCGTGCTCAAACAGGCAAGCTAACCGGGCCAGTGGTTGGAGTGGGTGGGGTGTGTTGAAACGACAAGCTTCGTCAGGTATTATTTTGTTGCTGGGATATAACCCACCGCACAACCAGAAATGACAGGAAAAGCATAACAGTGAGATCCGACATCAAAGAGGATTACGGTGATACTGAACAGCCTCCATGGTGGCACAGCGGTAGAGTTGCTGCCGTACAGCGCCGGGGACCCGACCACGGGTGCTGTCTGTGCGGAGTTTGTCCGTTCCTCCTGTGACTGTGTGGGTGTTCTCTGGTTGCTCCGGTTTCCTCCCACACCCCAAGGATGTACAGGCTTGTAGGTTAATTGGCTTCGGTAGAAATTGTAAATTGTAAATTGTCTCTAGTGTGTGGGATAGCGGCAGTGAGCGGGGGTTGCTGGTTGGCGCGGACTCGGTGGGCCGAAGGGCCTATTCTGTGCTGCATCTCTGAACTAAGAGAAAAACGGTGGCACGATGGCGCAGCGGTAGAGTTGCTGCCTTACAGCGCCAGAGACCCAGGTTCAATCCCGACTATGGGCGTTTGTCTGTGTGGAGTTTGTACGTTCTCCCCGTGACCTGCTTGGGTTTTCGCTGAGATCTTTGGAGTCTACACTAGTAGATCTACATTAGTGTTAAAGACGGAACTGCAGATGCTGGAAAATCGGGGTACACAAAATACTGGAGAAACTCAGCGGGTGCAGCAGCATCTATGGAGCGAAGGAGATAGGCAACGTTTCGGCCCGAAACGTTGCCTATCTCCATCGCTCCATAGATGCTGCTGCACCCGCTGAGTTTCTCCAGTATTTTGTGTACCACCTGCCTGCGTTTGGCCCATATCCCTCCGACTGTCCTATCCACGTACCTTTCTAAATGTTTCTTAAACGGTTGGTGGGATCTCATTCCAGTTTCATGAATAATGGAGATGAAGTGGACCAAAGATTGTTGGAAATCCAGCTTACATTGGTACCGGTGAACTGTCCGTCATTCTGTTCCAATAGGCCCGTGACCTATAATTCCACAGCTCCAACTAAGCAACAGAGTTAACTCTTTAAACAGCAGTGACCTATATTTAGATTCCTATATACTGCGCTCCAGTTAACAGCAGCCTACATTACTGCCACTCCCCGTGCTCAGCTCCTGCTGAAACATTATAACACGTTACATCTCTGAATCAAATGGGCTCAATTGCTAGAGAATTTCTAGCTCCCTTCTCTCGCTTGATGTCATTAGTTAGTTTAGTTTATTGTCACGTGTATCGAGGTACAGCGAAAAGTGTTGCGTGCTAACCAGTCAGTGGTAAAGACAATACGTGATTACAATCGAGCCGTTTACAGTGTACAGATACATGATAAGGGAACAACGTTTAGTGCAAGGTAAAGCCAGCAAAGTCCGAGCAAGGATAGTCCGAGGGTCTCCAATGAGATAGATAGAGGGTCAGGACTGCTCTCTGGTTGTGGTAGGATGATTCAGTTGCCTGATAACAGCTGGGAAGAAATTGATCCCCGAATCTGGAGGCTCCTACCTCTTATAAGAGTTTAGGATCTTGCAAGAATTGGTGAAGGGCATCTTTGATTTTGATGAAAGGAACTGCAGTTGCTGTTTTTTTTTTTAAAAAAAAGACACAGTGCTGGAGTAACTCAGTGGGTCAGGCAGCATCTCTGGAGAGCATGGATTGGTGGAGTTTCGGGTAGGAGATCTTTCTTCAGACTCACAGAGGGGGATCAGTGAGAGAGGGTATCATAGAACCCCCATCACAGAGAGGAGGAGAACATGTTAAAAGTAGGCATACCTTGAGGAGATTTTGCAGTAGTTTAGTTCAGTTTTGGGATACAGCGCGGAAATAGGCCTTTTGGCCCACCAAGTCCACTACTGGCCAGTGATCCCCATACACCAGCACTACTCTACACACTAGGGACAATTTACAATCTTTGCCAAAGCCAATTAACCTACAAACCTGTACATCTGTATCTTACCCTCCTGTTATTTAGTTCCATAACCCAGGATCTGTAAAAAAAAAAGCATCCCTGATACCACATCTGTAGCACAATACAGTACCCGTAATGCATCATCTGTACCTTGTTATCTGTGGCTCAGTTTTTAAAACACATCTTCAGGGCAGTACTGGCAAATGCATCTGTGAGTTGGCATTCAGCACCACTACACCTGTAGCATAACGTATAGATTATAACATTTGTAGCATTGCTTCCCGTATCTATCATTAAGAACAATGCAGCTAATATATACTGCAGTAATTGTCTGAATTATATACTGCCTTCAAAGGTGTTTCAAGCAGAAAAGATTTAACATTAGGACAAGTTTATGGATAGGACAGGTTTGGAGGGATATGGGCCAAATGCAGGCAGGTGGGACTAGTATAGATGGGACATTTAGGTCGGTGTGGGCAAGTTGGGCCGAAGGGCCTGTTTCCACGCTGTATGACTCAATTAGAACAAAAAAATGCAAAGAGCATCTCTGGAGAACATGGATAGGTGATGTTTCGAGTCGAGAAGAAGGGTCTCGACCTGAAACATCACCTATCCATGTTCTCTAGGGATGCTGCCCGGCCCTCCGAGTTACTCCAGCACTTTGTATATTTTTGTGTATTAACCAGTATCTGCAGTTCTTAGTTTCCAAAAGTCTAAAGAGGTAAGCTTTAACAAGATGTGTCGGAAGGAGCTGCAGATGCTGTTTTAAACCGAAGATAGATGGAAGAAGAGCCTCAACCCGAAATGTCACCTATTTATTTTCTCCAGAGACGCTGCCTGACCAGCTGAGTTACTCCAGCACTTTGTGTTTGACGCAAGATTCCAGCATCTGCAGTTCTTTGCGGCTCTAAGTTTTAACAAGAGTCTTGAAGGAGGAAAGTGAGTTGAAGTTTCTCAAGTGCAGGGATGTCCGTAGAAATCAGATCAGTCTGAAGAAGGGACTCGGCCCGAAACGTCACCCATGCCTTCTCTCCAGAGATGCTGCCTGTCCCGCTGAGTTACTCCGGCATTTTGTGTCTATCCATAGAAATCTATCTGCACATGTTAGAAACACCATGTTGCACAGATGAGAATTGTGCTCATATAGTGTTAGCCAATTAGTAAATTAGCACCGGTTATTAAAAAAGTTTGATATTTTTTTCTGTACTCCAGCACTACTTTATGTGCGTTCAGCTACCCTGAAGGATAATAATGATACAGTACCTGAAATTATTTTCTGACAAGATTTTCAGCCTTAGTAGTCTGATTCATGCTTGCCACTGCTCACAGACAGAAGAACCAGTTTTTAACTGTGCCATCGGAGAGCAAGGGCGACCTTCGGAGAGCGAGGGGGCCACGTGTGATGGTGGGCAGTGGATAGGACTGTTCGATGTACTTTACTTTTTTACTTTAGAGATACAGCATGGAAACAGGCCCTTCGGCCCATCGAGTCCGCGCTGACCAGCTATTGCCCATTCACTAATTCTATCTTACACAGACTAGGGAAACCGAAGATCTAGGAGCAAACAAACACAGGTGACGGGGAGAAGGTACAACTCCACATGGACAAGCACCCCGTAGTCGGGATTGAACCCGGGTCTCTGGCGTTGTGAGGCAGCAACTCTACCGCTGCGCCACCCCGCCGCCCACTTTGGGAATGAGAATTGGTTTGCTCTATATACGTTTGCGAATGGGAACTTGTTCATTTATGTGTGGGTTTGTGAGTGTAAAGTGGTTTGCTTGCGTTTGCTTAGATGTGAGTTTATAAAAAATAAGACAAAGTGCTGGAGTAACTCGTCGGGCCAGGCAGCATCTCTGGAGGACGTGGATGGGTGAGGTTAAGGGTCCTGGGCTGAAACATTGCCTATCCATGCTGCCTGAGTTACTCCAGCACTTGGTGTTTTTTCTCCCCGACAGTAGCAGAATGCATGGATACTGACGGGAGGTTCCCAGGGTAAGGGTGACCCTGACTTCGACCTTGAGTGCTGAATTGGCACTTGCGTTTGTTTATACTTGAGGTTTGCCTAGCAAACAAACATTAACGAAAAGCTAGGGAAACCTGTGCCAGTTTAGCGCAGGCTTTTGTGCAGTGCTAATCTTTTGCATATTACACCCAAAGCAAAAGCAATGCATGAAACCCCGGCCTCACCGGCTTCAGAACTGGTGTGCGAGCATATTATAGGGGGATGGAAGATGTTTAGGTTTATTGTTGTCATGTGTACCAGGATAGAGTGAAAAGCTTTGTTTTGCACGCTATGGAATCAGTTCAGGGGGGGCACTGTGGTGCAGCGGTAGAGTTGCTGCCTTACAGCGCCAGAGACCCAGGTTCGATCCAGACTGTGGGTGCTGTCTGTACGGAGTTCGTACGTTCTCCCTGTGAATTGCATGGGTTTTCTCCAGGAGCTCCGGTTTCCTCCCCCACTCCATAGATGTACAGATTTGCAGGTTAAGTTGCTTCGGTAAAATTATAAATTGTCTCTAGCCTGTGTTAGTATGCAGGGATGGCTGGTGAGCCTGGACTCGGAGGGCCGAAAGGCCTGTTTCAACACTGTAACTCTAAACTAAGCAAAAAAAAACGTAACACAAGGAACTACACATACTGTTTGTACAAAAAACCCCCCCACAAAGTTCTGGAGTAACTCAGCGACTCAGGCAGCATCGCTGGAGAACGTGGGGAGGTGATGTTTCTGAACGGGACCTTTCTTCAGAAGACCAGAACAACACCTATCCATGTCCTTCAGTTTAAAGTGAGGGGGGAAAGATTTCATAGGAACCTGAAGGGCACCTTTTTTACACAAAGGTTAGAAGGTATATGAAACAAGGTGTTGGAGGAGGTATTTGAGGCAGGTAATATCACAACATTAAAAAAAAACGTTTGTACAGGTACATGGATAGGACCCGTTTTAAGGGAAATGGGTCAAACAAAGGCAGGTGGGACTAGTTTAGATGGGGCATGATGGTCAGCGTGGGCAAGTTGGCGTGTAGGGCCTGTTTCCGTGCTGTATGTCTCTATGCCTAACCCGCTGAGTTAAGGCCCTGTCCCACTTTCCCGAGTTACTCACAAACTCTCCAGGGTTTTCCCCTTGATTCGAACGCGGATAATTACGGTAATAGCCGTTCGTAGGTACTCGAGGCTATTTTATTTTACTCGTGGACATTTTTCAACATGTTGAAAAATCGTCCCGACTTACCTGATGCCCCGAGTTCCTACGGCTGGCATTCACAGAATCACTGCCCTGAGATTAGAATTAAGTTCGTAAGTTCAAAAGCGATAGGAGAAGAATTAGGCCGTTTGGCCCATCAAGTCTACTCCGCCATTCAATCATGGCTGATCTATCTTTCCCTCTCAACCCCATTCTCCTGCCTCCTCCCCATGACCCCTGTCACCTTGAAGTTTCAATGAGGTCCCCCCACCCCCCTCATCCTTCTAGACTCCAGCGAGTACAGGCCCAGAGCCGTCAAACGCTCATCATACGTCAACCCACTCATCCCTGGGATCATTCTCGTAAACCTCCTCAGGGCCCTCTCCAACGCCAGCACGTCCTTCCTCAGATACGGGCCCAAAACTGCTCACAAAATACTCCAAATGCGGTCGGACCCGGTGCCTTATAAAGCCACAGCATTACACCCCTGTTTTGATTTTGTAATTACGTTTCCATTATTTTTACTGCAAACACATTGGACTGCGCTGTGCTGGGTGTTCCCAAACTGAGGCAGAGTTCCAACACCCCCTTGAACCCTGAGCGCTGGAATGAATGTTTCCTCCCTGATAGAGATTTGCTGGTAGCCTTTTCAACTTTCATCCCTCGAGACTGCCTATTGAGATAAAGAAGAAGAGCTGGATTGCAGCGTGGTGGGTGGGGTTGCTTATTGCAAATAGCCTTTGTGGTCTCGGGTCCGAATACAACTCACACGGATGGGGTGAAAACTCCCATATCAGCGATGGAGAGCTGGATAGCTCTGTGACCTGGAATAAAGCCTCCTCACATCCGACACTCAGAGTGAAAGCTCCACAGCAATGAGACTGCCAAGGTGGAATTACTGAGCAGTAACATAGCCAAGAGTGATTTAAGATTGTTATTAAAAATGAGCGTAACTGAACTTACACCCTTTAGAAAAGAGAGGACTGAAGTGATTGTGTAGAGTTGTATAATAACATGAAGGGTTCTGATAGAGGAGGAACAAGGAACTGCAGATGCTGGTTAATACACAAAAGGACACAAAGTGCTGGAGTAACACAGCAGGTCAGGCAGCATCTCTGGGGAATATGGATAGTCGATGTTTCAAGTCCAGAAACATCACCTATCCATGTTCTCCAGAGATGCTGAGTTTCTCCAGCAATTTGTGTCCCATTCTGATAAGAAAGATTGAAAATAGGTGCAGGAGGAGGCCATTTGGCCCTTCGAGCCTGCACCACACAAGAGTATTGGGACTAAACTATTTCCACAAGCAGGGCTCGATAGTCACAGGGTGCAAACTTGTTTTAATAATAATACACAAAATGTTGGAGTAACTCAACGGGTCAGGCAGCATCTCTGGATGAACATAGATGGGTGATGTTTCAGGTCGGAACCCTTACACTCTTGTTAATTGGATGGACAACGACAGCATATCCAGTACACTTCAAGGATGTACAGGTTTGTAGGTTAATTAGCTTGGCATAAATCTTTTTTTTAGTTGGCCCGAGTGTAGGACAGTGTTAATGGGAGGGGATCGATGGTCGATGCAGACTCGATTGGCCGAAATACCCCGCTATATCTCTAAACGAAACAAAAACCAAACTAAAATATGAGACAAAAAAAAATTGTTTTTCAAAATTAATGCTGTCACAGATACATAGGATGGTGAAGAAGGGTTTTGTTACGTTCATAAGTCATAGGAACAGAATTGGCCCATTCAGCCCATCAAGTCTACATTGCCGTTCAATCATGGTGGATCTATTCTCCTGCCTTCTTCCTGTAACCTTTGACACTCGGACTAATCAGGAACCGGTCAATCTCCGGTTTAACAATGCCTAATTCTTGATTAGTACGGGTGTCAGGGGTTATGGGGAGAAGGCAGAAGAATGGGGTTAGGAGGGAGAGATAGATAGCCATGATTGAATGGCGGAGTAGACTTGATGGGCCAAAATGGCCTAATTTTAACCTCCTATCCCTTATGACCTTATAGCCAATGACTTGGCCTCCGCCTTCATCCATGGCAATGAATTCCACAGATTCACCACCCTCTGGCTGAAGAAATTCCTCCTCATCTCCATTCGGAAGGCACGTCCTTTTATTCTGAAGGGTCTGTCCCACTTGGGGGTCATCTGCGCGTCATTTATGCGACATCATTTACGCGTCACAACGCACGACGTGCATGGCGTGCACGATGCGCGCAAGGCGTGCATTACGCACGCACGGTGCGCGGTGACGTAAGCAGTGACGCGCAGTCGCGTGTGGCCCCCCCAGGATTTTGGGATTCACAAAATCTTTGCGCACCACCTGCGTGACGGGCAAATGACGCCCAGGTGGGACTCTCCCCGTGACTGGAAGCATCCCTTCCACGTTTGCATGAGGTCATGGCACAACATAGAGGTGAGGTTGTGAGTGAAAGGCTGCTCACACTCGCTGGTCTGAGGGATCATAGACTGTTACACTTGTGATTAACAATACAGAGAAACAGACATACGTAGTCTGTCTTATCTGAAAACAGGAAACAGATGCTTGCAGAGAAAAGGATGCAGATGTTACAAGAACTGTTTTTTGTTGCAGTCCATGTGGTATTAATCTCCAGAGCAGCAGTTATTGAAGCTTAGGATATTTGTGGAAGTCATTCTATCACCAGCACCTCCACTACAGGGCCTTAATGGCTTCAACAGCTAAGCAATTGCAGGGTGGGACTGCAATGCATAAGACACAAATAGAAAATTAAGGACATTCAACTTAATTCGGAGTATTAATCCCTCATTTTAATATTGTGCCAGAGCTTTGAGGTTGGGAGTGAATGGAAGTTAAGCCTTTCACCTTTATTTTGTTCAAAGGATTTGAATGGTTCAGAGATGCAGGCCGGGAACAGGCCCTTCAGCCCACCGAGCGATCCCCGCACACCACCGCCATCCTACACACAACAGGGGAAAATTACAATTATACCAAGCCAATTAGTCTGAAGAAGGGTTTCGGACCGAAACCGTTGCCTATTTCCTTCGCTCCATAGATGCTCCGTGCGCTGAGTTTCTCCGGCACTTTTGTCGACCTTCGATTTTCCAGCATCTGCAGTTCCTTCTTGAACATAACAAGCCAATTAACCTACTAACCTGTACGTCTTTTGGAGTGTGGGAGGAAACCGGAGCTCCCGGAGGAAACCCACGCGGGTCACGGGGAGAACGTTCACACTCCGTACAAACTAGCGCCCGTAGTCGGGATCGAACCCGGGGTTCCTGGCGCTGTGAGGCGGCAACTCTACCGCTGCGCCACTGTGCTGCCTTAACAATCAACACGGTGCCGGCTGTTTTCTTGGTTCTTTAACTAGACTGTTTACTGGGCAAACCAATGTCGCTGCAAAATTGGCCGTTTGCTGATCCCCACCTCGAGCTCGTTGCTGACAGTGTTGGCAACAGCTACTCTGTAGGAAAAAAGGAAAGACTTGTATTTATGACCTCAGGATGCCCCCAGAAAGCTTTACAGCAAAAGAAGTATTTTAGAAATGTGTTCACTGTGTAATGTAAGCAATACGGTTTCTAGTTTATATATACAGCAATGAGATAATAGTGAGATTGTTTGTTTTAGGTGAGTGTTGTGGGATCAGTCACAAGGTTGGGGTGAGTTACCTTGCTTCTCTTTGAAATGTCTTTGTAATTTAATCTGGAGGAATGTCAGGTGTTGCATTTTGCGAAGTCCAACATGGGCAGGACCCGCAGGTGTATAAAATCGTGAGAGGAATAGATCGGGTAGACGCGTAGAGTTTCTTGCCCAGAGTAGGGGAATCGAGGACCAGAGGACATAGGTTCAAGGTGAAGGGGAAAAGGTTTAATAGGAATCTGAGGGGTAGCTTTTTCACACAAAGGGTGGTGGGTGTATGGGACGAGCTGCCAGAGGAGGTAGTTGAGGCAGGGACTACCCCAAACTTTAAGAAACAGTTGGACAGGTACATTATGGATAGGGCTGGTTTGGAGGGATATGGGCCAAACGCAGGCAGATGGGACTAGCGTAGCTGGGACATGTTGGCCGGAGTGGGCAAGTCTGGTCGAAGGGCCTGTCTCCACGCTGTATCACTCTATGACTCTATAAAACCATAAGACATAGGAGCATAATTAGGCCACTTGGCCTATCGAGTCTGCTCCATTCGATCACGGCTGATCTCTTTTTTCCTCTCAGCACCATTTTGTTTTGTTTAGTTTCGTTTAGAGATACAGCATGGAAACGGGCCCTTCGGCCCACAATCACCCATACACTGATTCTATCCCACACACTAGGGACAATGGTGGCATAGTTCATAGTTCATAATTCAATTATGGCTGATCTATTTCTCCTTCTCAACCCCATTCTCCTGCCTTCTCCCCGTAACCTCTGAGGCCCTCCAGTAGTCAAGAATCTGCCAATCTCCACCTTAAAAATACCTCATGTCTTGGTTTCCTCGACCATATCTGGCAATGAATCCTACAGATTCACCACCCTCTGGCAATGAATCCTACAGATTCACCACCCTCTGGCCACAGAAATCCCTCCTCCTCTTCATGTTGGACTGGTGGAAAGTTATATTTGATCAGTGGGCATGGACTCAGAACGATGAAGGGTCTGTTTCCACACTTTATGACTCTAGTTTAGTTTAATTTAGTGCAGAAACAGGCCCTTTGGCCCAGCGAGTCCACGCAGGTCACGGGCAGAACGTACAAACTCCGTACAGACAGCACCCGTAGTCAGGATCGAACCCGGGTCTCTGGCGCCATAAGGCAGGAACTCTACCTCTGCACCGCCCTGCCTCACCAGATTCTAGCACAATTTGGCTCTAGGACAATTCAAAATTCCACTGGGCTCATAGAAACATTGCAACTAGGTGCAGAGGTAGGCCATTCGGCCCTTCGAATCAGCACTGCCATCCAATGTGATCATGGCTGGTCATGCAAAATCAGTACATTGCTCCTGCTTTCTCCCCATATCCCTTGATTCCGTCAGCCCTGAGAAGCATATCTAACTCTCTCCGGAAAACATGTGAAGCATAGACCAGCAGCAGCCTGTCGGGATGAATGGCCTGTTTTTACATCGTGGATTCTAATCACATGAGACACCAGATCTGTTATATCACAGAATATAAAGAGAAAGATGAAGGACAAAAGGGAATAATGCATAGAGAAAGAGGTTAGGAATTCAGAGACGTTGCCCACAATATGGCAGCTGTTTATATTTCAAGAGCCTCTTCAGTTAATGCGTTTGCTGAGTTTGAACATTGCAATAATAGTCTATTCACCCTGGAGCTGTCCCTGAATTTTCTTTGACTTTTATTTTAAATTCCCTTTAGGGATGAGCAGATATAATAAGAATGGAATGTTTTATTAGGAATAGGAAAGTTTCTTCGGGCATGATATTTAGATTAGGCTGACTAATTTAATCTTCAGTAAACGAAAGTGAGAAGAACTGCAGATGCTGGAAATCTGAAATAAAACAGGAACATTCTGGAAAAGCTCAGCAGATCAGGCAGCATCAGTGGAAAGAGGAACAATTAATATTCCTCTTTCATCCATAACTCGTCATCATTCTCTGACATTTTGATCAGCTCCGATATGATCGCATCACCAGTCACATCTTCCCATCTCCATCCCCATCTGCCTTCTGCAGAGACCGTTCCCTCCTCAACTCCTTGGTTCACTCACCCCTTCCCTCCCGGCATGGGTGGGCGGCACGGTGGCGCAGCAGTAGAGTCACTGACTTACAGCGCCAGAGACCCCCGGTTCGATCCCGACAACGGGTGCTGTCTGTGCAGAGTTTGTACGTTCTCCCCGTGCCCTGCGTGGATTTTCTCCGCGATCTTCGGTTTCCTCCCGCATTCCAAAGACGTGCAGGTTTGTAGGCTGTTTGGCTTGGTGTGAATGTAAAATTGGCGATAGTGCGTGCAGGGCAGTGCTAATGTGTGGGGATCGGGACTCGGTGGGCCAAAGGGCCTGTTTCCGCGCCATATCCCTTAAACTAAACTAAACCCAAACCACTCCCTTCCCCGATACCTTCTCTTACAACCGCAGGAGGTGTCACACCTCCATTCCCCCCCTCCATCCAGGGACCACAGCAGTCCTTCCAGGTGAGACAGAGTTTACCGTGCTCCTCCTATAACCTCATCTACCGCATCTGGTTTTCCCAATGTGGCCTCCTGAACCTCCGGTGAGGCCGAATGTAGACTCGGCGACCGTTTTGCCGAACACTTGTGCTGGGTCCGCACGGCCTGCTGCATCTCCCGGTTGCTAACCACGATAACTCCTCCTTCCATTCCCACACTGACCTTTCTGACCTGGGCCTCCTCCACTGCCAGTGGGAGGCTACATACAAACTGGAGGAACAACACCTCATATTCCACTTGGATAATATTTTGGGCCTGTCATCCTTCATGTTCTCAACCCTGGAGCCAATTCCACACAAAATGTTAGCTTCAAACAAAAAAATGTTGATGCTATGAATCCATTTAATCTTCAATGGCATTCCCTGTTAATTTGTTTCATATGCCTTTGAGAATTTCTGTGCAGGATACTCTTTCCAACTTTCTTAATAATTTGCATTTGGCATGTACATGAGTGGTTTATCTAAAATGGGGTCCTGTCAATTTTATAATGGAAATGGGATGATTCCAACTCTCAATCCTGCTCGAATCCAACAATCCTTCCTCATAACGGGGCGGCACGGAGGCGCAGCGGTGGAGTTCCTGCCTCACAGCGCCAGAGACTCGGGTTCGATCCTGACTACTGGTGCTGTCTGTACGGAGTTTGTACGTTCTCCCCGTGCTCTGCGTGGGTTTTCTCCTGCGGGTGCTCCAGTTTCCTCCCACACCCCAAATACGTACGGGTTTGTAGGTTAATTGGCTTTGGTGACATTGTAAATTGTCCCATGTGCAGGATAGTGTTAGCACACGGACTGACCGCTGTTCGGCGTGGACTCGGTGGGCCGAAGGGCCCGTTTGTGTGTTGTATCTCTAAACTAAACTTAAGTTCCTGAAGTTAACTGATTCACTCAAGGGAGGGAAAAAAACCCACCAGTTTATATTCTAGGAAGGTGAAAAAAAAAACCATTAGGAGAGTAAAGAAAGATTGTTTGCAATAGTTGGGACACTGAACATGTTTGATCAGAGTCAAAATTACTATCCCAACCAGCACCTGTGATCACAATGAACAAAAAACAGCGCGCTGGAGGAACTCAGCGGTTAGGCAGCATCTGGAGAGGGACGTGGTCAGATGGCATGGGTAGAATAGGCAGTGTGCCAACTCTTGCCCCAATCACCCCCTCTTAAGTTGTTACACTGGCAATCTGTCCCTGACTCTTTCAATTTAGATGAACGGTTCTGACCCGAAATGTCATCTGTCCATTTGCCTCTACAGAGGCTGCCTGACCCACTGAGTAAGAGCCATAGATTCATATAGCACGGAAACAGGCCCTTCGGCCCAATTCATCCATGCCAAAAAAAAGCCCCACCTAAGTCAGTCCCATTTGCACTGTGCTTTTTCTCAAAATATCCTACTGTTATTTCCAGTTTTCTCCCCCCCCCCCCCCCACTACAATCAGTCTGAAGAAGGATTCCAACTCGAAACGTCGTCTGTCCATTTCCCTCCACAGATGCTGCCTGACCCTGTGAGTTCCTCCACCGAAGATGGACACAAAATGTTGGAGTAACTCAGCGGGACAGGCAGCATTTCTGGAGAGAAGTAATGAGGTTGAGACCCTTCAGGTCGAGACCCTTCTTCAGACCCTCCAGCACTCTGTGTTTCACTCAAGATTCCAGCATCTACACTTCCTTGTGTCTCCCATTGACCTCGTTGTTTCCTCTAGGAAGATTGTCGAATTTGCTTCCTTAACAGCACTCTTTGCAATTCACAAAGCGGAATTGTTTGGTGAAAACAGTTTCACGCAGTTGAAACAGGTACCGTGTGAAATAGTGATCTCATTGTGTTGTCACGAGGATAAGGGAGTTAGTTACAACATTGTAACCATGAGAACCAGGACAATAGACACGCAGTCCACAGCGAACAACATGTACGATGAAAGGCAATGGTTGAGAAATGAGGCAATATGTATCAAACATGCAGGGTTTGGAGTAACTGCTGTCTGTGCGGAGTTTGCACGTTCACCCCGTGACCTGTGTGAGTTTTTCTCCGGGATCTCCAGTTTCCTCCCACACTCCAAAGATGTACAGATTTGAAGTCGAATTGGCTTGGTATAATTGTAAATTGTCCTAGTGTGTGTAGGATGGTGTAAGTGTGTGGGGGTCGCTGGTCGGCGCGTACTCGGTGGGCCGACGGGCCTGTTTCCACGCTGCATCTCTAAACGAAAGGAAACAAAACCAAAGGTTCTCAATCCAAAACATCACCTATCCATGTTCTCCAGAGATGCTGCCTGACCTGCTGAGTTACTCCAGCATTTTGCGTCCCTTTGCCTGATAAGCGATACTGGAGGGGGGGGGGGGGGGGGGGGGGGGGGGGGGAAGGCGGTGATTGGAATATAGCTGGACGAAAGCTAGAGATGAAACGACAGAAACTGTGAGATAAAGATCGTGTAAGGCACGAATTGTGAAGGAACATAGGTGGGGGGGGACCATTGCACGGGGAAAGGGGGAAATGGGTGCACACATAGGAGGGGCAGAGGGAATAATTTGCCAGGCTTACTCTTGCCCCCACTTCTCTTCCAGGTTTCACACTACCCCACGCCCAGCACAATCAGTCCGATGAAGGATCCTGACTCAAAACACCACATATCCATGTTCTCCAAAGATGCTGCCCGACCTGCTTAGTTACTCCTGCATTTTGTGTCCTTTTTTCATATACCAGCCTCTGCAGTTCCTTTTGTCTCCATGCAAGGGTTTGGTTTCATTTTGCTTCTGTCTCCCCACTGTTTACTTTAGTTTAGAGGTACAGCGCGGAACCCGGCCCTGATCCCACCGGGTCCGCTCCGACCAACAATCTCCATGACACAAGCGCACACTGCACACTGGCGGCTATTAACAATTTTGAACAAAGCCAATTAACCTACAAACCTGTACATCTTTGGCATGTTGGAGGAAACCAGAGCACTCGGGGAAAACTCACACTGTCACGGGGAGAACGTACAAACTCCGTACAGACAGCTCCCGTAGTCAGGATCGAACCCGGGTCTCTGGCGCTGTGAGGCAGCAACTCTACCGCTGTGCCACCGTGTCGACCTAATAAATATGACTACTTGCTTAAATAGTCTCATTATTCAGAATACTGGTGGCATTTACAGCAATTTGCTAGCATTGTGCCTAATAGGTAAAAGAGCTATCTAATTAATTATATTGTTAACAGCTGCTAGGGTTGCAATTCAACCCAGTATTAGGAGCATTTATCATGCAAACTATACAGAAACTTGAAAGAGTTCACCGCCAGACTCGGGAGCTAGTTCTTCCCCTCTGTTTAGTTTAGTTTAGTTTAGAGATACAGAGCGGAAACAGGTCCTTCAGCCCACTGAGTCTGCGCTGACCAGCGATCCCGCACACTAGGGACAATTTACAATTTTACTAAAGCCAATTAGCCAAATAAACTGAACGTCTTTGGAGTGTGGGAGGAAACCAGAGCTCCTGGAGAAAACCCCGTGCAGGTCCCAGGGAGAACGTACAAACTCGTGTAGTCAGCAGCACCCGTAGTCAGGATCGGACCATGTGGGTTTCCTCCGGGTGTTCCTCCCACACATCTAAAGAGGTGCAGGTTTTGTAGGCTAATTGGCTTCCGTAAATTGTCCCTAATCTGTAGGACAGAACTCGGTGTGCCAAAGGGCCTGTTTCCCTGCTTTTGTTCTAAATCTTAAATTAAATGAAGAAACAAGTACTGATTGAAGATACCAAGGTCCAAGAGCCTGCATCGCCAAGGTGAGCGAGGGGGATAGTGCAGGAGTAATAAGGAGATTCTGAGGCGTAAATGATCAAACTCACAGTAATTGACAGCCGCACTGTTGTAAAGCGCTGCTACATGGTGCAACTAGTGACCTGATTACTTTTCACCAAAGATCCTATAGCGGAAAAAGATAGGCCACTCCTGCGAAATGCAGTGGGCTGACGTGTAGTACGCACCGGAGCGGAACATGGGCATTTCTTTCGTCCATTTTAGTAACCGGAACCTACCCGACCCGACTCGCAGCGTAATCAACGTTGCAGGGGCAGTTTGTGTGTGTGATATAGGGCTAGATTCATAATTCTGTTAGTTCCTAATTCTGTGAATTCTTGTTAAAGAATAAAATTTGACTCTGGTGATTTTCTTTTTTAAATCATTTATTTTTAATGGCTCATAAGCTGTGTTTGAGTTGATTTTATTTTTAACTGGAACCTACCCGACCCGACTCGCAGTGTAATCAACGTTGCGGGGGAACAGTTTGTGTGTGTGATATAGGGCTAGATTCATAATTCTGTTGATTCTTGTTAAAGAATTAAAATGTGTATACATTTGTCTGGTAATTGGCTTGAATATCTGATAACTCCGGGGCCCGGGGCGGTCGAAGCTGCCGCCCTCCAGTCCAGCGAGCGAAGCTGTTGCCGCGGGAGCTGCGGAAAAACCAAAGATCCTATAGCGGCAGCAGCAGCAGAGCGATAGGATCTTTGTCTAGGAGCCCCAGGACCCGCAGCTCTCCTCTCCTCGCCTTTTAAAAATAGATATTTAGATATTCTTTGGCCTGAAATAAAAAAACCCAAAAAGGAGCTTTGCAGCGAAGCGGCGGGAAAGGGAGAGCGGCCACGAAGCAGCGGCAGCAGCGGAGGAAGCGGGACCGCTATAGGAACTTTGGCCTCAAACCCCTGAGACAGAGACGGAAGCAGAGATAATATCTTTGGGCAGAAGTAAGATGGCAGTGCAAGATGGCATAGGCTGGCTGCTGAAATGGGTCCTGTAATTACACATGAATCTGCCCATGACCGTACGACACGTTTTTCGTGGGAGTAGTCCATCTGGCTCCGCTATCGGATCTTTGCTTTTCACTTCACCCCAGCGCTTCTTCTGACTCATATCCATTCCACATAGTGAACTGTAATTCACTATCAGGAAATTCAGAGAACATTCATTCAGAAAGTAATTCTAGTCGAGCTAGATTCACTTCCTGCTGCAGTCAGATGTGCTGGGAATGTGTGCTGGGAAAGTTCAAAGCACAATGTATCTGGAGAAACTCCTGAGATGAGATGCATTTATTTGTCATGTACCAATTGGCACAGCGAAATTAAATCACCATACAGCCATTCATTAAAAATAAAGAACACAACATGGAGTAGATAGGATTCAACACAAAACATCCCCCCACAGCAGGATCAACATTTCCTACTGTGAGGGAAGGCACCAAAGTCAGTCTCTTCCCCTGATGTTCCCCAATGTTCCCCCGTGGTCGGGCCTCCCCGAGCCCCCTGCAGTCGCCGCTACGGGCGGCCCGATGTTCAGGCCCGCTCCCCGGGGCGATGGAAGTCCGACGTCGGGGCTGGGGGACGTCCTCAGCGGCCTCGACCCCGAGTTGGCCCCATCCTACCGGAGTCCGCGGCTCCCAAAGTCCGCAGGCCGCGCCGGGTGGAGATGCAACGCTGGAGGCCCTCGGCAAGGGGCCCCAGGACTCCGCGATGACAGTCAGCGCAGCCCGCGTTGGGAGCTCTCTAAACCAGAGCTCCATGATGTTGGAGCTCCAACGGCGACCCAGGTAGGCATCGCCCACTCCGTGATGACTCCAGCCGCCGTTGCAGCTCTGGTCCGGTTCCCGGTCCCCGGCAGGAAAGGCCGCTCCGATCCAGGTGGTAGGCCGCGAGGTGGGGGGCGAGGACGCGACTCGGAGAAACAGTCGCGTCCCCGCCAGGAAGTGACTGGGAGTTAGTTTCCCCCTTACCCTGCCCCCTCCCCCACATAAAAAAAGTTAAACTACACTTCAATACCTGCCACCCATCCCATCAAAACCACAGGGTGGTACTGTGGCACAACTGGTAGAGCCGCTACCTCACAGAGCCAGAGATCCCAGGTTCGATCCTGACCTCTGGTGTTGCCTGTCTGGACTTCGCACATTCTCACCTGTGACACCGTGGGTTTCCTCCTGGTGTTCCGGGTTCCTCCCACATCCCACGGACGTGCGGCTTTGTAGATTAATTGCCCCCCAAAGTGTAGGATATGTGGGATAACGTACAACCTGTCTGAACGGGTCAGCATGGACTCGGTGGGCTGAAGGGTCTGCGTCCAGGCTGTATCTCTAAACTAAGCTCAATTGGTCAGGCAGCACCTGTGGAGGGAGACACAAGAAACTGCAGATGCGGTCCTTTACAGAAAAATACACCAAGTGCTGGAGTAACTTAGTGAGTCAGTCAGGCAGCATCTCTGGAGTATGGCCGCTTCTGGATGTTCGACAGAGATGCTGCCTGATCCGTTGCATAACTCCAGCTCTTTGTGTCCTTATCAGTGGAGGGAATGGACAGGCAATATTCCAGGTTGGAACCTTCTCTAGTCTAAAGAGTGGTTACAACCTGAAACGTTACCTGCCCATTCCTTCCAAAGGTGCTGCCTGACACGTTGACTTTAGTTTAGAGACACAGCGTAGAAATAGGCCCTTCGGCCCGCACCACCCAGCAATCCCCGCACACGAACAGTATCCTACATACATAAGGGACAATTAAACCAAGCCAGTTAGACCACAAAGCTGTACGTCTTAGGAGTATGGGAGGAAACCAGAGCACCTGGAGGAAACCCACACAGGTCATGTGGAGAATGTACAGATAAGCACCCGTAGTCAGGATCGAACCCTGGTCTCTGGCACTGTAAGGTAGCAACTCTACCGCTATACCACCGTGCCGCCCTCCAGCACAGACTTCCTCCAGCACTTTTGCGTTTTGATCAAAACTCAAACACCTGCACTTCCTTGTGCTCAATTCAGTTTAAGTGTGAACGCTTGCGTCTGTTCCATGGTGAATGGAATGTAAATTGAGGTGGTACGGTGGTGCAGCGGTAGAGTTGCTGCCTCACAGCGCCAGAGATCCGGGTTCGATCCTGACTATGGGTGCTGTCTTTACGGAGTTTGTATGTTCTCCCCGTGACCTGGGTGGGGTTTTCTCCGAGATCTTCGGTTTCCCCCGACACACAAAAGGCGTACAGGTTTGTAGGTTAATTGGGTTGGTATAAGTGTAAATCGTCCCTAGTGTGTGTAGGGTAGAGCTACTGGGCAGGGATCGCCGGTGAGCCGTAGGGCCTGTTTCCACGCTGTTTCTCTAAACGAAACTAAACTAATGAGGACAAAATTGTCGCCTGAACTACAACCATGATTAATGTTACAATCGGTGCTGACTGGAGCTTTACTTCAGTGAGGGAAAATCCCCTGTCATCTGTCGGAGATGCAGTGGGACTTACAGGGGAGTTCCAAATGCAGGAGGTAAGGAGTCCTACCACACAATCTTTGCATAGTACCGTAGAACTGTTACAGCTCAGGAAGTGACTGCTCAACTCAGCAAGGCTTCACATTGTGGTCTTTGGCTCCTGAGAATTAATGCCAGAAAATTAACATCATTCACAGCCAATATCTCATCCACTCGACAGAAAGGCCTACTTGCAGAACATTTGCTCTGAATTCTGCACTTGGTCGGTTAATAAATCAAAATCTCAAATGGGAAGTTGAATGGAGCAATTAGGCCACCAGCACCCCCAATTTGTTTAGTTTAGTTTTAGAGATGTGGACGACATGGTGAAGAGCTACTGCCTTACAGATCAGCGAACTGGTTTTGATTCAGACTACGGGTGCTGTCTGTACGGAGTTTGTACGTTCTCCCCTTGACCTGCGTGGGTTTTTCTCCGAGATCTTCGGTTTCAAAGACGTGCAGGTTTGTAGGTTAATTGGCTTGGTGTAAATGTAGCAGTGTCCCTGCTGTGTGTAGGACTAGTGTTAGAGTCCGCACCAACCGGCGATCGCTGGTTGGTGCGGACTCGGTGGGCCGAAGGGGCTGTTTTCGCGTTGTATCTCTAACTAAACTAAGACATAGCGTAGAAACAGGGCCTTCGGCCTACCGTGACAACCAGTGATCACCTGTACACTAGTTCTACGTAATCCCACTTTCACATCCTACACACTCGGGGCAATTTACAGAAGCCAATTAACCTAGAAACCTGCACGCCTTCAGAATGGGGGAGAAAAACCGGAGCGCCCAGAGAAAACCCTGGTGGTCACAAGGAGAACGTGCAAACTCCGTACAGACGACACCCTGCCGTTGCGAGGCAGCAGCTCTACCGCTGCGCCACCGTGCCAACCTTGTTTGTGGTTTGGTGGGTCAACAGTTGCCCAGTGAAGAGGGGAGCGGCAGGGAAGTGCTGGCTCCAGAACACACCTCCACCAAGTGGTTTACAAGCACGGCCTGGTTCTGCGTGAGTGGTCGGTGGCCTGGTGCTTCAGGAGATCAGTTTGCCATCCATCGGGTGGTGGTGGTGGAGATCCACAACTATCTAGAGTAGGCTCATCAGTAACAGAGGAAGTCCCATCTCTCTTCCCATTCCCCGGCAACATGTTCTCTCTTAAATGCCGATCCATATTAGTTTTGATTCAGTGTCACGGGGACCAAGATGCAGTGAAAACCTTTATGTTGAGCGCTATCCAGTCAGTGATGGCATCCTCCCGTGGCCCACCTCTCTCGAGACGATCCACCTCGCTCGTGGCTCCCTCCTCGCTCACGTCAGCGCGGGCCCCATCGACGCCAGTGGCTCGGGGTCGAGTTTGGAGTGCGCGGTGGGCGATTCTCGGTCCTCCATCGTTGGTCCGCGGCGGTGACCCCCGCCTGCTTGCTGGGTAGCTCCTGGTGTGCTGCTCCATTCCTGGCAACGTCACGGTGAACCTCTTCCGCGCTCTTTTTCATGCAATTACTTCCTTCCTGCAGCACGACGAAGTGGACCACACCCCAAGTTGGGCCGAAGGGCCTGTTTCCACACCGTATGACTATCTATGCTGGCATAAGTTAACGGGTCAGGCAGCATCTCTGGAGAACATAGGTAGGTGACTTTTCAGGTGAATCATCAGAATATTTCTTCGGGTCGGGACCCTACTTCAGACTGACAAAGGGTCCCGACACAAAACGTTGCCTGTCCATGTTCTCCAGAGATGCTGCCTTACCCGCTGAATTATTCCAGCACTTTGTGTCACTTAGTAGTAGTTTAGTTTTGTTTAGTTTAGAGATACAGCGCAGAAACAGTCACTTTGGCCCACCGAGTCCGCGCCGACCAGCGATCCCCGCACACTAGCACTATCCTACGCACTAGGGACAATTTACCATTTTTTTTGGTAACCAAAGTCAATTAACCCACAAACCTGAACGGCTTTGGAGTGTGAGAAGACCCGGAGCACCCGGAGAAAACCCGCGTGGTCACGGGGAGAACATACAAACTCCGCGCAGACAGCGGCGGTAGTCAGGATCGAGCCCGGGCCTCTCGCACTCGCACTGTGAGGCAGCAACTCCACTGTTTCACCACTGTGCCGCCTCTAATACTAGGAGCAATAGTCAGGATTACAAAAAAAGTAAGCTCCAAAATTAAAGAAGAAAAATATTCTGATTGTTTTGGGTTTTGCGGAGTCAAACGTTGGAAAGGTCAAGGAGGCGTGTGGGGTCCATATTGTTCCCACCCAGCTGTGAGACAGATGTCTTATCACACTGTCAGAGCAGAGCGGATTGGGCCCTGGGTACTGATTGTATCATGAAATAGATTAAAAAAATGAAAACACATGTGTTGATCGGTGGTTTTTACTGAAACATTTTGAAGAGGAATGTTCTCTGATTGTTCAGGTTCAGGAAAGATAGTTCCAAATTCCAAACTAGTTTAGTGTAGTTTAGTTTAGAGATACAGCGTGGAAATAAGCTCTTCGGCCCACCGAGTCCGCACCGGCCAGTGACCCCGCTCATTTACACTATCTTACACATACGAGGGCCAATTTACATTTGTGCCAAGCCTTTAATCTACAAACCTGTACGTCTTTGGCGGGAACTTGCTGGAAGTGTGAACTTCACTGTGGTTGGCTACAAGCCAGAATTCTGCCTTCAGTGAATAATATCTTTTTAGGGTGGCACGGTGGCGTTCCTTTAGGAAGGAGAAGGAATTCTTGCTCGTCCGAGGGTGGTGAATCTGTGGAATCCGTAGCCACAGAAGGCTGCGGAGGACAAGTCGATGGATATTTCTAAGGCCGAGGTGGATAGATTCTTGATTCGTACGGGTGTCAGTGGTTATTGGGAGAAGGCAGGAGAATGGAGTCGGGGGGGAGATAGATCAGCCACGATTGAATGGTGGAGCTGACTTGGTGGGCCGAATGGCCTAATTCTGCTCCTATCACTTATGAACGTACGAACTTTACCTACAGCAAAGGACTTTTAAAGTCCTGTTGCTACACTTGGGGGAAGGTGCCACCGTCTGGCTCCAAAGGTCACCGTAAATGTTACACGGTGATTTATGAGGCCGAGGCAATAATCTACAATGCGTGGAACTAAATGCCAATCATTGCAATGTTGCGTTCATTGACTTGATGGTCTGGTTCACATGCTGAATGGCAACGTATTCACCCTGATAACGATGAATGGAATTAATGAAGAATTGCTGCAATGAATTAGTAAGCAGAGTCTTAAACATCAGGGGCAAAAATGTTTGTGGTTTTGTTGGTAGCGGCCAACAGACCGTGTGGGATCTCAGCATCGATGTAAGACTTGATGCGGCAACATAGCCCTACCAGTCTTCTTCTTCCACAGCCTAAAGTTGTCGGTCAACTTGTTCTGTCGAAACGGAGCGGACCACGTGAAGGTTGCAGTCTCCTATCCCGCCCTACCAATGATGCTTCTGGACAGGAGAATACATTTTATGGAAGTCTACCTCAAGTGCAGTGAACGTTGCACTGGTGTGTAGGAAGGTGCTGCAGGTGCTGGTTTAAACCGAAGGCAGACACAAAATGCTGGAGTAACTCAGCGGCTGAGGAAACATCTCTGGAGAAAAGGAATGGGTGGCGTTTCGGGTGGTGACCCTTCTTCACCCTTCCACTCTGGTGGGCAATCTATGTCATCCCACTCTGTGGGCAGCACGTTGGAGCAGTGGTAGAGTCGCTGCCTCACAGTGTTAGAGACTGCGGTTCAACCCTGACTACGGGTGCTGTCTGTACGGAATTTGTACGTTCCCCCCCGTGACCCATGGGCGTCTGAGTTGGATGATCAGCCATGATCATATTGAATGGCGGCGCAGGCTCGAAGGGCCGAAAGGCCTACTCCTGCACCTATTTTCTATGTTTCTATGTGTCTATGACCGTGTGGGTTTTCGCCAGGTGCTCTGGTTTCCTCCCACACTCCAAAGACGTGCACGTTTGTAGGTTAATTGACTCGGTATAAATGTAAAATAGCCTCTAGTGTGTGTAGGATAAGGTACGGCGATCGCTGGTCGGCGCAGACACGGGGGGGCGAATGGACTGTTTCCGCGCTGTATCTCTGAACTAAGCTAAGCAAGGTGATAAGCGCAACAGCCTTGTTGTGCACCTGTGTTGATGGTCATAGGGTAGAAGTTGTTAACCCTGTTTCTCCTTACTCAGATGCTGCCTGCCCTGCTGAGTTTTACTAGCATTTTCTGTTTTATTTCAAGCTTCAAGCATCTGCGAGTTTTTTGACGTATGATACGGACCCATTGAATCCTTGGACTCGCTTGAGATTTAATTATCAACCAGCTTTAAAGTTAAAAACCTTTCATATCCTGGTGACCTGGGGAAATATTGTAATTCCAGCTACATTGTAATGATGAACGAAAAAGGCCTAAATAGAGTGGATATGGAGAGGGTGTTTCCAGTATATCGAGCATAGAGCAGGGGGTGTGTAGAGCAGGGGGTGAGTAGAGCAGGGTAGATGCTCTATTGAGATGTTTCCAATAGTGGGAGAGTCTACGACCGGAGGGCACAGCTTCAGAATAAAAGTACGTATTTTTAAAAGTGTAGATGAGGAGGATTTTCTTCAGCCAGAGGGTGGTGAATCTATGGAATTCATTGCCATTAGACAATGGAGGGGACGTTATTGGCCAGTTTGAAAGCAAAGATTGATAGGTTCTTAATCAGCATGGGTGCCAAAGGTCACGGGGAGAAGGCAGGAGAGTGGGGTTGAGAGGGAAAGACAGATCAGCCATGACTTGATGGTGGAGTAGACCTGATGAGCCAAATGGCCTAATTTATCTGAACTTCTGAACATGAAAAGGACAAAAAAAGACAACGCGGAAATCCGAAATAAAAACAGAAAGTCCGAGAAATATTCAATGGGTCAGGAAAGAGAAACGTAACTTCTGATGCAAGATCGTTGACCTGAAATGTGAATGCTGCTTCTCTGGTTGTGGATAATGGCTCCCAACATTTCCCTTTTTTTAAATTTACAGAGATACAGAGATACAGCGATACAGCGCGGAAACAGGCTCCAGGCCGCCTCTACTGTACAATGTCTGGTAGATCAGCCCAGAGTATTGGGAATAAATCTGTCTGTTGACAACTGACCCGATGCAAGGTTCCTTAAAGCAATTCCACCCTTAAACAGCATCTTTCTATTAAAATCACTTTTTGCTCAGAGAACTGCTGTTCCATCTGGATGACTTCATTCTGTCTGAGAAATCTGCTTCCAATTATTAAAGATAAACACTTGGGTCAAAGCACCTCGTTTGTCTGTGTTCCTGCCCTTAAAAGGGGCTCATCAAGTGCCTGCCTGTCCCTTCCTCCGCTTCATGAGTAAGTCAGCAGCTGGCAATCCTTCCAATTGGAAACATGGCAACATAGAAACATGGAAATAGGTGCAGGAGTAGGCCATTCGGCCCTCCAAGCCAGCACCGCCATTCAATATGATCATAGGTGAATCATCCAAACTCGGCACCCTGTTCCCGCTTTCTCCCCATAACCCTTGATTCCGTTAGCCCCAAGAACTATTGATCTAACTCTCCCTTTGAGCTGCGACCCCACGGACTCACTCTCTCCTCCTAACTCCGGGGCGTGCCGTACCATTCCGTACCATTCCCACGTGTCTCCGTTCCCGAAGCCTCTGGGCCCCAGGATTCCGGGACCCCCAACCCGGATGGGGGGGGAGTAGAGATGGGGTGAGAATGGAAGGGGGAACCCGTGAGGGGAGGTGGAGGGGGGGGGGGGGGGAGAGCCAAGGGGAACCTGGCGAGAGGACGTTGAGAATGAAGGGGGTACCCAGCGGGAAAGGGGTGCCGCCGGCAATGAAGGTGTGACCCGCAATGGGGGAGGTTGGTGGGGTGAAGGGTGGGGTGGGGTGGAAAGGTGGGTGGTGGGTGGTGGGTGGACTGAGGTGAGTGGGTGGGGGTGGGGGTTGGTGTGGGGTGGGGGGAAATGGGTGGGTGGGAGGGGGGGTGTGGGGTGGGTGTCAGCCATGATTGAATGGTGCTGTAGACTTGATGGGCCGAATGGGCGAAATCTTCTCCTGTCACATATGACCTAACCATCAGGTTCTTGAACACTACACACCACTGAGCCCAACTCTGTGGACTGTCTTTGATTGCACTAAGGACATTGGCTTTTCACACTAGTAATTGTGGAGTAGACCTGATGGGCTGAATGGCCTAATTCTGCTCCTAGGACCTATGAACTTGTGGATTGCTCAGGGATTATTTTACATTACTGTGGAAATCTGACCATCTATTTCCTTGCACGTGGCCATTGCATCAGATCAGTCATGCACATCAGATGACAGCACTCCTTGCATAATGTTCCCTTCAGAAAATCTGTGGGGAAAAGAGGGAAGCTGTCCTGGAAACGCCCATTGCTGGTTATTCCTGGACAACCATGGGCTTCTTGGGACGATTGCAGAGATTCAGGGAGCCAGGGGAGGAACTCTCTCAGGTGCATAGTTGAGAGCACATCGACACTGCCCAGTGCCACTCCACCCCTGGCCACACATTCAGTCCCCTGCCATCGGGAAGAAGGTACAGGAGCCTGAAAACTGTAAAGTCCAGGTTCAGGAACAGATTCTTCCCTACAGCCATCAAGCTGTTAAACACTACAACCTCCAAATAAGTTCTGAACTACATAGACTTGGGGACATTGGTTTTGTCCTTTTGCACTATAATTGTTTGTTTGTTAGTATATGTGTATGGCTTTCAGGAGCGCTAGTATGGGTGATGTGCGCTGAAGGGACTGGTTTCCAAAGGGCTAGTATGGGCATTGTGAGCCGAACGGATTCTTGAGCTGGCAACTCAGGCACTCGCCTGTTGTGCTGGCAGCTCACTCACTCACGGCTGGTGGGCTTGCAGTTGACTCACAGGGTGCAAGGCCACCAAATTCAAGTGCAGTTTCATACCATTTCACGCAGGGTGCAGAGACTGAGCCATGCCCACACTTCCGGGTTTTATAGTCTCTTCCACCAGAAGGGGCGTGGCCTTCATGGTGTGGTTAACAGGAGAGAGAATCTCAACATTTTTTAAACACTAATAACTTTTATTTTTCATCGATGGGAAAAATCCTCGGCACCTGATGAGCGGAGGGGAACTCTGAGTAAGATGGTCAAAAATCACATCCGTATATTGTAGCATTTTTTCTAAAATCAATATAAAGCACAAACAGTAAGTGGTCAAGATTAGACTTTAATTATATAGTAGGAAAGGCAACTTTAATTAGGCAAGGCAACTTTAATTAGGCAAGGCAACATCAGCACTTTCAAATCAATGGCAACACAGCCTTAGCACTTTCAAACCAAAGGCAACACAGGTTTAGCACTTTCAAACCAAAGGCAACACAGCTTTAGCACTTTCAAACCAAAACACACTTTTGCATTTTCAAACTACATTTTCAAACCACATTAAGGGCACTGACAGGTCAGTAAAACCACTCACAGTTTAGTCGACATGTGTTCAGTGTTATTCATAACTGACTGAGAATTTTGACCTCTCACTCCCCCATCTTGCACAGAACCGAGGCACCTCCACACTTCTGGGTTTTATAGTCCCTCCGGAAGGGGCATGGCCTTCAGGAGAGAGAATCTCAACGTATTTTAAACACAAATAACTCTTTATTTTTAATCGATGGGAAAAATCCTGTTGTCCTGCGCAGCGGAGGGGGACTCTGAGTAAGATGGCCAAAAATCACAGCCATATGTGGCAGCGTTTTTTTCTAAAATCAATATACAGTGCAACAGGAAGTGGTCAAGATGAGACTTTTAGTAATATAGATAAGGTCATAAGTGATAGGAGTAGAATTAGGCCATTCTGCCCATCAAGTCTACTCAGCCATTCAATCATGGCTGATCTATCTCTCCCTCCAAACCCCATTCTCCTGCCTTCTCCCCATAACCTCTGACACCTGTATCTATCTATCTCTGTCTATCTCTGTCTTAACAATTTCCACTGACTTGACCTCCACAGCCTTCTGTGGCAAAGAATTCCACAGATTCACCACCCTCTGACTAAAGACATTTCTCCTCATCTCCTTCCTAAAAGAATGTCCTTTAATTCTGAGGCTATGACCTCTAGTCCTAGACTCTCCCACTGAACTTTAGTTCAGTTATATACTGTACTTTCTTTTCTCGTTCATTATATTTTTTACAGCGTACTATGTTTACATATTCTGTTGTGCGGCTGCAAGTAAGGATTTAATTTAACAATGTTCCCAATGTTGGGCGAGTCCAGAACCAGGGGCCACAGTCTTAGAATATAGGGGGAGGCAATTGAGAAAGACTGAGGTGAGAAAAAATGTTTTCACCCAGAGAGTTGTGAATTTGTAGAATTCCCTGCCACAGAGGGCAGTGGAGACCAAATCACTGGATGGATTTAAGAGAGAGTTAGATAGAGCTCGAGGGGCTAGTGGAATTAAGGGATATGGGGAGAAGGCAGGCACGGGTTATTGATAGTGGATGATCACCCATGATCACAATGAATGGCGGTGCTGGCTCGAAGGGCCGAATGGCCTCCTCCTGCACCTATTTTCTATGTTTCTATGTTTCTAATTGTTCTGCCTGGGGCATATAGCTATAAAACACTTGACTCTCTTGATGAAGCAATGCCAAACAGGAGTGCCTGTGACTTTGCCTTCCTTTTGGTAAGCCACATATTCGCTCAACAATGCCTCTGGTCCTGACCTTTAACACGCTGATCTTGAATCCCCCTGAGTGCATCCTCTGAACCCTGGACCTCAGCCTAACCCTTCTAACCTACCTTCCCTGCAAATATCCCAATTTCCTAACCCTCCAACCCCTTGATTCATTCAATCCCCGATCTTGAGAACGTATTTGATCTCCCAATTCCCACTGTGGTCCACCCAACCCTAATTTCCCAACCTCTTCATCCACACATCCCTGAGACTCCCACGATCTCTGGATGGGTCGATCCCCCCTGGCCACTTCTACACTGATGGAGCCTCCCATGTCCAGAAATGGGATTTCAGCTCCAAATCATGGGCTTCAATCCTTCTACCCATTCAACCAAAGGTTAGATCACTCCAAAGACATCACCCTTCCCCTGAACAAAAAGGCTGGTTTAACATCCCCCCCAGCCTTGGGTTAAACTTTACCCTCCTCACTCTGTTAGAGTGGACAATCGACATTAACGGGCACAATTGACACTATCCTCCGCCAATGGTCTGCTATTGCAAGGGTTTACAGTGACACCTACAGGGTGGTAACTTGTTTATTTTTCCCACTCACTTCGTATAATTTATAAAAATCATTCTTAATCAGTCATTATTAATAATGAGTCGTTATTAATGAGTCACCCAGCGCAGAGCGGCTTGGTGGCGCAGCGGTAGAGTTGCCGCCTTACAGCGCTCGGGACCCGGGCTCAACCCTGACTAAAGGTGCTGTCTGTATGGAGTTTGCACGTTCTTCCGTGACCGCATGGGCTATTTCCGAGTGCTCCAGTTTCATGCCACACTCCAAAGACGTGCAGGTTTGCAGCCTAATTTGTTTTGATGAGGATGGTAACCTATCCCTAGCGTGTAGGATAGTGCTGGTGGAGGGGATCGCTGGTTGGTGCGGACCCGGTGGGCCGAAGGGTCTCTTTCCGGGCTGTGTCACAAAACTACACCAAAGTATTTTTCACAAAACAGAGTCAAATTGGGAAATGGGAATAGGTACATGGTTGAGGTGAATAAACCCTCCTGAGTTGGTGTGGTGTGGAACAATTCACAACCCTAACGATAGACGCAAAATGCCGGAGTAACTCAGCGGGACAGGCTGCATCTCCGCAGAAAAGGAATGGGTGACGCTTTGGGTCGTGACCCTCCTCAGACAGCTGCAGAATTCTCGTTGCAGAGGGGAGGAGAACGTCTTCAAGGTCGGCAAGCCTTGAGGAGATTTTGCAGCGGAGCAGACAAAATGTGCAGGAGGGAACTGCAGGTTCTGGTTTACACTGAAGACAGACACAGATACGGCAACACAGTGGCACAGGGGTAGAGTTGCTGCCTTACAGCGCTTGCAGCACCAGACACCCGGGTTCGATCTCCACTACGGGCGCTGTCTGTTCGGAATTTGTACGTTCTCCTCGTGACCGCGTGGGTTTTCTCCAAGATCTTCGGTTTCCTCCCACGCTCCTAAGACGTACAGGTTTGTAGGTTAATTGGCTTGGTATAAGTGTAAGATGTACCTAGTGCATGTAGGGTAATGTTAGCATGCGGGGATTACTGGTCAGCGCAGACTCGGTGGGTCGAAGGGGCCCATTTTCGGGCTGTATCTCTAAACTAAACTAAACTAAAATGCTGGAGCAACTCAGCAGGCCGGGCAGCATCTCAAGAGAGAAGGAATGGGCGATGTTTCGGGACGAGACCGTTCTTCAGGCTGAGACATCTATGGCATAAAACGGCATCAGCAGTTCCTTCCCACACAATTCACAGCCATGCGTGTTTTCCCCCGCTGGAGAATCACAGAGTTCAGAAGGGGATGGAAAACAGGAAGCGCCACAGGAATGACACTTGGAGTCAGATCGGATCCGGCACCCCGCCCAAAGACAACCTTTGCTCCGGGGAGCAGATGGCTATAAATGGGATTTCTGGAGATTTATAGGATTCATCCTGTTGCCATCCTGTCCTGCTCCACCCAGCGAACAACGCAGTTCCATTCTGATGTGATAAAAGGAAGTTAATTACATAATCGTGTGGGGGGGGGGGGGTCAACATTCCAGGTCAAGAGCGTTCCTTTCCTGCTGCTACAACTCCTGCTTCAAGGCCTTTCACTTCAAACTAAGTCTCTAAAAGTTTTTAGTCGCAGCTAACGGCCGTTGAAAAGGATTCATTCGGTTTCTGATTGACCACTACGCTGAGGTTTCCCTTGCAAAACCAAGGAAATTCATCTCCTTCTTTCTGCACGGTGGCGCAGCGTAGAGTTGCTGCCTCGCAGTGCATACAGCGCCAGAGACCCAGGTTCGATCCCAACTGCGGGTCCTATCTGTACGGAGTTTGTACATTCTCCCCGTGACTGCATCACGGAGAGAATGTCCGAGATCTTTGGTTTCCTCCCACACTCCAAAGACGTAGAGGTTTGTATGCTAATTGGCTTGGTATGAATGTAAATTGTCCCTAGTGCGTAGGATAGTGTTAGTGTGCGGGGATTGCTGGTCGGTGCAGACTCGGTGGGCCGAAGGGCCTGCTTCCGCGCTGTATCTTTCAACTAAACTAAAACTGTACTTCAGGACAATCTATAATAGAACTGTACTGGCTTTACCTTGCACTAAGCGTTATTCCCTTTATCATGGATCTGTACACTGTGGACAGCTCGATTGTAATCATCTATTGTCTTTCTGTTGACTGGTCAGCACGCAACAATAGCTTGTACCTCACTACACGTGACAATAAACTAAACTGAAGAAGGGTCTCGACCCGGAACGTCGCCTATCTCCTTCGCTCCTTAGATGCTGCTGCACCCGCTGAGTTTCTCCAGCTTTTTGTGTAACCCTCGATTCTCCAGCATCTGCAGTTTCTTCGTAAACACAACTCGCCATATTGACTTGGGAATGATGCAGACTTTAGATGATAAACTGTAGACATACCGTGTGGAAACACCTTCTTCGGCCCACCACGTCCGCGCCAACAAGCGATCACCCCGTGCACGAGCACCATGCTACACACCAGGGACAATTTCTCAGTTTGCAGAAGCCAATTTACCTACAAACCTGTACGTCTTTGGAATGTGGGAGGAAAGCAGAGCAGCCAGAGAATACCCGCGCAGTCACAGAGATAACGCACAAACTCCGTACAGACAGCACCCCTAGTCAGGATCGAACCCGGGCGTCTGAGGTTGTAAGGCAGCAACTCTACCGCTGCGCCCTTCTGTGCTTTAAGCTTTCAGGCTGGTGTAAGCAGGGTGAATCTGTTGTATGCAGCAAGGGTGATGGTAATCGATATATCTCTAAAATATAGTGTTCTATTTTGGTTTATTGTGTTCAGTTTTGGTCATCCTGTTACAGGAAAGATGCTGTCAAGCTCGAAAGGGTTCAGAGAAGATTTACCAGGATGTTGCCAAGACTCAAGGAGCTGAGCTATAGGGAGAGGTTGATCAGGCTAAGGTTTGATTCCTTGGAGCGCAGGAGGGTGAGGGGTGATCTTATTGAGGTGCACAACACCTCAATACGATGAGATGTTGGCGAGGAATAGAACGGGAAAACGGGAGATGTTGGCGAGGAATAGAACAGAGTAGGGGAATTGAGATGCAGAGGACACAGGTTTATGGTAAGAGGAGAACGTTTTAATAGAAACCTGCAACCAGAGGAGAGACAGCCTTGATTAAGGGCTGAACTGATCAAGGTGACACTTGAACAGACAACCGCTTTAGTTTTGTTTTGTTTGTTTTAGTTTAGTGAAGCGGGACACGAGTGTCAAGCGAAGAATTTTTTGATCATAATGTTCTATACAGCTCCCAAAACCACAACGAGTTCCACTCCAACTCCAACTGCCAATCCTTCGAATTCCAACTACCAAACCAAGTCACGCGACCCAACCCCTAGAGCCAAGGGTTCGCACCACGTGTGGCTAACCACCGGGGACCTCCACATTAGTTCAGTTCAGTTCAGTTCAGTTCAGTTCAGTTCAGTTTAGAGATGAAGCATGGAACAGGCCCTTTGCTCCAAATCTGCTCCAACCAACAAGCGCTCCACACACTAGTTCTGTCCTACACATTAGGGACAATTTACAGAAGACAATTAACCTACAGACCTGCACGTCTTTGGGATGTGGGAGGAAACCGAAGCAGCTGGAGAAAACCCACGCGGTCACGGGGAGAACGTACAAACTCCGCACAGACAGCACCCGTGGTCAGGATCAAACCCGGGTCTCTGGCGCTGTAAGGCAGCAACTCTAGGGTGTGGCTCATTATTTTTTTTACAATTTGTAAATCTCCGTCAACACTGGCGGCACGGTTGCTGCTTCACAGCGCCAGACATCCGGGTTTGACCCTTTCCACGGGTGTGTCTGTGCAGAGTTTGTACGTTCTTCCTGTGACTATGTGGGTTTACTCCGGGATAATAGACAATAGACAATAGACAATAGGTGCAGGAGTAGGCCATTCGGCCCTTCGAGCCAGCACCACCAATCAATGTGATCATGGCTGATCATCCCCGTTCCTGCCTTCTCCCCATATCCACTGACTCCGCTATCCTTAAGAGCCCTATCTAGCTCTCTCTCAAAAGTATCCAGAGAACCAGCCTCAACTGCCCTCTGAGGCAGAGAATTCTCCTGGTTCTTCCTGCATTCTGAAGACGTATAGGTTTACAGACTAATTAGCTTGTTGCAGTTGTAAATTGTCCCTCGTGTGTGTAGGATAGTGTTAGTGTGCGGGAATCGCTGGTCGGAGCGGCCTCGGTGGGCCGAAGGGCCTGTTTCCGCGCTGTATCTCAAAACTAAACTAAACAAGAAACTCGAATGTTTCCGACTGCATAATGTCCGACGTATAACATTCCTGTTTTTCTTTAACTCTTTGCTATCTTTCAACTTTTCTCAACATCTCAGAACAAGCGTATGCAGTTCGCTGAGGAAACGGGACTTGGCTCCATGAACTGGTTGGAAGAGGCATCCATCTCCCCTTCCAGCCGTTTAACACCACTATGTCTCCCGGCCTCGTTATCTACTTCACACAACTTCTGAAGACAACACTATCTGAGTTAAACCAGAGCCCTCAGCTGCCCGCAAAGCCTGCACTTACTGTATCTCTCTCTTTGTTTGAAAGCGAATGTTATTAAAACGACACTGATATCAGTTAAAGGGGAAGTGTACTCTTGGCCCAGTTGGTCCACGTGTCGGTAGTTTACCACATTGGTTTTCTATTTGGTTTCCATCCCAAACTTTCACTAGGTCCCTTCCACCTCCAGAATCTAGTCTCTCTCATGCCCGCCATTAACCCCCTCGCTTTGCAAACCCCCACCCATGCTTTCCTTACCCAACCATTCCACTACTTTCCCGGCTGTCAAGGAGCAATATAGTACGGAAACAGATCCTTCAGCCCACCTCGTCCATGCCAACCCAAATGACCCATCTAAGCTCGTCCCATTTGAGGGTCTTACCCCACCCTATTCTTTTAGATGTACCCTTCGGCCCACCAAGTCCACACTGACCAGCGATCCCTGCACACTTAAACTATCCTACACACACTAGGGACAATTTACACTTATACAAAGCCAATTGACTGCCAGACCTGTACGTCTCTGGAGTGTGGGAGGAAACCGGAGATCACGGAGAAAAGCCACGCAGATCACGGGGAGAAGGTACAAACTCCGTACAGACAGCACCCGTAGTCGGGAACGAACCCGGGTCTCCGACGCTGCGAGGCAGCAACTCTACCGCTGCGCCACCTCTTCCCCCTCTCCCTCCCTCGCCACAATCAGTCTGAAGAAAGGACCTGAACCGAAACATCACCTATCCATGTTCCCCAGAGATGCTGCCTGGCCGGCTGAGTTACTCCAGCACCCTGTGTCTTTTCTTGAAAACTAGCATCTGTGGTCCTTGTTTCTGCCAATAACAATACACACCGTTTATATTCCCTCAAATGTACACAGGTTAATTGCTGATAGGATTGAGGCATTTTAAAAACTAAAGCACGCCTTCTCTGCTGGAGGAGCAGAAGATATGGGAACAGAGCCCGCAATTAGGAGCTGGGCTATTTTAATGGCTTCACCGAGTGTTTATTTTAAATCAGGAACTCTTTCCTCAGGTACAGCAGCTGGCACGGTGGCGCAGCGGTAGAGTTGCTGCCTTACAATGCTCATTGCGCCAGAGACCCCGGTTCGATCCCGACCAGGGGTGCTTGTCTGTACTGAGTTTGTACGTTCTCCCCGTGACCTGCGTGGCTTTTCTCCGAGAACTTCAGTTTCCTCCCGCACTCCAAAGACCTACAGGTTTGTAGAAGAATTGGCCAGGTATAATTTTTGTTTTAATTCTTCCTAGGATGGTGTCACTGTGCACGGATGGCTGGCCGGTGTGGTCTCTAGTGGGCCAAAGGGGCTGCTTCCAGCTTCTATCTCTAAACTAAAACTAAACAGTGAACTAAACAGTGGTGTAGCTGGTAACATTGCTGCCTCAGAGCACCCGAGACCTGGGTTTGATCCTGCCCTCCGGTGCCGTCTGTGTGGAGTTTGCACGCTCTCCATGTGACCCATTGATTTTCTTCTGGGTGCTCCGGTTTCCCCCCACATTCAGTTCCAGTTTTCAGTTTCAGTTTATTGTCACGTGTACCGAGGTACAGTGAAAAGCTCTTGTTGCGTGCTAACCAGTCAGCGGAAAGACAATACACGATTACAATCGAGCCGTTCACAGTGGACAGATACATGGCAATAACGTTTAGTGCAAGGTAAAACCAGTAAAGTCTGATCAAAGATCGAGGGGCACACAAACCAAAGACATCAATGTCAAAGTCGAAGAATCCTTTATTGTCATTCAGACCTTTTGGTCTGAACGAAATTTCGTTGTCTTGCAGTCATACATATAATAAAAAACAAAACAAAAAACAACACCTCCTCACTGTGATGGAAGGCAAAAGTCTTAAAGTCTCTGTCTTCTTCCCTCCTTGTTCTCCCTCTGCGCTGAGGCGATCCAGGCCTCCGATGTTGTCGTCCACTAGGCCCGCGGCCGAGCCTCCGAAGCCGGGCTGCCGCCACCACCGCCGTCGCCGGAACGTTGGAACACCGGAACACCGCCACAGCCCTGAAGCCGGGTCCGCCGCTGGAACGCTGGAACGCTGGAACACCGGAACACCGCCACGGGAACGCTGGAACACCGGAACACCGCCACAGCTCTGAAGCTGGGTGCGCCGCCGGAACGTTAGAACACCGCCACGGGAATGCTGGAACACCGGAACACCGCCACAGCTCTGAAGCCGGGCCGCCGCCGGAACGCTGGAACGCCGGAACACCACCACAGCTCCGAGGCTGCCAGCTCCGGCATTAGGTCTCGGCACAGACGGAGACAGAGACGGGGGACACAACAAGAAAAAGTTGCATCCCCCTGAAGGGAGAGACGAAGACCTTGTTTCCCCCCTTCCCCACCCTCCCCCCCACCCCCCCCCTCCCCCCACCACCCCCCACCCCCCCCACCCCCCCCCCCCCTTCCCCACCCCCCACCCCCCCCCCTCCCCCCCACACATCCACAGCCTAATAAACTAAATTCAACCAAAACAAACACAAGTAAACAAAAAAAAGAAAAAACAGACAGACTGTAGGCGAGCCGCAGCGCCGTCACTTCCGGAATTTGCAGGTTTGTAGGTTAATTTGCTTCTGTAAAAATTGTCCCTGGTGTGCAGAAAGTGTATGAGAAAGTGGGATAACATAGAACTAGTGTGAACGGGTGATCGATGGTCGGCGTGGACTCTGTGGGCCGAAGGTCCTGTTTCTGAGCTGCATTGCTTAGAAGAAAAAACTAAAACTATTAGACTGTGTACCTTAGAGATCAAAAACATTTTCCAAGAATGAGATCTGAAGAACACAAAATGTCAGATGAATTGTGAGTATCTTTGGGGATAAATAGAACACTGAATCGGGCCTAATGATGTTCCACTGAGCCTGATCTGAGCTGAGTTTGGTATCATGCTCTCCCTGCAAATGGAGAGGATCTGCTGCCACCTGCTGGAGATCTATGTTGGTCATAGAGTCATAGAGTGATACAGTGTGGAAACAGGCCCTTCGGCCCAACTTGCCAACACCGGCCATCATGTCCCGGCTATACTAGTCCCAACTGCCCGCTTTTGGTTCATATCCCTCCAAACCTGTCCTATCATGTGCCTGCCTAATTGTTTCTTAAACGTTGGGATAGTCCCAGCCTCAACTACCTCCTCCGGCAGCTTGTTCCATACACCCACCACCCTTTGTGTGAAAAAGTTACCCCTCAGATTCCTGTTAAATCTTTTCTCCTTCACCTTAAACCTCTGTCCTCTGGTCCTCTGGGCAAGAGACTGTGTATCTACCTGATCTATTCCTCTCATGATCTTATGTTGTTGAGAACGGGATCAAAAGTAAAGGGGAATTTAAGATATAATAATATAACCCCTCATCCTCCTGCGCTCCAAGGAATAGAGTCCCAGCCTGCTCAACTTCTGCCTACATCTCAGAAATTCTAGTCCTGGCAACATCCTCGTAAAGTGAATCATACAGTGAATGTGTAGAAAGGTACTGCGGATGCTGGTATTTATAGGGGGGGGGGGGGGGTTGCACGTAAGGTCACTGGGTTATAAGGTTTATCTGGAGGACATCCGTAACTTCCGGTACATGTTATTAATGCAGAAACGCATACTTTCATACCTGTTAAAAACCGCCAAAATGTTGAATTTAGCGCTGTAAAAAATTGCGGAAGTCGGGATAAGCGTGAGAGACACGTACCCGACTTCAGAATTCCAAATGTGAAGTGAAATGAAGGTAAAGAGAAGCGAGAGCTGAAGGGACAACAACCGCTAAAGTGCTTGGCGAACATTGGCTGTGCAGATATCGGAATTGAAAATATTGGGAATTATCGCGTTTGCTCACTGCATTTCATCAACAGTAAGGCATTATTTGTGGTTTTTCTTGATTCCTTTGGTATCTAATGAGTCTCAGAAGTGGCAAATCTGGCTGTAAATGTTGCTTCAGAGGCGTTTTCTTTTTGTATGTAAAATCCCACTTCAGAACCATGGGCGATTTAAAAAATTTTACAGCCAGATGAAACACTTCTGAAACTTTTTAGATGCCAAAGGAATCAAGAAAAAACACAACTAATGCCGCAGTTGATGAAATGCAGTGAGCAAACGGTCAATGTTTGCCAAGCACTCAGGCTGTTGTTGTCCCTTCAGCTCTCGCTTCTATCTACCGTAATTTCTCCTCACTTTTGGAATTCTGAAGTTGGCTAAATGTCTCTCACGCTTATCCCGAATTCCATAATTATTTACAGCGCAAAAATTGACAATTTCGGCGGGTTTTAACGGGCCCTCTATGCTGGAAACAATGGTAAGTGTTTACCTGTACTCCACTTGGCGTGGCATAGCGTAGCAACAGTACGGGTCATGGGTCGTGACCCAACTGCCGTGAAACCTCCCTATACTGAAGATAGACACAAAGTGCTGGAGTAACACAGCGGATCAGGCAGCATCTCTGGTGAAAAAGGATGGGTGATGCTTGGGTTCGGGACCCTTCTTCAGACTGAAAGCAAAGGGGGGGGGAACTGGAGGTGACAATAAAATATAGAACAATAAAATATTGTAAAGAGACACGAAAAGCTGGAGTAACTCGGCGGGACAGGCAGCATCTCTGGAGAGAAGGAATGGGTGACGTTTCGGGTCGAGATCCTTCTTTTGACAAAAAAAAGTAAATTGAATCATTGAATTGCTCACCTGCCTCGATCAGCAGGCATCTCCTGTGTAGGATGAAACGATCCTCTATCTATCTGCTGGAACCTACATATCAAAATGGTGTCACAGGTAGATAGGGTGTAGAACTAACATCCTGGTTCAGAATGATACGCTCCTGACCGACATCCACTACAAACCTACTGACTCCCACAGCTTCCTGGACTACTCTTCCTCCCCACCCTGCTTCCTGTTAGGACTCCATCCCCTATTCCAATTCCTCCGTCTACGCCGCATCTGCTCCCAGGATGAGGTGTTCCACACCAGGTCATCACAAATGGCCTCATTCTTCAGAGAACGGGGATTCCCCTCCCCCACTATTGATGAGGCTCGCACCAGGGTCTCCTCCATACCCCGCAACACGCCCTCGCTCCCATTCCCCCACTGTCCTACCCACCAGCGGCAAATACAAACATTATAGTCCTCCGCCAGTTTCGCCACCTTCCAACGTGACCCCTCCCCCGCCACATTTCCACTGTCCTGCCTTCCGCAAAGACCGCTCCCTCCGCAACTCCCTTGACCCCTTCCCCGGGCACTTTCCCTTGCAACCGCAAGAAATGAAACACTTGTCCTTCACCTCCCCCCTCCACTCCTTTCAGGGACCCAAGCAGTCCTTCCAGGTCCGACAGAGGTTCACCTGCACCTCCTCCAACCTCATCTACTGCATCCGCTGCTCCAGATGCCAGATGATCTATATCGGTGAGACCAAGCGGAGGCTTGGCGATCGCTTCGCCGAACACCTCCGCTCGGTCCGCAATAACCAACCCGACCTCCCGGTGGCTCAGCACTTCAACTCCCCCTCCCATTCCACATCCGACCTCTGGGCCTCCTCCACGGCCAGAGTGAGCAACACCTCAAGCTGGAGGAACAGCACCTCATATTCCGCTTGGGGAGTCTGCATCCTTTGGGCTTGAATATTGAATTTTCTCAATTCTGTTAACCCTTGCTGTCTCCTCCCCTTCCCTCAGCCCTGGCATTTTTCACACCACACAGTTACAATGGCTTGTTCCTTTATCACCGATACTTTTTTGCATATCTTTCACTCATTGTTCCTTATCTCTCCACATCACCGTCTATATCTCTCGTTTCCCTGATCCCTGACCAGTCTGAAGAAGGGTCTCGACCCGAAAACGTCGCCTTCGCTCACTTAGTTGCTGCTGCACCCGCTGAATTTCTCCAGCTTTTTGTGTACCCTTGATTCTCCAGCATCTGCAGTTCCTTCTTTAAAAATCCTGGTTCAGAATAACTTCTTCCCTGTAAGCTCTGAATTACATACTCAGGCATTGGTTTTGTCTTTTTTTTTTAAACTATTAGTGCTTATTTTATATAAACACACATATGCATACACACATATATATATATATATATACATATACATCTATGTGTATGCGTATGCGTATATGTATATATATTATATATTATATAGCTGTATATAGTGTTACTAATATATATATATATATATATATATATATAGGTGTAATATAGTGTTAAGGGGCTGTCCCATCGTATGAGGTAATTCAAGAGCTCTCCCGAGTTAAAAAAAATCAAACTTGTGGTAAGCACGTAGAATGTACGTAGCGGGTACGTCGGAGCTCCGGACGTCTCTTAGCGGCTCGTAACACTAACGGCAGGTACTTGGGAAACGCGGTGAGCTCGTGAAGACTCGTGAAGATTTTTCAACATGTTGAAAAATGCCCACGAGAGCTGCGAGTACCTACGAGCGGCCATTACCGTAATTCTCCGAGTTCGAATTCAGGGGAAACTCAGGAGAACTCTTGAATTAGCTCGTACAGAGGGACAGCTCCTTTACTACTATATATATACATACTGAAGCTTTTTTTCTTGTTTGTTATATTGATTGGGCAGCACAGTGGTGCAGAGGTAGAGCTGCTGCCTTACAGCGCCAGAGACCCTGGTTCGATCCTGACTGTGGGTGCTGTCTGTACGGAGTTTGTACGTTCTCACCGTGGGTTTTCTCCGGGCACTCCGATTTCCTCCCACACTCCAATGACGTACAGGTATGTAGGTAAATTGGCTTAGGTAAAAATTGTAAATTGTCCTTAGTGTGTGTAGAATAGTTTTAGTATACGGGCATCGCTGATCGGCACGGACTCGGTGGGCGGAAGGGCCTTTTTCCGCGCTGTATCTCTAAACCTAAAAAATATTGTTTACAGAGTACTATTTCATATATTCCGTTGTGTGCAGCAAGTAAGAAATTCATTGTTCTGTCTGGAACATATGACAATAAAACACTTTTGGCTCTTGACGTCGGCCTTCGTCATTCACGGATTTGAGTTTCGAAATGTTTCCCCTGCAGGATGTGGGAAGTCTGGGAAAGTGCTGGTGCCCTTGTTGACTACACTTTGGGGAATTGTGTCCAACTGCAGTTCCTTAAAGGCCGCACTAGGGAACTGTAGCTGTAGCTTGATGACATCAGGACCATCGGATGAATGGGATCTTCATTGAGATGAGTCATAGCGAAGGGGTGATAAGGTCATAAGTGATAGAAGCAGAATTAGGCCATTCGGCCCAATCTAGTCTACTCCGCCATTCAATCATGGCTGATCTATCTCTTCCTCCTAACCCCATTCCTCTGCCTTCTCCCCAGAACCCTTAACACCCGGCTACATCAACTACATCGCTCGCGAGAGGTCTCAGTTTCAGTTCATGTCTCAGTTTCAGTTTAGTTTATTGTCTCCTGTACCAAGTAACAGTGAAAACCTATTGTTGCACGCTAGCCAGCTAGCGGAGAGACAATACACGATAACAATCGAACCAATGCATAGTGTACAGGTACACGTTAATGGGAATAACGTTTAGTGCAAGGTAAAGCCAGCAAAGTCTGATCCAAGATAGTCTGAGGATCACCGACACGGTAGATAGTAGTTCAGGACTGCGCTCTGGTTGTGGATGGCTCAGTTGCCTGATAACCACTGGGAAGAACGTGGAGGTGTGCATCTAGGAAGAGAGTAGATGGGTGACCAGAGGAAAAGGGAGTAGGCAGGTGTCACCTGTGGCTGTACCCATTTGGAAACAGTTGAGGAGGATGACTAATTTCAGGACGTTACCCAAAAGTCAGTCGGTTTTCCTTATTTAATGAAACAAAGAGCAGCAAAGTGCATGAAAAGAATTTATTCTGTCAAAGCAATGGCTGCACAACATGTTACAGTGTCTTTGTCAACTTTCTCAGTGGCCTTTATGTGGCGACTACTTGCATACCTTTCGTACGCGAGCAAAGAAAGTCACTGTGATGTCACACGTGACAATACAGTATTCATTCATTCAGTCATTTATTCCCCACTGATCCTGAGGGACTGTCTAAGGAGACGGAAGACAGATACGGAAAGAAAAGAGGTGTCAACTCAAACAATGGAGGGGGTTCAGAACCATTGTTGTCATATTTCTGTAAACAATCCTTTTAAAAATTGGACTACAAATATAAGTACCGCAAGTCAACTATTTTACTGACGACCGAATGTTTGCACAGTAACAGCAGAAACATATCAATGGCATATAAACCAGCAGCTGCAGTTCCTCCCAACATACATCGCCAGGGTTTACTCTATTCCTCATCTGCAGTGGAAGCTGAGAATCGATGAGTTGGCAGGATTCCTGCCTCCCACTCTACGCCTATTGTCATTGAAAGGCTAAGCAGCGGACTGTCGCGGGTACCTGCGGCATTTTGCGGCAATCACAAACCATTTCTCCTGACTCCGAACCACTAAAGCTACAGGCGATGGACACAAAGAACTCAGCGGGACAGGCAGCATATTGCACGAGCATCAATGAGGGCCCACGGCAGACTCATTCACGTTGCTGCTACGGCAGACAGTCCTCTCATTCCAGGCCCTGCAGTCCTTCCTTGATCAGGTTCAGTTCGTAGCTGAGTGTTTCGTAGCGGTAAGCCATCCGTATCTGAGCCACGTTCGTCTTTTGGATGCAGTTCCCAGCCGGGCCTTCCTTGTGGTAATCCGGGCCAAGGAAGTCGGATTTCTCCTGCAATGTAAAATTAAACGGTAGCACAACACTGCAAGTCGGCCCCAACACCATTGCGATTGTGTTTTCACAGTGCCTGCTGGCGTGCTGGGAATGACCGGGCATTTGTAGAGTGGTTCCCTGCTTCCTCTGCATGTGTATAAGTTGTTGGAGCAGAATTAGGCCATTCGGCCCATCAAGTCTACTCCGCCATTCAATCATGGCTGATCTATCTCTCCCTCCTAACCCCATTCTCCTGCCTTCTCCCCATAACCTCATAACCCCTGACACCCGTACTAATCAAGAATCTATCTACCTCTGCCTATCTGTCTCGAACCTGACTACGGGTGCTGTCTGTACGGAGATTATACCTTCTCCCTGTGATCATGTGGTTTTTCTCCTCCGTCACACTCCAAAGAGGTACAGGTTTGTAGGTTAATTTGTGTCTGTAAATTGTCCCTAGTGTGGGATGGAAATAGTGTATGGGATGATCGCTGGCTGGGCAAACTCTGAAGGGCTTGTTTCCACTCTGTATCACCCCACTCCACTAAACTAAATGCTCTGTGGTAGATTGTGATGGAGATTCACCACCCTTTGTAAAATAGTGAAGAAAGCGAATGGTATGTTGGCATTCATAGCAAAAGGATTTGAGTACAAGAGCAGGGAGGTTCTACTGCAGTTGTACAGGGTCTTGGTGAGGCCACACCTGGAGTATTGCGTACAGTTTTGGTCTCCAAATCTGAGGAAAGACATTCTTGCCATAGAGGGAGTACAGAGAAGGTTCACCAGACTGATTCCTGGGATGGCACGACTTTCATAGGAAGAAAGACTGGATAGACTCGGCTTGTACACGCTAGAATTTAGAAAATTGAGGGGGGATCTTATAGAGACTTAAAAAATTCTTAAGGGGTTGGACAGGCTAGAGTGCAGGAAGATTGTTCCCGGTGTTGGGGAAGTCCAGAACAAGGGGTCACAGTTTAAGGATAAGGGTGAAGTCTTTTAGGACCGAGATGAGAAAATCATTTTTCACACAGAGAGTGGTGAATCTGTGGAATTCTCTGCCACAGAAGGTAGTTGAGGCCAGTTCATAGGCTATATTTAAGAGGGAGTTCGATGTGGCCCTTGTGGCTAAAGGGATCAGGGAGTATGGAGAGAAGGCAGGTACGGGATACTGAGTTGGATGATCAGCCATGATCATATTGAATGGCGGTGCAGGCTCGAAGGGCCGAATGGCCTACTCCTGCACCGATTTTGTATGTTTCTATGTTTCTATAGTTGCGTCTGTTTGACTTTCTGTAACCTCACTGTTGGAAAGCTCCTAGCTACTGGTGTAAGCATCCCCCAAAGTTGACCAGTTACCTCGACGGAGAGGCTGCTCTGCAGGACACTGTTCCGGGCTATTTCACACATGTCGCAGGTAGTCAGCTTGAAGACCTGTGCAGCAATGGCATATTCCTCCATCAGGGGCTCCTGTCAATGTCAGGGAGAATGAAAGACACATTAGATATCTCACGCAAATAATGTACTGAGCAACAGCAGAGAACAGGGGAGAATAGAACAGTACAGAGAGTGAGACATTGGGGTCCAGGTCTGTTCACAGAGGGGGAGCAGCGAGAGAAGGCGTTGCAGAACTCTCGTCGGAGAGAGGAGGAGAACTTGTTCAAAGTAAACATCCCTTGGGGAGATTTCGCTGTGGAGCAGATGAAATGTGTAGGAAGGAACTGCAGATGCTGGTTTACACCAAAGATAGACACAAAACGCTGGAGTAACTCGGCAGGTCAGGCAGCATCGCTGGAGAAAGGGAACAGGTGGCGTTGAGGGTCGTGACTGTATCGCTGCATGGCACAGGTGACATGGCACATGGGAACAGGTGACGTTGCGGGTCGTGACTACCGCTGTGTGGCACAGGTGACGTGTCACATGGCACGAGGGAACAGGTGACGTTTCACCTGCATCGCTGCATGGCAAATTAATTTCACTGTACCTTGGTTGGTGCATGTGACAAATACATTTGACTTTGACCCTCAGTCTGAAGAAGGGTGTCAACGTGAAAGGTCACCCATTCCTTCTCTCCAGAGATGCTGCCTGTCCCGCTGGGTTACTCCAGCATTTTGTGTCTATCTTCGGTGTAAACCAGCGTCTGCAGTATCCTTCCTGCACGCTGCGTCCACGTGTGTCATTGGGGTGACCCGAGGTGCGCTCACCTTGGTGTAGTGGAACTGCATGGGATCATCGGTGGAGAGCGAGACCATCAAGCCTTTCTTCAGATACTCAGGAAGCGGGTTCTTGGCGTACTCCAGGAAAAGGCTGTTGTTGCTGAGAGGAGACATGGCGATGGGGATCTGAGTCAGAAAGTACAGGTACTGCAGCACTGGACTCTGAAAAGGTAAAAGGAGCACTTGGTTCAGTTTAGGCGGAACTGCGGATGCGAAATTAAACCAAAGATAAGAATGGGATATTCCTGACTCTCAGTCTGAACAAGGGTCTCGACCTGAAACGTCACCTATATTCCTGTTCTCCAGAGATGCTGCCTGACCCGCTGAGTTACTCCTGACCCGCTGAGTTACTTGTGTCTAATTTAGTTTAGTTTAGTTTAGTTTAGTTTAGTTTAGATGTACAGAGTGGAAACAGTCACTTGGGCCCAGCGAGTCAGGTGACAGGGTGGCGCAGTGCTGGAGTCGCTGCCCTACGGTGCCAGCGACCCAAGTTTGATCCTGACTACGGGTGCTGTCCGTTGGGAGATTGTACATTCTCCACGTGACTGCGTGGGTTTTCTCCGGGCGTTCTGGTTTCCTCCCACACTCCGACGACGTACGGGTTTGCAGGTTTAGTGGCGTTAGTAAAAATTGAATATTGTCCCTAGTGTGTAGTGTATGGGATGATGGCTGGTCGGCACGGGCTCAGTAGGCTGAAGGACCAGTTGCCACACTGTATCTCCAAAGTCCAAAGTCTAAAGAATCCTCGCTGACCAGCGATCACCTGTACACTAGAACTATCCTACACTTGAGGGGCAACTTACAGAAGCCAATTAACCAACAAACCTGCACGATTTTGGAATATGGAGATACAGCGTGGAAACAGACACTTTGGGTCACACTGACCAGCGAGTAGACTTGACGGGCCGAATGGCCTAATTCAACTCCTACAATGTATGAACATCAACATGATGAGATTCATCTCTCCCTCTGTAAAGCACCACCCCCCCCACTTCTCCAAGCGCACTGACCTTCTTCAGGTTAAGTCCATGTGAGATGTTGTCCGCAGTCATAAAAGCTGCCAGTAAGTGTGTCACTGCCCCAGCTTCCCCACAGTGCGGCCGAAACATAAAGGTGTTCAGCCCTCTCTCCCTGCAAGACAGACAGAGAAATAAACCTATTAGTGCCAAAATATCCTTCCAGACAACTCTCAGGCTCTTAAACATGCACAACACCAAGGGGGGCACGGGGGTGGCACGGTGGCGCAGCGCTAGAGTTGCTGCCTTACAGCGCTTACAGAGCCAAAGACGTGGGTTCAATCCCGACTGCGGGTGCTTGTCTGCACGGAGTTTGTACGTTCTCCACGTGACCTACGTGGGGTTTTCTCCGAGATCTTCGGTTTCCACCCACACTCCAGCATCTAAAGAGGCCCTTCATACCAACTTGTCCATGCTGAACAAGATGTCCCATCTAAGCTAGTCCGAGGGTGGTGGGTATATGGAACAAGCCAGAGGAGATAGTTATTGTAGATGTTATAACAGCATTTTACTGATACATTAAGAGGTACATGGATAGGGAACGGTTAAGAAGGTTATTGGCCAAATGTGGGGATATGGGACTGGCTTGGATGGGGCATCTTGGTCAGCATGGACGAATTGGGCTGAAGGGCCTGTTTCTGTGCTGTATGACTTGATGACTCTAACACGTGTACTTGCATCTCCTCTTTGATAATAAAAATATCCAAAGCAGTCCTCCCTGTGTACGTCTCTGAAGGTCTATCCTGGGCCCAGCACATTGATGGAATCACCAAGAAATCTCATCAATGCCTCTACTTCCTTAGAAAATTGAAGATATTCGGTATGCTAACAAATACTGTCTTGAACACCGACAGGTGTGCAGTGGAGAGCTTATTGAACAGTTGCATGATGGCCTGGTTTGGTAAATTGAACGTCCATGAACGGAGGAGATTACAAACAGTGGTGTGCATTGCCTGGTCCACCATGGGTTCTGACCTCCCCACCAACGAAGGGATCTACAAGAGTTCACTGCGTCAAATTGGCAGACAGCATAATCGGAGATCCACACCACCCCTGGCCACACACTCTTTTCACTCCTGCCATTGGGAAGGGGCACAGGAGCCTGAACACAGTAACGTCCAGGAGCAGCTTCTTCCCCCCAACCATCAGGATATTAAACACTAAAACCTCCAAATAAGCTCTCAACTACATAGACTTGGGGTCTTTCCACTACTATTGTTTTATACACACACATACACACACTCACACACATATATACATGTGTGTATGTGTGTATGTATAAATATATATATACATATATATACATGTACATACACACACGCACATGTATATATGTGTGTGTGAGCGTGATGTATAACTATTATTGTTTTATACACACATGCACACTTATTTACACACACTTATTTACAGAAACATCCATAGACACACACACACACTGACATCTATATATGTGTGTGTGTGTGTGTGTGTGTGTGTGTGTGTGTGTGTGTGTGTGTGTGTGTGTGTGTGTGTGTGTGTGTGTGTATGTGTGTGTGTGTATACACATATATATATATATATATATATATAAAGTTCACATACATATACTGACCTTTTTTTGTTGTTTATTATGGTGTTTCCAGCGTACTATGTTTACAGATCTGTTGTGCTGCTGCATTTTATTGAGCCGTTGTGAGACATATGACCATAAAATACTCTTGAGTCCTGTGTATTGTATTTACAGGCCTGGGTTTGTTGCTGCAAGCAAGTAAACACTCCTGATTCTGGGGATGAGCACTGACTAACAGCAGAAGCAGGCAGTGGCAGAACATATTTTCATCAAAGTGCATGATTAGTATTTACTGTGCATCTATCGAAGGATAATGTGGGAGCAAATTCCATGACGTTGCCCTGCAACACTTGCCTGATCCAAAGATCTTACCTCCTCAGGTTGTTCAGGACCATGATGTTAGCATACATGTAACAGAGGTAGTAGGAGTACGAAGGGTTCTTCGGGACGTTCCATTCCTCAGGTTTCGGGCTCTTTGTGCAGAACATATGTCCACTATGTTTGGACTCATCATCCACGCTGTCAAAGGCTGTGATCTGAATCAATGCAGAAAATACATCGTTTCAGTTTAGTTTAAGTCATTACTGAGGTACAGTGAAAAATAACCTTTGTTGCGTGCTCACCAGCCAGTGGAAAGCCAACACGTGATTACAATCGAGCCACTCACAGTGGACAGATACGTGATAAGGGAATAACGTCTGGTGCAAGGTAAAGCCAGTAAAATCCAATCAAAGATAGTCTGAGGGTCACCAAGATGGTAGTTCAGGACTGCTCTCTAGTTGTGGTAGGATGGTTCAGTTGCCTGATAACAGCTGGGAAGAAACTGTCCCTGAATCTGGAGGTGTGCATTTTCACACTTCTATACCTTTTGCCCAATTGGAGAGGGGAGGAGAGGGGAGAAGAGGGAGTGGCTGGGGTGCGACTGGTCCTTGATTATGCTGGTGGCCTTGCCGAGGCAGCGCGAGGTATAAATGGAGTCAATGGACGGGAGGTTGGTTTGTGTGATGGTCTGGGCTGCGTCCACAATTCGCTGCAATTTCTTGCGGTTTTGGATGGAGCTGTTCCCAAACCAAGCTGCGATGCATCCCGATAAAATGCTTTCTTTTTTTTGTAGTTAACTTTTATTAGAGGCATGTACATATCCTAGTCCAAACCATTACAAACTTTGATAAATGGTTACATTTTAAATATTCAGGATTCCAAGGACTCCACTACCAATGTAGCAGGAGTCTACATTTATCGGTTACATATTAACATTGACTCTAATTATTATTATTATTATTTTAATAGATAGAAAAAATAAAGAGAAAGAAAAAAAGACACTTGAAAACATAAAATAAACTATCCATAATACAACTTAGGAGATAGGTCCGTAGGTAAGAAAACAAAACTATTTGTCTAGTCCTGGGTTCAAGCCTCCGTCGAGCCTCAGCGCTGGCCCATTCTACCCCTTCAAATAATCTATGAACGGCGACCATATTCTAATAAATAATTCAGGTTTGTCAATTAAGACAAATCAAATTTTTTCCAGATTTAAGGTCTCCGACATCTCCATAATCCACATTTTAATTGTAGGGGATGCAGGGTTTTTCCAAAATTTTAATATTAGTTTTTTCCCAGTTATTACACTATAATCCAGGAAATTTCTTTGGTTTATTGTCAGTTTTAGGTATTGTTCAGATATGCCCAATATAAGATAAAATGCTTTCTACGTAGAAGTTGGTGAGATTTGTTGTGGGACATGCGGAACCCTCCAAGCCTTCTAAGGAAGTAGAGGCATTGGGTTACTTTCTTAGTGTTTTTTTCAATATGGGCGGCTGAGGAGAAGTTGTTGGTGATATTGACTCCTAGGAATTTAAAGTTTTAAACCATTTCTACTTGCTATGCAAACTAGGGCATGTGCACCGCTTCACTTCCCGAAGTCGATCACTATCACATCTTGCTGACAATGTGAAACTCAGCAAACAAAATAAAGCTGCTATTGATCCTGCACGCTGCCATTGCATTTACAGATCTACTTACATTCACAGGAGCACCTAATTATCAAATCATCCTAATCCTATCAATACAGTTATTCTAAAGATATCCTCGTATTGTTTCCAAATGCTTCATAAGTGCATCGCTCCACGTTCAACCGAGTACTCTTTGCATCTGCATTTCCATCTGGCACAAGTACTTTTAGAGGGTGCCCTCTGCTTATTGCAAGAGAAATGGCTTAAGGGGAGGTGCACGAGGCCGTGACTAGCTTAGATACGGTAAACAGAGGGAAGTTGTTCCATTTAGGTTTATGCGCAGGAAGGAACTGCAGATGCTGCTTTATACCGAGGATAGACACAAAGTGCTGGAGTAACTCGGCGGGTCAAGTGAATCGGTCAGTACCCTAGCTTATGGAAGGACCAAATCAGAAGCCTAATTACAGAGGAGAAAAAGCTGTTCCTGAGGCTGGTTGTGCACACTTTCAAGCTTCTGCGTGATCCCACAGGTAAGCTCCAGGCCTAGAAGGCTTTTCCTTACCTGCAGTTCCCTCCCCTTTTAGAACTTTCCTTTAGGAAGGAGGAGAATTTTCTTTATTTAGTGGGTGCTGAATCTGTGGAACTATTTGCCACAGAAGGCTGTGGAGGCCAAGTCAGTGGATATTTTTAAGGCAGAGATAGATAGATTCTTTATTAATACAGGTGTCAGAGGTTATGGGGAGAAGGCAGGAGAATGGGGTTAGGAGGGAGAGATAGATCAGCCATGATTGAATGGCGGAGTAGACCTGATGGGCCGAATAGCCTGACTCCTACTCCTATCCCTTATGACGTTATGACCCTCTGCTGAAGAAGGGTTCCGACCCGAAACGCCACCCATGCTTTTTCTCCAGAGATGATGTCTGGCCCTTTGTGTCTGTCTTCAGACCATAAGACATGACGGCCTTACTCACGTGTTTGAGGAAAATGCTGAGCTTGATGTTATTTTGAGGGTTCACTGTGGCTTCAAAGAGTGGCAGGAAGATGTTTTCAAGCATTTTCCCAAAGTGCGGGATGAAGTTTTGAGCCCTGAAAATATCGCTTGAAACAAAATGCAGAAGAGGTGTCAGAAACTTAAATAGGAAGTACAGAGCATTCAAGACAGTCTGCATCTCCTTGAGAGAGATTTATTTGTACAAACTCATTCTATCTGGGACCAAGACGAACTGGATCAGTCACAGCATTCAGACACTGTCACCCATGATACTGATGAGGGAAACCTAGTTATAAATTATTACAACATAGAAACAGGCTCTTCGGCCCAACATGTCCATGCTGACCAAGATGCTCCATCTATGCTAGCCCCATTTGCCCATGTTTGGCCCATATCTATCTATGCATGTACTTAGCCAAGTGCCCTTTGAATGCTGTGATAGTCCCTGCCACAGCTACCTCCTCTGGCAGCTCGTTCCACATACCCACCACCCTCTGAGTGAAAAATCTGTACTTCACGCTCCTATTAAATCTGATAATTTCAATTATTATTCCTATTAATTCCAATATTAACCTCTCTTCCATAACAGTTAATCCCATCAGTAATCCCTAATCTTCCTAATGTTCTGTAGAACATGGACCAGTACAATACAGGAGCAGGTCCCTCAACTCACAAAGTCTGTGCTGAGCATAATGTCAAGTTTAGTTTAGTTTAGTTTAGAGATACAGCGTGGAAACAGGCCCTTCCTCCCACCGAGTTCATGCCAACCAGCGAGCACCCGTACACAAGTTCTATGTTATCCCAGTTTCGTATCCTACACACTAGGGGTAATTTACAGAAGCCAATTGACCTACAAAACCTCCACGTCTTTGGGCTGTGGGAGGAAAGCCCATGCGGTCACCGGGAGAACGTACAAACTCCATGCAGACAGCACCCGAGGTCAGGATTTAACCCGGGTCTCTGGTGCTGTAAGGCAGCAGTTCTACCGCTGTGCCCACCCACAAAGTTATGCCCCTGTCCCACTCAGGAAACCTGAACGGAAGACTTTGGAGACTTTGCACCCCACCCAAGGTTTCCGTACGGTTCCCGGAAATTTTTGTCCTCCGGCAACCACCTTCAACTAGCATCGCAACCGGCTTCGACTAAAAAATTACCGATTTTTAAAACGGAAACCACTTTCAACCATTAGGGAGACTGACAAAAACCTCTGGGAACCTCTGGTAACCTCCGGGAACCACACGGAAACCTTGGGTGGGGCGCAAAGTCTCCAGAGGTTTCCGTTCAGGTTTCCTAAGTGGGACAGGGGCATTAAACTAATCTTCTCTTCCTGCAAATGATCCACATCCCTCCATTCCCTATCCCTATCAAAAACCCGCTCAAATGCCGCTATCGTATCTGTCTCCACCACCAACCCTGGCAGTGTATGCCATGCACCCACCACACTCTGCGGTAATAAAGTTGTCTCACACATTTCCTTGAATATCTCCCATCTTTAAACTTCCCGGACAATTTGTGTGTCTCTCCCATGGCATTCCTTGCAAAAATATTCATCCATCCCACTTTTCTCCCTAGCAACAGTAAGATGCACAGCGTTCAAAGTGTAGCAATGTTGGTTGGAATAAGTGTGGCTGCCTTTTGCTTGAATTGTATGCGTAGGAATGAATGGACCTCAGAGAGTCCAATACTTGCCGAATCTGCTGCGTTATCATACCCCAATGGATGAGACAGAAAATAAGTTCAGAGGTGGACTAGTCTCTCTAATCATAATTCTTTCTCCATGTCATTGCACCTATTACTTTTTCACCCTATTGGCTTTTCTCGTCAGCTGCAGGCAGCCCATATTAGGAAGATGCTGGAGTAACTCAGCGGGTCATGCAGCATCTCTGGAGAAAATGAATAGGTTTGGGTCGAGACCCTTCATCAGACTGAGTGCCCTGCAGACGCAGTCTGAAGGAGGTTCCCGACCCGACACGTCGCCAGTTCCTTGACCCACTGAGTTACTCCAGCCTTTCGTGTCTATCTTCGCTGTAAACCAGCATCTGCAGTTCCTTCCCACACCATCCATGTGTTAGGGTTCATCCAGTCACTCGTAGAGTCTTTACTCAGGGCAGCTTCCAACTTACTAGATTCTAGGGATCTGAATCATCCACTTCATGTGGGGAGAGATGACCCTGTGCTTGATAAACCACGTGGCCAGCTTTGACCACTCATCCGGCGAACGCCCGTAAATGGACAAGCGAGGCTCCGCGTACTGGTACTTGGCGTCTTCAAAGTCCGACGCAACCTCCTGCCACACATGAGAAGTATGAAGTATCGTTAGTATCGTTGACCATCGCAGTTTAAATTTCAAAATCGAGCTGCAATGGACATTGAGGTCACGCACGTCGCCCTTTAGATCGCTTGGCTCTGCATTCTCACGGGGCGGCACGCTGGCGCCAGCGGTAGTGAGAAGGTCATCTGTATTTACCAGCATTGACCATTGAGCATTAGCTATATTTAAGAGGGAGTTGCTATATTTAAGAGGGAGTTAGATGTGGCCCTGGTGGCTAAAGGGATCAGAGGGTATGGAGAGAAGGCAGGTACGGGATACTGAGTTGGATGATCAGCCATGAACATATTGAATGGCGGTGCAGGCTCGAAGGGCCGAATGGCCTACTCCTGCACCTAATTTCTATGTTTCCATGTTTCTATGAACGCAGTGTTTATACATTGTACGTTGTCTGCATCGTTACGTCTTCCAAACAGTGACGGTGCACTCCATTGAGCAACGAACATCTCAACGAACACCCGTGGGGGGGGGGCACGGTGGCTCAGCGGTAGAGTTGCTGCCTTACAGCGCTCGCAGCGCTGGAAACCCGGGTTCAATCCCGACCACAGGCGCTGTCTGTACGGAGTTTGTACGTTCTCCCCGTGACCGCGTGGGCTCTCTCCGTGATCTTCAGTTTCCTCCCACACTCCAAAGATGCACAGGCATGTAGGTTAATTGGCTTGGTGTGTGTGTAAATTGGCCCTAGAGTGTGTAGGATAGTGTTAATGTGTGGGGATCGCAGTTCGGTGCGAACTCGGTGGGCCGAAGGGCCTGTTTCCACGCTGTATCTGCTCCAAACTATTGGATAGGGCAAGGAAAATGGATTTCAAGCCAAGGAGGATGAGACTGGAGAGGAATAACTGGTCAGGAAGATGGGGTTTTAAAAGGAAGGGGATACGTGGAGAGAGCAAGGGCGTGTGGAAGGAATCCCGAAGGTTGGTGTCAAGGCAGCGGAGAGGATTTCCCACCAGTGGAAGTGGGATTGCATAGAACTAGCATATGGACGATTATGGTTAGTGTGGACTAGATGGGCCAAAGGGTCTCTTTCCATGTTGGATCCTAAGTTCATGTGATAGGAGCAGTATTAGGTCATTCAGGCCATCAGGCCTACTCCGCCATTCAATCATCTCTCCCTCTTAACCCCATTCTCCTGCCTTCTCCCCATAACCCCAGACACCCGTACTAATCAAGAAGCTATCGACCTCTGCCTTAAAAATGTCCACTGGCTTGGCCTCCGCAGCCTTCTGTGGCAATGGATTCCACGGATTCACCACCCTCTGACTAAAGAAATTCCTCCTCATCTCCTTCCGAAAGGAGCGTCCTTTAATTCCGAGACTATGACCTCTTGTCCGGGACTCTCCCACTCCACATCCACTCTATCCAGGCCTTCCAAAAATTAAATTCTCTAAAAATAAAAAAAAATGTAATCCTCTAAAATGAAAACATAAAAAAAAACCAAGGGTGAGATAAGTGTTGGAGACGCGGGCATAATGGCAGAGTGTACAAAGAGTATGTAGATGGAAGCTAGGGTTACTTATCAACGAGGAATTCAAATCATGGGAACAGAGCGTTCGTTATTGGAGACAGTTTACAAGCGGTGATTAAACAGGGACAGCTTAATTAGTGATGGAGGAAAATTCAATACCTTCTTGGAAGCCAACCAAATAAGTTAAGAGACCACATACCTTGATGATATGAGCAAAATATTCTCCTTCTATGGCGTTCTCCGTTTTCAGGTACAGATCTCGGAGTTCGCTGGCGCCCATTGGATTGTATTTGGCATTGAACTTATCAAAACGTTGGAAGGTCTGACGCCCCTGTACAAATATAATTTCAGACTGCTTGGTTTCCGTACTATACTCATGCGTCACTGTTTTTATACCAACTCTTGGGAGTTGGATGACATTTGCATTGATATTTACTGTCCTGCCCTTGACTGGGTTACAGTATATGGTCACTTCCTCGGTCATATTTTAACCATCCGCCTCTTGCTTAGTAAAGTTGAGTTTGAAGATACAGCGCGGGAACAGGCCCTTCGCCCATCGCGTCCACGCCGGCCAGCGATCCCTGTACACCAGCACTATCCTATACATTACGGGACAGTTTACAATCTTTGCAATTTACAATCTTTACCGAAGCCAAACCTGTACGTCTTTGGAGCGTGGGAGGCGACCAGAGCATTTTGGGCAAAACCCACGCAGGTCGGGAGAGCGCACAAACTCCGTACAGACAGCGCCCGTAGTCAGGATCGAACCTGGGTCTCCGGCGCTGTAAGGCAGCAACTCTACCGCTGCGCCACCATGCCGCCCCTATCTCCCTCTTGTTATCACACCTTCCCCAGCCAACAATGGACCATTGTGGACTCCACCGTTCCTGAGGTCATCTGCTGCCGCCCCTGATTTGTTCTCGCCTTTTCCCACTCCAGTTTATTTTTCCAAACCATGCCGCGATAGGGTGCCGAGGAGATTTACCGGGATATTTTCTAGGATGGTGCAGAGAAAAAGGGTTATCCATATTCACTCCCCTCCAGGCAATCCCTAAAGGGAATGCGGTAAGGAAAGGATTGAAAGCGTTTTATCGGGATGCATCACAGCTTGGTTTGGGAACAGCTCCATCCAAGACCACAAGAAATTGCAGCAGCCCAGACCATCGCTCAAACAAGCCTCACTTTGCCTGGACCTACCTGATCTCCCGGTTGCCAAACACTTTAATTCCCCTTCCCATTCCCACACTGACCTTTCTGTCCGAGGCCTCCTCCATTGTCAGAGTGAGGCCAAACTCAGATTGGAGGAACAGCCTCATATTTCGTTTAGGCAGCTTACGTCCCAGTGGTATGAATATTGATTTCTCTAACTTCTAGTAACCTGTGCATCCCCCCTCTCTCCTTCGTTCCCCACCCTAATGCCAGTTTCAAATTTGTCTTGTTGAGTCTCATGGTCTGCACTCGTTTTCACCTCGGCCACAGCTAACAATGGCCTGTTTCCTTTATCATCGATACTTTTTAGTGATTCTTTAATTCGTTTGCTCTATATCTTTCATTATCACCGTCTATCTCTCTCGTTTCCCTTTCCCCTGACTCTCAGTCTGAAGTAGGGTCTCGACCCGAAACGTCACCTATTCCTTTTCTCCAGAGATGCTGCCTGACCCGCTGAGTTACTGCAGCTTTTTGTGTCTCTCCCCCTCCCATCTACTACACTTATGCCTCACGCTGCCTTGGCAAGGCCAGCAGCATAATCAAGGCTGCGTCACACCCCGGCCACTCTCTCTTCTCCCCTCTCCCATCAGTAAAAGGTATAGAAGTGTTAAAACGCACAACTCCAGGTTCAGGGACAGTTTCCTCCCAGCTCTCAGCAGGCAACTGAATCATCCTACCTCAACCAGAGAGCAGTGCTGAACTACTATCTACCTCTTTGGTGCCCCTCAGACTGTCTTTGATCAGACTTTGCTGGCTTTACTAAACGTTATTCCCTTTTCATGTATCTATACACTGTGAATGGTTCGATTGGAATCATGTATTGTCTTTCTACCAACTGGATAGCACGCAACAAAGGCTTTTCTCTGTACCTCAGTACACGTGACAATAAACTAAATGGAGAAAGTGATCAGATACATTGCGGACCTACTGACTCCTTGCGCTTCCTTCGAACACAGCTTTCTGGTGGAAGTATCTTGAACATAGCCAAAAGGTGAATCAAGGACCAGAGGACACAGGGTTAAGGTGAAGGGGAAAAGATTTAATAGGAATCTGAGGGGTTACTTTTTCACACAAAGGGTGGCGGGTGTGTGGAATGAGCTGCCAGAGGAGGTAGGTGAGGCTGGGATTATCCCAATGTTTAAGAAACAGTTAGACGGGTACACGGATAGGACAGGTTTGGACCAAACACAGGCCGATGCGACTAGTGTGGCTGGGACATGTTAGCTGGTGTTGGCAAGTTGGGCCGAAGGGCCTGTTTCCACACTGCATCACTCTATGATTCAAAATACTTACAGCATGCACGTCCAAGGAATCAACGGTTAAGTCATAGGCGTTCAACTTCAACTTGATAAAGAGCTCTTTCAGAGTTAGCTTCCCTTCCTTGGTGCTGCAGACCACACGATCTGAATCCAGCATCGAAGTCTTCTTTATAAAGCGCAGCAGGTGCTTCTGATTCATGCAGGCAGCCGCGTGGATGTGGGTATCAACCTGAGGCAAGAGAAAGTAAAGATAGACTCTAAACACTGGAGTAACGCAGCGGGACAGGCAGCATCCCTGGAGGGAAGGAATGGGTGACGTTTTGGGTCGTGACCCTTCTTCAGACTGAGAGTCAGGGGAGACGGACTACACACATGAATAAATAAACAGATTACGTGCAAATAAACAGATAATGGGCTATTAATGTTCAGAGTTTTGTTTGAGTTGAGTTTAATAGCCTGATGGCTGTGGGGAAGAAGCTACTCCTGAACCTGGTCGTTGCAGTCTTCAGGCTCCTGTACCTTCTACCTGAAGGTAGCGGGGAGATGAGTGTGTGGCCAGGATGGTGAGGGTCCTTGATGATGCTGCCAGCCTTTTTGAGGCAGCGACTGCGATAGATCCCCTCGATTGTAGGGACCATAACAAGGGCCCCGTCCCCCAACAAATCAAAGCAGACAATGCTAAGAAAATGTAGAACGGTTCATTGTTGGCTGAGGGGAAGGTGACAACGAGGCTTACAAACAGTAAATTAATCAGGAGGACAGTGGAACTAGTCGGAGAACTAGGACGGGGGAGGAACGGGGAGAGAAGAAAAGCGAGGGTTACTTGAAGTTAGAGAAATCAACATTCATACCGCTCTGGAGAAAAGGATTTAATAATGTTTTTGGTCGAGACTCTTCTTCTGAAGCGACCCGAAATGTCACCCATTCCTTCTCTCCAGAGATGCCGCCTGTCCCACTGAGCTACTCCAGCATTTTGTGTCCATCTTCAGAAGTTGAGATGCTGCCCTTTGAGGTTATGTTGATTGGCAATGCAACAATATGGGAGATAGGCACAAAATGCTGGAGTAGCTCAGTGGGTCAGGCAGCATCTCTGGACAAGAGGAATAGTAGACATTTCGGGACGAGACCCTTTATCAGACTGAGAGTCAGGGGAGAGGGATACTAGAGATATGAAAAGGTACAGAGAACAAATGAATGAAAGGGATGAAAAGAACAAATCAAAGCCAGCAATGATGATCAAGGAAAGGTGAAGCCCACAACGGTCCATTGTTGGCTGTGGAGAGGGTGAGAACAAGTGGATACAAAGAGTGAAACTAAGCAGGATGACAGTGAAACTAGTATGGCAACTCGGGTGGGGGAGGGACGGAGAGAGATTCATATCCCTGTGTTGTAAGCTGCCCAAGCAAAATATGTGCAAGAAGAGGGAGGAAATGGATGGGGGGGGGGGGGTTGGTTTAGAGATACAGCGCAGAAACAGGCCCTTCGGCCCACCGAGTCCGCACCAACCAGCGATCCCCACACATTAATGGGCCTGTCCCACTGTACGAGGTAATTCAAGAGTTCTCCCGAGTTTTCCCCTGATTTGAACTCGGAGAATGTCCGTAGCGGGTCCGTAGGAGTTTGTGAATGTCCCGTAGCGGCTCGTACGAGCAGCGGTAGGTACTCGGGAAATCCGGTAAACTCGTGATGTTTTTTCAACACTGTGAAAAATGTCCACGAGTAAATAAATACTCGTGATGCAACAAATGGTTACTTTTTACTCGTACGAGCCGCTACGAGACATCCACAAACTCCTACGGACATTCTCCGAGTTGGAATCAGGGGAAAACTCGGGAGAACTCTTGAATTACCTCGTACAGTGGGGCAGGCCCTTAACATTACCCTACGCACACTAGGGACAATTTACACTTATACCAAGTCAATTAACCTACAAACCTGTATGTATTTGGAATGTGAGAGGAAACTGAAGATCTCGGAGGAAACCCTTGCAGGACACGGTGAGAACGTGCAGACTCCGTACAGACAGCATCCGTAGTCGGGATCGAACCCGGGTCTCTGGCGCTGCAAGCGCTGTCAGACAGCAACTCTACCGATGTGCCACCGAGGCTGTTAGAGGCTTCCCAACGTTGGAGAATTCCAATTTGAGTGGACCAGTTGGTGTGACTGCAAAGTATTGGTTGGGTCATGAGGGATGAGGAGAGGTTCAGGTAGATCCAGAATAGTGATGAGGTGGAATTTCATTGCCACAGACAACTGTGGAGTTCAAGAGATTAGGTATTTACTGTGTAGAGCGGAATTGATAGGTTCCTGGTTAGTAAGGGCATCAAAGGTTACGGTGAGAAGGCAGGAGAATAGGGTTGAGAGGGGAAAGGAGATCAGCCATGTTTGAAAAGCGGAATGGACCGAATGGCCTAATTCTGCTTCTATGTCTCAGGTAGACACAAAATGCTGGAGTAACTCAACGAGTGAGGCAGCATCTCTGGAGCAAAGGAATGGGCGATGTTTCGGGTCGCCCATTCCTTCTCTCCAGAGAAGCTGCCTCACTCGCTGAGTTACTCCAGCATTTTGTGTCTACCTTCGATTTAAACCAGCATCTGCAGTTCTTTCTTACTGCTTCTATGCCTTATGGGCTCAGTGAATATAACCCACAGACAATAGACAATAGACAATAGGTACAGGAGTAGGCCATTCGGGCCCTTCGAGCCAGCACCGCCATTCAATGTGATCATCCCCAATCAGTACCCCGTTCCTGCCTTCTCCCCATATCCCCTGACTCTGCTATTTTTTAAGAGCCCTATCCAGCTCTCTCTTGAAAGCAGAGACCTGTGTGTGAAGATACGTAGGCACGCGAGCACTGACGGACTGCAGGACACAGGGTCTGGGGCTTTACCTTTCTGACATTGTAGAAATCTCGATGAGGATTAATCTTCAGTTCCTTTATCTCTTCCATATCGTTCAGCATCTCATGCAGATTAAACTTCGAATTGAGAAACTTTAAACGGCGGTGGGTGTAGGTCTTTCTAAACGAAAACACGAGATGAAATGGAAAAAGAGTTTTTACTTTTGTCTTCCATAATGGCGGCACAGTGGTGACAGCGGGTGGAGCTGCTGCCTCACGGCGCCAGCGACCCGGGTTTGATCCTGAGCCCCTCGGGTGCTGTCTGTGGTGGAGTTTGCACGTTCTCCCTGTGGCTGTGTGGGTTAGCCCCAGGTGCTCCGGTATCCTCCCACAACCTAAAGATGTGCAGTGTGTAGAGCGGAACTGCGGATTTGTACCAAAGATAGACACAAAGTTCTGGAGTAACTCAGCGGGTCAGGCAGCATCTCTGGAAAAAAACAATGGGTGGCGTTTTGGGTTGGGACCCTTCTTCAGACTGAAAGTAGAGGGGAGGTAACAAAAGGCCAGAACAAAGCAGGACAAAGATGGTGTCCATAATGGCCCATTGTTGGCTGGAGAAGAGGTGATAATGATACAAGGATACAAACAGTAGGACTGGTTTATTCCAAAGATAGACACAAAGTGCTGGAATAACTCAGCGGGTCAGACAGCATCTCTGGCAAAAACGACGGGGGACATTTCAGGTCGGGATGCTTCTTCAGACGTGGGGGTCAGTCGGTTACTTGGCCCTCTGGAAATTGCCCCTGGCGTGTAGGGAGCGGACGTGAAAGTGGGATAAGGTCGAGGATGGACCGGGTGCGACGGGCCACAATGTACAAGTCGGCAGACAACGGGGGTAAAAGCGTGCCCAACGTCGCCCTTATTCTGATGGCTACCTTCGTGTGTGGCTGCATCAGGCGGAGTGTAGAGCCAAGGCACGTGGGCACCAAGTGTCACTACCTGCTGAGGTTCTACCTGTCCCCGGTGTTGAGAAGGATGGGCCTGGCGCAGGTGCCACGCAATGTGCCAGTCAGCTGGACATTGCCGCCCCATCTGTCGTCGGTGGAAGGGTTCTTCCGGACCAACACCTTTGACCACATGTCCATCGGGCAGTGGTCAGCACAGAATGTCCTGCAGGCACTGCAGGGAAAGGACTCTATGGACCCGGTGGCGTGGTTCCCTGAGCAGACTGCCCAGCTTGTCTGGCAAAATGCCTCATCGCCAGAACTCACCAACAAGCACCAAGACCTGGCTTGGCTGGCGGTGAGGGGAGCCCTCCCAGTCAGATCCTTCCTGCACCGTCGGAACCTCACTGCCAGCGCACGCTGCCCTCGGGACGGCTGCTATGGAGAGGAGACGGTTGCCCATCTCTTCACAGAGTGTGGGTTTGTTAAAAGAGTCTGGAGAAAAATGCAAGGGTCCCTGGTACGCTTTATCCCGAACAGCTCCGTCACAGAGGACTCGGTGATTTACGGACTGTTCCCAGGGACACATTCAGAGGCTGACATCGAGTGCTGCTGGAGGGTCATCAACTCGGTAAAAGATGCCCTTTGGTCTGCCCGAGCATTGTTCACCACCCAGCAGAGCGAGATGTCCGTCGGGGGATGTTGCCGACTGGCCCGCTGCAGACTGCAGGAGTACGTGCTGAGGGACGCACTGATGCTCGGTGCAGCCAACGCCAAGGCTCGGTGGGGGAGGGCCACAGTCTAAGGCCCTTCCGCCGCTGGACATGGGGGGCACGGTATGGTGGACACGCCCCTCAAAATAAGGGAAGGTATCCCACGCCACTGTGCCACATGAGTGGCACGAGTGGGGGACTGATTTGTGGAAATTTGGGGAAAAGAAATGTCTAAACTGTATTCATCAATTTGTACAGCCCCGAAAATGTCGGATGGATTTTCCTCAAGGTTCATGTATTGTATATATTCATCATTTGAATAAAGTATATTTTGAAATGTTAAAAAAAACATTTTTTTTTTAAATGAAAGTGGGATAACATAGGGCTAATATGAATGGGTGATCAATGGTCAGATGCGGAGGTAGACAAAAATGCTGGAGTAACTCAGCGGGTGAGGCAGCATCTATGGAGAGAAGGAATAGGCGATGTTTCAGGTCGAGACCCTTCTTCAGACTTTTCCATTTTTCCAGCATCTGCAGTTAGACAATAGACAATAGGTGCAGGAGTAGGCCATTCGGCCCTTCAAGCCAGCATCGCCATTCAATATGATCATGGCTGATCATCCCCAATCAGTACCCCGTTCCTGCCTTCTCCCCATATCACTTGACTCTGCTATCTTTAACAGCCCTATCTAGCTCTCTCTTGAAAGCACCCAGAAAACCGGCCTCCATCGCCCTCTGAGGCAGAGAATTCCACAGAATCACAACTCTCTGTGTGAAAAAGTTTTTCCTCATCCCCGTTCTAAATGGCGTACCCCTTATTCTTAAACTGTGGCCCCTGGTTTCCATGCTGTATCTCTAAACTAAACTAAACTAACACTATTTTAGTGATTTGCATACAATGTGGATGATTATGCCCACAGACTGTATCTGAAGAAGAGCCAAGAGCTAAACAGGACCTGCTAGGATTCCACATCTCACGGTGGCGCAGCGGTAGAGTTGCTGCCTAACAACGCTCACAGCGCCAGAGACCCGGGTTCGATCCTGACTAAGGGCGCTGCCCGCACAGAGTTTGTACGTTCTCCCCGTGACCTGCGTGGGTTTTCTCCGAGATCTTCGGTTTCCTCCCACACTCCAAAGACGTACGGGTTTGTAAGTTAATTG